>CM033796.1:33052675-33077675 GCA_019656835.1 Rhododendron ovatum | reverse complement strand
ATTCCTCTTCCAGTATTCCATAGAGTTTATTCAGAAGGCATTAACTCGTCTCTAATCCGACTATGGGTATTGAAAATGTACAATGGTATGTGGGACCTGCTTTTGTCTCACATAATTAATTCAAATCGTTTATTAATTTTAAAATAATTGTTCAAATGACCCTTGTAGAAGATCATTGCAATTGGGTATGTTTAAGTAGTTGATCCAATCTTCAATTTTTTCCGCTCAGAATTTTAAATTCTGAATGAAATTTAAAAGATTGGATCAACATTTGCACATATTTAATTTAGCTAATTTTTTTTAGAGTCACTGGATTATTTTAAAATTTTAATGAACAACTTAAATTATTCGTGTGCAATTCAAAAGTGAACCTCACATGCCATTATACATTTTCGGTACCCCTAACATTTTTGCATTCTTCACTGAGATATTCCGGAGAAAGAGAAATGCTTATTTACAGAGCAGCCGTAAACAAATAAACTGTTTGCATAAACAAATAAACTGTTTGCATCAGTAACTTTTCGCGACCGTTCAAAAAGTGTTATGAACAGTGTTTGGATGTTAACGAAGTTTTGTGCTGTATGCGAACTGCGCCCCAATCGTACAATAGTTGCCTTGGAAGTTGGAACTTGGAACATAATCGTCTCTCTCTCTCTCTCTCTCTCTCATCCTCTGTTCAACCAGGCGAAATCCGCAACTGAAGTCTCCTGCTGCCCGACGACTTCCTCGATTTCTCCACGACCACCCATTAGTCAGTTGATCGATCGTCGAATCGATTAACCAAATCACTATGACGTTACGGCGCCCACTGAATTCTAGGGCTTTTCCTGCGCTCCTCTTCTCTTCCATCCTTCTGAGCTGGTTTCCAGGTACTTTCCCTTCGATATCTAGGGTTTTTGTTCTTTCCTAGTCTCGTCGAAATTTGAAAACCTAAATGATGCATGCGAGTCCAAGTTGATTGCAAGTAATCCAGTATACACAATTCGTGATGTTAGGTTTTATCATTAAATGTCAGTCATAGAAGATAAGAGATTATTAAATTTGTTTATATAAAGTGCTAACTACAACCCGCTGGTTGGAGGTTAAGGTTCGAAAAGCTTTGAAATATGTGAAGAGTGTACACGAGTCCTGGGGCTGAAAACGAGCCGACCTGCTCGTGGCTCGGCTCATTAAGACTCAGCTCGACTCGTTTAGTAATCGAGCCGAGCTCGAGTTCAAGTTCTAGGCTCTTTTACTAAACGAGCCGTGCTCAACACTTAAATGCCCAGCTTGGATCGCAAAAGCTTGGCTCGTTTGAAGAGGCTCATTAAGGAAATTATCCAGTCTCGGCTTATTAAGGGCTCGGCTCCTTTACAAACTAGCCAAGCTCGAGTTTTCAACACGTTTAGTAAATGAGCGGAGCACACTGTGAAGCTTGGCTCGGCTCGTTTGCAGCCCTATCACGACTATACGGAAGAACATTTTTTCGCTCTTGAATCAAGCTTTGATTGGCGCTTTGGATTTCTCAATCGGTGATTATAATGGGTGTATCTCCATCATGGGTGGATATACTGGTGTTCTTTTCTATTTGTAGTTTGGTGAGTTATTAATATGCTTCGTGTAATTAATGCTTGATTTGAAGCAACTAAGTTGATAGCTGGTTGTAGCAGTTAGGTTGCGTTTTGTCGGTTCTTGTGTTATAGAAGAGACTTAATGTTGAGAAGTTTGTCAGTTGTTAAAGGGGGGCTTCTATGAATTTGGAGGAGATACAGAATTGGGTTGCGTGTGAGGATGACATAAATGAAGCTTGGCGGATATTTATCATGTCAGTGGTTCAACTGGTTTGTGCTGGATCAAGAAGAGATTATATACTGGATTTTTTAGAGTATACGCCATTGAGCATTGCTTTAGTTGTTTGAGGATTTGCTTCCTTCGTTTCATACTTGTTGATGACGAAACAGGGCTGTCAGGAATATAACATTTTCCTTTGGAAGGACAGAGAGCAACCCAGTTCGGATGATGTTACAGTGTCACATGGTGGTTAGATGGCAACTTGCCAAGAAGATTTTATGAACACCGTTTACGAATAGTTGGAGTTTAATCTCTCTATTCTTCGTTAGAAGTTCAAGTCTTTATTCTAGATGTATTGATAAGTTATATGGTTGTCTCTGATGGTTGGTATCAATGTTTAATTCATTCTGTTTGTTATAGTGAGTATGGGTGACCATCCATTAAGTAGCATATTTGTGCTTGTTGGAGAAAGCCAGTCAGTTTTCTGGTTATTATGTTGCCCATTGAATTATCATCTTAATACCCTAACTTTAGATTTCGCAATTTGGGTCATCTTTAAATTGTGAAGCTATCTAGACTACCTCCCTGAGTCATCTGTTGAAGGAGTATTGAACGTTTTCAACTTAATTTCCATATCCATGTTCCTTGAGATGATTTTAGACAAAAGTTTCACCAGTTACATTTAATAACCGTGGGTTCTGTAATTGAGAGAACTTTTTCATGATAAGTTTGCTTGTTGGCAGATCTTTCTGATGTTTAGCGATTTAAATGTTTCCGTTTCTGTGTCTGTTGCAGGATCCATAATGTCAGCAACCGTTACACTTGATTCCATCAAAATATTTAATTCACATGAGTGGATACCCACCAAACCAACCTTTTACTTTCAGTGTAAAGGAGAGAACGAGACATATTTGCCAGATGTGAAGGAGACTCATGTATCTTACTCTTTTAAGGGTGAAGAATCTTGGCAGGTGTGTGATTAGTTATGCCTGTTCAAGTGTCATGCTGGTATTTCTGGCTGGTATTTCTGGTGTTTTATTGGTTGCCTAAACTTTGTTGGACATACAACTTGTGGACTTCTTTTCATCGTGCCACGCGTTGATCATCTAAGCATTTGTTTGGGTTTACACAAAAGACAAGTTACAAGGCAATATATTCTACTAGTTTATCTCTTTGACGACCAAGCAACTTCTTTGTTTTCCTTCTCTTCCTTTCCTAACAAACTCCTAGAGCAAGCATGTGATGCAGTCCATAATAGTTGCAGGCCTACATATGAATAGAGCCGCTCAAGGCTCGGCTTGATTTGAGCTCGTTCAAGCTCGACTCGTAACATAAACAAACAAATTCGAGCCCAAATCTATAGCTTGTTTCATTAACGAGCCGAGCACGAGCCAATTGGGACTCAACTCGAGTTGGCTCGTGAGCCAAGAATTTTTTTCATGTTTATTATTATTTACTAGCCTACTAGCAAAATAATATCAAAGTCCTAGGCTTTTGTCTTATTCTGCCAATGAAAGAATCAATGTTCTAATGGCGCTTGGTGCTAGTAGGGCGGAGACCCTCCTCCAAGCGCCAAGCTGCCTAGGCGGCGCCAAGCAATTCGGCGTTTTTTTTTTTTAACAAACCATTATCCAATCAAACTATATTCTATGTATCCATAATGCAAGTTCAAAGTTCTACATAACCATAATGCAAAGTTTAATGTACAAACCCAAATGAAATTAAGTAGTAGTAACTAGCAAATAAGTTGAATAAGACAATAAGTAGAAATAAACGAGATCGGAGATCCCTAATGCCAAGTTCAAAGTTCATCTCCTTCCTTTAACTCTTCTCCTCCATATCCTTCCAAAACTTGATCTCCATTAGTTTAATACTATATATTTTAGGCTGCCAAAGGCCTCCAAAGACGCCGATGACGTCGCCAAGCCCCGCCAAGGCGGCCACCAAGACATCCAAGGCCGCCTAGGCGGCCGCCAAACACCGCCAAACCTCCCTGGGCGCCAAATCAAACGCCAAGGGGTATTGATGTGGCGGCAGGGCACCTCTAAGTGCCTCGGCGGCCGCCATTTAGAACACTGGAAAGAATCTGTTGTCACCATGACCCTTTTATAAAATGTGGAGGCCTCTTGCACTACAAAACTTTGGTTGTGGGACAAGAAGGATTTTCCAAAATGAACCTTTCACTCTTCCCGTTCAGTCCCACATCGGTTACTCTAGCAAATGACAAAGCTAGTTTCCACTATAAAAAGAGAGACCACCCATTCTAGCTCCTTCAACGTATCGGTGATAGCGGGCAGGTCATTGAACCTTACAACCTCAAGCGAGCTGAGCTCGAGCTGGGCAAAATATCTTCAAGCTGAGCTCGAGCCGAAGGTGTGCAGCTCGTGTCGAGCTCGAGCTGACCTAGAAATTTGCAAGCCGAGCTTTAACATTGCAAAGCTCAACTAGGCCAGCCTTGTTTGTAGCCCTAGTTGCAATAGGAAGTTTGAATAATTTCAGAAGATTCGAAGTCATGGTCGATATGTGGGTCTACTAAGTTACATGCTTAACATACATTTAATGATGTCATTTATACGGTTACTATACAATTTTCACAGCCTCAAAACAACCCCTTTTTCTTGGTGTTTTGATCGTCCTTAACCTTATTTCAATTGTGTCCATCAATTTTGGTATTAGAGCAAGGGTAGCATCATGTCTTTAGGATCTAAACCTAAAAGGCATTTTAGAGGAAGACTAACTGAGTTCCAACGTGATGAGATTCTTTTTAGGATTGTGGAACACTTGATAGTTTTGTTATCGGCTTAGTTCTTTGGAAAGCCGGCCAACTCAAAGGAAGGTGATAATTGATCAGATTACGCATGTAAAATGGGTTTGATTGATAATAAAATTATTTAAAACACATAAAAAATAAGGAGATGGTGTGACTCTTTTGATACGTTCACCTTTGTCATCTGGGCAAAAAAGACGTGAAAGGCATATATGCCCTTGATATGTGCGAACGCCTCCGCATGCCTTTGAGGCTTTGACAAATGGGTGAATGCCTTTTTGGTTCTCTGCCCAAAAGTGTTTTTACTACGCCTTGCCTCGAGGCGAGCCCCAAAATCACCTTTGAAAACACTGGTCCATAATAAACGTAATGGGTATTTTGGTACCTTCAGTAGTTTCATAGTCATGGCTTGACAGTTATTCCATTGGTCGATGTTTGAGGCGACTAAGTTAAATGCATTTTCACTTGGGATTCATTTAACCACAAGTTTCTATTCATTGAATGCAACTATTAGGTTCATCTCATCACATTAATGCCGTACTATTATGCAATGTGTCCATCAATTACCAGGTTCATTCATCTCATTGTATATCCATTGTTCCTAGACCTCTAGGAAATAGGCAATAGCTGTATATAGTCATTGATAGAATTTCCAACGTACCGAAAAAAAGGAAGTAGGTTCATGCATTGTTCTAGACCTTTTGGAAGATGAATGACCATTTTCATTTGTGGAGTCTATAAATTAATGTCACTTCAATATTTTAGAGCTTTCAAGATTGTGTGATGCAACAATATGCTTTGTTGTGTGAGACTAAAAAAGCCCTAGGTGAGATGCCTAAAGTTTTCTAGGTGTGAGGTCTTGGTTCTTTTTTCTATCTACCGTCCACGTACCAAGTTATACATGCCTTCCCCAGCTTTAATCCATGACTCTTTCCCCCATTTTTTTCATTAATTACAAAATATTCCTCCACCATAATTTTTGACCTAATAGTCATAATATCTGCATTGCCATTTTTTCATAAAATACTTAGCAAAACCTTGAATATTGCAATCACAAGTAGGCTGGATAAGTATCATTCCCACCTGGCTGATAGCCTTTGAAGGCATTCAAATGCAATTTGCTTTTTAGTTGGAATCAATCCACTATAAAAATACAGATTTCAATACAGCCACTGGTTCTAAAGGAACTTAGATATTACCAGAAAAGCAAGGGCCATATCTTATATGGTGTATGGGGAAGTATAACAAAGCAAACACACTATGGTGGAGGGTTCTCCATATAAGACCTTTCGCAGTCCTCCATGTATTGCTATCTTCTCTGATCCACACCGGTACAAGTATACGAGATAATTCTGTACGACTCAGCAGTGATTTTCTGGTTTATCTAAAAGGATTAACATCAGCTGATAATGTTCAAAAGTATGTGGAGCTAAATCCATTTGTTCAGCGGCTTATCACAGATTCAGACTTATATTGGAATTCTATCTTGAGATTATGAACACCAGCTGGTCGCTAGCAAAAGAAGATGCTAATGGGTTTTGATAAAGATCAAACACCAAATGATTTGAGGCATGGGTTTTGGTAGGTGGCTTCCATTGAATGTGCCGCATGATCAAGGCATGAGTTTTGACACCTTAACCAGAAATCATCGTCAGGTCCTAGAGTATTATGTTTCACGTCCTTGTACCGGTATGGATAGGAGAAGACATGAATGATTGTGCAAGCCTTATATGGAGAATCCTCCACAAGTAGTGTGTTTGCTTTTTATACTTCCCCATGTCCCATGGAAGATCTGGCTCTTGGTTTTTCCATAATTTTTAAAGTTCCTTTAGAACCAGGAGCTTGTCTTTGTTCTCACTTTTCAATTGTATTGAAACCTATATCTTTACAGTGGACTGATCCAAACAAAAAGGCAAATTGCATTGGATTGCCTTCGAATGCTATAAGTTGGATGAGAATGATACATATCTAGTATACTTGTGACTGTAGTGGTCAAGATCTGGTTGACTATCTCATGGGAACATGGCAATGCAGATATTTGATTGCTAGATCAAAAATTATGATGGATTCCTATTGTGTAATTAATGTGAAAAATGAGGGAAAGAGTCATGTATTAGAGCTAGGGAAGGCATGTTTAACGTGATATGTGGACGATAGATAAAGAAAAGAACCTAGCTTCACACATTGAAAACTTTAGGCATCACACCTTGGACCTCTTGAGCTGAGGAATAGGATTGCATCACACGGCCTTGAAAGCTCTAAGTTCTTGGAAAACCTCATTCATTCATTATTCCAAAATATTGAAGTTAAATTAATTTATAGACTCCACAACATGTGTTGAATGCAATGACCATTCCTCTTTCAAGAGGTCTAGAACAATGCTCGGGCCTATCAATAATTAGATATGTTATTCCTATTCCCTAGAGGTCTAGGAATGGATGGATACATTACATAATACTAGGGCATTAGTATGATGAAATGAATCTAGGGCATTAATGTGATGAAATGCATTCAACAAATTTATCTAAGCGCAAATGAATGTAACCAATGTTATGAAAATCGGTCTGGGCAGCCGCCTAGGTTCTAGGTAGTGGTCTGCCACCTGGACTAGGGGCTTAGGCACTGAATAAGGTGGCAGAACAATTAAGGCGGGATTAGGAGGCAACTAATCGGATGGCGGATGGGCAGAATTAGGCGGCTAAGTGAGATTAATCGGAGAATTAGGTGCTTAGGCGAGATTAATTAGAGAGTTAGACGGCTAGGTGGGATTAATATTTTTTTGTGTGGCAAATCTAAGAGGTTAATTCGGTTGCTAGTGTAGTTTTAATATGGCATATACTTAGACACCTTACAATATAAAATGATTTAAAATTTAAACCTCGTTGCTGTTGCAAACGGATCAACAGTCCTCTCTCTCTCATCTCTCTGCATAGTCTCTCTCGTCTTTCCCTCTCTCTCTCTCTCTCTCTCTCTCTCTCTCTCTCTCTCTCTCGGTTCTGTTTGTATTTAGTCACTTTTTTTTTCACCTGTTATGAAATAAAGTGAAATTATGTATATATTAAAGTTATGTTTGTTTTGGAATTATGTATATGTAGGCTTAATTTCCTCTATTTGGATGCCATTTAATGTTTTGTTCTTATATTGTTCTACTTACTAAAAACTTGGAGGGGGGAGGAGAATATTTGTAAAAATAAAAAGGGAAAAACTGACCAATCCCTAGATGCCGATTAATCCCTGATTAATCAGCCCAGGCGCTAAGCGGTGCGCAGCCTCCTGACTAGCGCCTATTGACTTAGAACATTGAATTTAACTTAGTAGACTCACATATCGACCAATGGAATACCCATCAACCCATGACTTCAAATCTTTTGAAATTACCAAACTAGCCATTGCATTATTGTGGACTGCATCAAGATGTGAGACATGGCGTAAGAGAAGTTTCTTGAATTTATAGGGGGGGAAGGTTTTTAAGAGATCTTCACAACATTGAGTGACTTCGTTGTTCTCCTCCATCTTTCTTCGCCAAACCCCAACATAAGCATGATTACTTACACAGATCCTATGGAATGTTTAGGCAGAAGTGCTAAAAAATATGAGTGAAAACAATTTTATTTTACTTTTGTTCCTCCTTTGCTTCTATTACTGTAACAGAGAAGCTGCAAATCCTACACATTTCTTCTACGCAACTTTGTTATCTACTATGCACAACATACTCTTAAGTAATTTCCATTGGTGGGATACCTCCAAAGGTACATTTTTTATGTCATTCTTCTTTTGGTCACAATAAACAGGTTACAGCTTGGTTCCTCTGTTTTTACTAGTGTTTTTCTTTTTCCTTTCAAAATTGGAATATTCTTGGAGCCAAAACTTGATTGGATAAGTCTAAATTCTGTTGCAAAGAAACTGTGATTGATTTCGAACTTCTAGTTCCAGAGAATAGGCAACAGTTTCTCTGCTTACGATTTTACTGGTAATTTTGTTGACGTGTATATAATATAAGTACATGTAACTAATTGAACCATATGTTCCTTGTTTTATTGTCAGATTTGGTTGACAAATTGTATGATCTATCACCTTGACGTCTAGAATGGAGATTCCTCTAAAAGAAGCTAATAGCAAAACTTTGATTATATGTTTACAGCCTTTGACGGAATTTCCAAATACGAAATGCAAGCGGTGTGGGTTCTACGAGGAAGACATCTTAAAATCAGATGAATTTGATGAGTGGGAGTTTTGCCCTTCTGATTTTACTAACCCTGATGGAAGTTATAACAAGTTCAAAGTCGAAGAATTCAATGCTACATTCTTGTGTCCTGATTGTGTGCCTCTGGGAAGTGGTGAGTGTTTTTGTAACATTGTTTTTCTTGGCACGTTTCATTTGGTCGACTTTTACATTCGGAGGTTGCCTTGGAGAATTAATGGTTAGTAGAGGAAAAGCAAGAGTATTACCGATGTCCTAACATAACAAGAACGAAAAAAGAGAATGAAACTACTATCTTGATTACCTTACTGTGTCAAGTTTGGATTTCCTATTCAAACTGAGAATTTCCGTAGTTGTATTAGTAAGTTTGGGTGTGTGATATTAAGTGGTTAAACGAATGTTGGTAGGATGGTTTGGCATCTTAGTTTTCCAGAAAGTAAAGACAACGTTTCCACAGGTGGTTTGGTGGGACTTGAGGCTCTGCCCAAAATTGGTCCAAAAGTTTCATGATTGAATCACAACACTCTTTAACATTTTATTTGTCTCAGATGGTCTTGTTTGTAAGACAAAACTATACAAACATCTACTACGGGCCGAGAGACAAGACTCCTGCAGGCCTCAACCACGTATTCGAGTGAGCTACAAACGCAAAACGCGACCTGTAGTGGACACCGACCTATACCTTCAAAACTGGAACCCAGAATGAGTTCTAGGAATGTATATGAGACATGGATGTTGCTCAATGGAAGCAATAAATTTATCTAACATCTCAAATAATCATGTGCAAGTGAATAATCCATCAATAAATCGACATGAAGTCATTGATCTGGCACGAAGCCATTTAGGGTTACTTACAGTAGGTTTTGATTGACAAATTTTAGGTTCCAACAAAAGTCAATGTTCAATATTTTTACTCTCACCATACATGATTTTCATCCTAGATAAGGAAAACACTACCTCTAACAACTTGCAACCATGTGCTGATAAAAAAATGATGGGGAACTATGTAAGGATCATTTTGGGTTCCATTTATGTTTTCATGTTCTTAGCTAATGAAATCCATTTTGCTTCCTGCACCTTTGCATTTTCCCAGTTGCGCGTTCAGGTTTCTCTGCATTTTTTTTTATGGACTTAAATATGTGTTTGTGGTGTTATCTATATCACGATTGCATTATCCTGATTTCATGACATGATGCACCTTGAATTTCATGTTTCTGTAGATTCTGATCATGCCTCCGCTTCACATAATGGAGGCAAGGGAATGCATGTGGCCATAGTGATTCTAATCAGCGCCTTGGTTTCAACTGTCTTTATTCTTGGACTAGCGGCTGCATACAAGTATTGGCAAAAGAGAAAGAGGGAACAGGAACAGGCCCGGTTTCTGAAACTATTTGAAGAAGGTGATGACATTGAGGATGAGTTGGATCTCGGGCCTCTTGATGGTGTAATTTGACATCTTGCATGATATCATTACCTCACCACTCAAAGCCAGAGCTCTGTATGGTGAGCTTTTTGACGATTAAACTCGGAGTGAGAAAAGAAACAGGAAACAGTTCGGCAGCTCTGTGTACAAATCTTTTTACTGCTCTAATGAAAGTGTTAGGGGAGTGGTTTATGTTAATTTGTTTATTTGTCGTGTCTCAGTGTCGCAGTAGGTTTTAGGATTGGCAAAAGGCTAACAGAAAAAGAAAGATTGTATAGAACTTGTATTTGCGGAAACAGGGAGTCCACAGATGCATGAAACTGCACCCTTTTATTTTTTATTTTTGGGTGCTGCACCCTTGTTAATATAGTAACAACACGTACATAATAAACACGTTTGGTTGAAGGTTAAACTGGGCTTAGGTCGGTTGGAATATATATATTTTTACACGTGTATGGACTGTGTGCATGGATTGCTATTTGCATTCCCAAGTTACGGCAATGCAGAAATGAGTTTCCAAAGGAAACTATGTTGTACCAGGTTCAATTGAAGGAGAGAAGCTAACAAATGAAGCTAATGAACCGATGACGTCCCAGCCACACAAGTGAAAATGTACCAATATGGTCACTTCAATGTGAAATGACTCGGAAATAAAATTTTGCTTTCAATTTAATTAGAGTTTTCTCCTCCATTTACAAATGTTTTTCTAGCTATAGTGCCATTCTCAAGTTAGCAGTTCCACTACAGGCTACGAAAGCTGTGAAATAATGGCTGCAGCATGAAAACGATAATAGCTATTTTGCCTGCACAAATGCAAGTGATAGAAGTTGGTGTGAAAAGAGGCGATCACTGCAGATTATGAGCATTGTAAAAGTTGAAGGCCATTTTTGCAAGCAATTCGTGATCTTATCAGACGCAGAATTGGTTTGTTAGATCTAAGGGACAACATAAAGCGTACACTTTGTCAGAAAAAGAAACTGGTTAGAAATAAGACATTGGAGTGCCAAAATGCTTTCCAGGTTTTGCTCTAACAAGCATGGCCAGTAACCAAAGATGCTTTCACAAAGTTTCTTCTCATACCATTGTGCTTTTGCTTCCACCTCTCAATTAATGGGCGATTTCTAAATGCTTTGAAAAAGAAACTGACTAGAAATAGGACATTGGAGTGCTAATATCAGAATAAAGTCTTTCTTCAACATAGCTTTCCAGGTTTTGCTCTAACAAGCATGGCCAGTAACCAAAGATGCTTTCACAAAGTTTCTTCTCATCCCATTGTGCTTTTGATTCCACCTCTCAATCGATGGGTGATTTCTAAATGCTTTGTAAAAGAAACTGACTAGAAATAGGACATTGAAGTGCTAAGATCAGAATCAAGTCTTTCTTCAGCATAGCTTTCCAGGTTTTGCTCTAACAAGCATGGCCAGTAACCAAAGATGCTTTCACAAAGTTTCTTCTCATCCCAGCCAACTCCAATGTTGCCGTGGTCATGAAAATCTTCTTCGCTCCCATACTCATCTCCGAACCAAGAAATATAGTCAAAACCAGGCTGCATTTCAACATCGTTGTCATAACTGTAATTACTGCTGCCATGGTGTACTTCACCTTGGTATGCTTCTTCTGCCTTGTCCATGAATCCACTGCCATACGGGGGCTCGGAAGTATCGAAACCAGCACCATGAGGGAATTGATCCTCTCCCCAATAGCTGTTGAAGTATGACTCGATGCAAGGCCAAGTTGTATACTCGTTGCGGGATCCGCTTGTTTGATAAACATCTCCTCCAGTTGCGTAAGAAGCAGGGCCTGGATACAAAAATCCGAATCCCTCTTGGGAAGAAGAAAGCGGCTCTCCATAAGTGTCAGTCATTTCATAATCACCAATATCTAGAGTGGGATAATGCACAAAGTCCGGGTAGCTAAACTGAGAAGTATAGGAAGCCATGCCGGATCAAGAGCTGAGGTCTGAATGTATAGCCTCTTTGCCAGCTGTAATGCAAGTTTAATGAACATGTTCTTACTTCTGACCCTTAATATCCAGTGGAGAGAAAAAGAGAAAGGGATTGACATAAAATCAATCCTTTGAAGTCTCGATCAAACATCAAAGCCGTGGGTTTGGTTCAGCTATTGGGTGAGATGATCCTTGAAGGGAATTACTTTAGGGAGGAGAAAAGCAAGGCCGAAAAAGATTGGGCATCTTGGGGGGCAAAAAAAGTGGCTCAACTTGTCTCCAGAGCATCCTATCCAATTGATGCATCACCACATAAACACAGAGTACGGTTTCCACATACCTTCTAGCTAGGGGAATATTTTGATGCCAATGTTCTAAATGGCGCTCGGCCGTAGTCGGGCGGAGACCCACCTCCAAGCGCCAAGCCGCCTAGGCAGCGCCAACCAATTCGGCGGAATTTTATTTTTTTTTAACAAACCATTATCCTGTCTAACTATAATCCATGTATCCATAATGCAAGTTCAAACTTTAAAGTACAAACCCAAATGAAATTAAGTAGTAGCAACTATCAAATAAGTTGAATAAGACAATAAGTAGCAGGGCTTTGCTCACCTCCCTCGTATTATTTTTATATGTATATTTTTAGGCTGCCAAAGACCTCCAAAGACGCTGACGCCGCCGCCAAAGCCCACCAAGACCGCCAAGCCCACCTAGGCAGCCACCAAACACCGCCAAACCTCCCTGGGCACCAAATCAAACGCCAAGGGCTATTGGCGTGGCGGCAGGGCACCTCCAAGCGCCTAGGCGGCCGCCATTTAGAACACTAGTTGATGCCATCCAAGTGATCTACATTCTTATTCAGCATGCCCAGGTCAGAAAACTCAGTCCTTAACACTGCTAACCTTCAGAGCAATCAAGCCTTGATCCGTTACATGGGTTATTACAAAATCACGTTGTACTTTACATCTTTACACCCGCTGTTTGAGTTTCATCCCTTCGGGAAATGGCAGTTGGTAATATAATTGGTTTAACTTCATTCAAATAAAAAAGGTTCATACTAAACCTGATGCAACAGACACACTAAACTCCAAACAGATTAGTTCCTAGGTAGGCATATGATGAGAGTATCACATTCCTAGACTCGGAAAAGGCTCAAAATTCGAAATGAATATTGCTTTATAACCCATCATGTCTCAGCTTTATGGCAAGGAATCAAGAAGGATTTTCATAACATAGCCATTTAGGGCGGGGAAACAGTTTAATGGGGATTAAGACTGTAACAATTTGCAAGATGTGATCGATGGCAGCATGGATGCGATGCGAAAGCAGTAAATGGGATAAAACCAGTTTCTGTTGAGCTGAACCAAACCCAACACACACATCTGGATTTTATGCGCGCAAGAATGAACTTGCATGCATTGACCAAAGCCACTGCACGAAATTCCAACCTGCGCGCACCAATAGACTACACACGCGCGGGGATTTGCTTTTCTCACAGACTCTGTTTTTACCTCCTTTTGGGCGCTAGAAGAACCAGTGCACACCCAGGACAAACCAAGCAGTTATAGTAGTTACACTACATAGTTTAAAAGCTGAAAAGTCCTACAAATTAACAAAACACCTCATAAACAATGTGGGGATTAAATAGAGACTAAGGGCCTAATTACCCATGCAAGGCCAGCCACTGGTCAGAGAAGGACAAGCGCGCGTGGGTAGTCCACAAGCGCGTGCGGGTCGGATCCACTTAACCAGTGCTTGGTTCACATGTTTCTGGGTTCTGGTACATGTCCAGAAAGATCCCATAGGTACTCCATAGCAGCAGGTATGAATATTGAACTAAAGCTAACAATTTTAACTAAGGAAAACAGTAAACTAGTTATTAGCATGCTTAACAGTGATCTATACAAAGTAAAGCATAAACCATAGGACACCAAACCCCACGCAGACCTGCGCGTGCAACCACATAATGGCGCGTGCTGGTTCCTACCACGACGGTTTTTGAAACCTTATCAGCTTTAGGGCCAGGACATGGTATTGATTACCAGCCTTAACTTTGCCAGCCCCCCTCAGGGATCAGAATAAAAGACAGAAGGTATGCTATACTTAGATTGAGTTTGAAAGAGGTTGAGCTTTGAGGTGGAAGAACAAGCTATGTTCTTGAGGATGTATGAGTGGTAGAAGCAAGAAAACAAGGTAGCTTGTGTTGCTTGGAATTAGGGTTAGGGTTTTGGTTTTGTATTCTTTGGAACTTGATGTTTGGTAACCCTTTGAATATTTTTTTTGGAACCCTTTTAATGGAAGAACCATAGGGGTATATATAGGAGGAGAGGTGGTAGATATGGTGGCAAAGAGAGGAGTTCAGCCAGTCCACGAGGCTGGCTTTGGATTACTTGGTGGCTAAGCTTCCCAACCCATAAAGGTGATGGGAACAGGCTTTGACCAGCACGTACGCATTGCGCCCCGGCGCGCGCGTGTCATACCAACACGCGTGTGGGTCAATGGTCAAGCTTTGACCGTTGACCATCACCTGTTCGTTTGAACGGCGCGCTCGGATTTGGGTGAAGCGCGCGCATGTACCACCTACTCATGCGTTGATCAACGGTCAAGCTTTGACTATTGACCAACACCTGTTGAGTTGATCTGCGCGCGTAGGCTTCAAATCAGCGCGTTCCGGTAGGGTTTTTGACTAAGGTTAGGGGTTCAAGGGTTTTTCAAACATTCAAAACTCAAATACTTATCATTTCCGAGGTGTTCTTGAACCGTTTCATCATTAGGGAATCAAATACCGTAAGTAAACTAATATGGAAGCCCAGATTGGGGTGTCTACAGAAAGCAATACCTATAATGTACTCTCATCACAGAAAGCAACTGCATAAAATCAGTAGGAACATTTCTGGTATGTGTAAAACTCTTGAGCCATAGGCCCATAGAATCCGGCTATCCATACATAAATCAAAAGAGTACACTCTACATCTTCTGGAAGTAAACAAGCAACATCTGTCAGAACCTTGAGAAAACAATAAATGAATCTCATTATCTCACAGAAGAGTAGCCAAGAAACCTCGGCTTCCCGATCAAAGACTTACACTGGTTAGGAAAGAGACTTTGAGCACTCACAGAATTGCTAACCAAAATAGTTAACCAGAAGTTGTGCTTCTCGTTGCATGATTAAAGTTCTCGAGCTCTTTTGATTTGGAACCATATACGTCTCTAATTGTATCCCTACAGCAACTGCAAGGAAGATAAAAACAATGAACAAAGCTCAAAACTAAAACTTTTACCGAAGGCTTTGTAGACAAGAACTTAGAGTCCTGGTTTGATACCTGCATGCCTCCTTGTCGAACCTTTTCTTGTTGATTCCATACAAAGTTTCGAAAATTTCAGGCTCCACACGACAAAAGTATGGCCGATCTAACACACACCAAGCCCAATTGCTATCAGATTTCATGGGTGAAGCTAATCACAATTCAATATGACAACATAGTGAATGCTCACCGGCGTAAATGGAGCATGTTCGAGAAGATTTATTGTAGTTTATACACCATCCGTCTGCACCTACTAGGCTTCTATACAGCTGAAATTCACAAATTAATGTATTTTACGTGGCTACACATGTAATATGAAGTGTGAATATGTAGACAAAACTACCAATAGATGTTTGTCTATATACAGGGTTGTTTAGCTACGGGTTGAGCACCCTAAATTCCAACTATATCCCCGGTACTGACACAGAGTTGCAACACATATGCTAAACACAACCCATTCTGTAAAATCCATATATCTCAATGGTTTTTTTGTTGAACAATATTATCGATATATCAAAATTCTCTTTTTAATTGTAAGTTGTAGAGTTCAGATTAGTATGTCGACTACAAATAGATGATCGATACTGATAGCTTTGTGTCCTTTTATTTGTTTGTCATAACCGGATGGATCAAAAGATTTCAACTTTCAGAAGGCGGACTTCTATTGTTTGGGACAGTTATTAAAGAAATTGATACTGTAATTTTGAAAAAGTTTCTTTGGGATTCAGGCTCCCCCCCACCCCGTTGGATCCATTACTGTAATATCTGTATGAATGTACGCGTGTGTGTATATAGTCAGCGTCAAAAGGAAAATGCAAACACATTTATCCAAACATTGATCGTCTAAATGTGGCTGGAGCAGTTGGATGTGTGAGCACGTCTACATACTAACGTATGAGACCCACATGCATTGGACGGCTCTGTAAATAATTGTGTAGTATAGAGTCTATAGACTTCTTTCCATATTTGATTTGTCCCATTGATAGGGCTGCAAACGAACCGACTGCTACCAAGCAACTCGAGGCTGGGCTCGGCTGGACTCGACTCATTTAGTAATCGAGCCAAGTTGAGCTCAAGCTCAAATGTTAGGTTCGTGTAGTAGACCAACTGAGCTCAACATTGCTTAGCTTGTTTATAAAGGGTTAGTAACCGCAACCCATTCTGTAAAATCCATATATCTCATGGTTTTTTGTTGAACAATATTATCGATATATCAACCTTCTCTTTTTAATTGTAAGTTGTAGAGTTTAGATTAGTATGCGACTACAAACAGATGATCGATACTGACAACTTTGTTTTCTTTTATTTGTTTGTCATAACTGGGATGGATCAAAAGATTTCAACTTTGAGAAGGCGGACTTCTATAATTTGGGAGAGCTATTAAAGAAAGTAAGAAACTGATAATGTAATTTCAAAAAATTCTCTTTGGGATTCTAGCTCCCCCCTACGCCCCGTTGGATCCATTACTGCAATATCCCTGTTTCCATCGGTTTGTATTGTTAGTCTTTTCCATCAGTTTGTATTGTTAGTCTCTTATAGGGTTGCTGCTCTAGGCTGGGACGACTAGTGGATAGATTGCTGGCCCCTCGTGTCCCGACCCTTTGTGGCGGTGAGTCGTGCTTAGGTCTAGTCACTAGTTTTTGCAATTTTTTGTCGCTGCCCCTTGTCACCTGTTTTCTTGTTTTTCCTTCGGTGATGGTTTGTTGTAGGTTCCCTTTCTCTGCTCTAGGATGAATTCGCTGTATTAGCCTATTTGGCGTTTATGAGATGGGTTTTGGATTTAAAAAAAAAAGAGTTCAGCATCAAAAGGAAAATGCAGACACATATATCCAAACATTGACCGTCCAAATGTGGCTGGAGCCGTTGGATGTTTGTGTGCGTCTACGCATGAGACGCATATGCACTGGACGGCTCTGCAAATAATTGTGTAGTATAGACTTCTTTCCGGATTTGATTTGTCCCACTGGTAGGGCTGCAAAGAACCGACTGCTACCAAGCAGCTCGAGGTTGGGCTCGTTTGGGCTTGGCTGGACTCGACTCATTTAGTAATTGAGCCGAGCTGAGCTCGAGCTCGAATGTTAGGTTCGTGTAGTAGACCAGCTGAGCACAACACTGCTCAGCTTGTTTATAAAGGATTGTTTAGTAAATGAACCAGTCTCGGGCCGCTCCCCGCTTGATAAGGGCTCGGCTCGGCAGCACCCCTTATTAGTTTAGTTTGTCTAAAAGGCGAGCTTAAAAAAACAGAGCGAAAAGTGATTAGGATCGAGAATATAACCTCAATATCAGAAGGGTTTTCGAAAATCTCTTCAGGGGTGACGAAGGAGGGACCCTTGTCGAGCTTGCAACACGCGCCGCAACCCTCAACGCACTGCCACCGTGGGCCGAAGCCGACGGAGGAAGCGCCGCCGCTTTTCTGGGTTCTTGTTTTCTTGGACTTTGCGTTGGTTCTTTTGCTCGGTGGGTTTCCCGCCGCACACCGAACGGTGAGGAAATATGGCGGAACAGCCACGGCGTGAGGCATTTCCGCTGGTTTCCAAGATAAGACTGTTTTTGTACGTAGTTTGGGCTGGTTGTTTGCCAGACTAATACTCCCTCAGTCCCATTTTTATTATTCATTTTTGTTTTTTGTGTCGTTTTTTAAACGTTTATATATCCCAATTTACAATTTTTTTCATAATTTTGAAAATTTTGTATTATAGATCTAATCGAGAACTATCAAATAAGATCTATATTGCATATATTTAGATATTCATATTAGAAGATATAAGCATTGAAAGAACGACACAAAAAATAAAAATGAACAATAAAAATGAGACGGAGGAAGTATTTGATCCAATGTGTAAGCCCAATTCAATTGTCCTCATTTAACTAATCGCTCCGTCCGAAAAATGATACAATTGTTAAAATTCGTGTAATTTTTCATTGTTTATATATTTTAATCTGTAATGTTTTTCATAAGTTTAAAAACTTTGTATAATAGAATTAATCGAGAACTATCAAACAAGATTTATATTACGTATTTTTTTAAGATTCATATTAATAAATGATGTATAAGGAACTGAAATAACACGAATATAAAAAATTATCATCCAATTTGGGACGGGGTACAACTTTTTCCTTGATAGCGGTTATATCCCATTTTGTTAGCTTATGTTTTCATTTTGAGTCGTCCCAAATATTTTCTTCATTTTCTAAATTAATTTCAATATACGGTAAAACTTTCAATTTACCCCTTCAGTTTTGAGTTGAAGTAGATGCTCAAGTTTAATTGTGAGGTAATTTTGAAAAATCTGAACCTTTGATTTAACTCCTTAAAAAATTGAATTCTCAATAGGGGTACTTAAATATTTGTATTTTCTCATCTGTGACTTTTTTTTGAACAGAAAAAAAAGAGATTTTATTAACTTTTGAAAAAGATACAAAAATTAATAGGATAAAAGAGATAACGAAAAGTTCAATCTGAGACCCAAACTCTTGATTGACAAGATGTCAACCAAGACAATACCTAAAGGGAACAAAGCTCCAACACCTAAAGGCGTAGAAGCTCAGATAAAGCAATTTTTTAGGTCAAACAAATGAGACGCAACCAAAAACACTAAACAGGCCTAAGGCCCAAATCACATGGGAATAACCCAACAAGCAAAGCCCAAATAAACTCAAACTATAGCTACAGAATCACAGCTAGCAACACCACACACCGCTGAAGTCCCACTGCCGCAAGCCCACCGCCAACCACCACAAAGCAAACACCCACCGCAGCTTGCCGCCGCCTCGCAAGCCGTTAGGCAAAGATCCGATCGAACTCAGGAGTAGGACCGATGGAGGCGTGTGGCTTCACCCCTGGAGCCATGGAGAACAGCCTCGCCGTTAAGGCAAAATCGGTTGTCCCAACAGAAGCACCGGCCGGCCGTGACTTATGTTTTCATCCAACCACTTTTCCAGTTTATGTTTTGATCCCCTAATTTTGAAAAACCCCATTTTACCCTTGTTGGACTATAACAGGAAAACAAAAATTCTCAAGCAGTTCTCTTGCGACACATGATATGAACATTCCAATTCAGTTAATGCTTAGTGGTATTTATGTCTCATCGATTTAAGAATTAACATTAAATGCGGAGATTTTATTAAGAAAAACAATTTGAATATGAGGAAAAGTTTGAAAGATTTTTGGTTGGGGGGAAACTCTTCAATACACACCCCTTCAAAGTGTGTACCATATGAACCTATTGTATGGTTCATATTATGTCACCTCATAAAAAATTACTTGTAGGACCGGTCATTCATAACATTTTATTTCGTATCGTAACTTTTATACTAAAAATTCGTAACTTTTCAACAATATAATTCGTAACTTTTTAGCAATAGATTCGTAACATTTTGGGATTCATAACATTTTGGTGTATTTTAATGAGGGTGCATATGATACACATCCAAATAAGGGGTGTGTATTGTAGCACTTCCCGGGAAACAAATAGGGAGGGGAGAGGAATATAAGCATATGGATTTTTATGATATTTTAATTTGTTTATTGCTTATGAGGGAGCATCGTGTGCCTTACACGTGGTTAGTACATAGTATAAATAGATAGATATTACATACTCCCTCCATCCCACTTTGTTCAGCCAGTTTCCTTTTTTTGACGTCCTAAAAAATTGTCTATATCTCGCAATCTATAATATTTTATATATTCAATATGGATCTTGTTGGATAGATCTCAATTTATTTTATTAAACGAAGTTTTCGAAATCATAAAAAACATTATAGATTGTGAGATATAGACAATTTTTTGGGTTGTTTCAAAAAAGAAACAGGCGGAACAAAGTGGGACGGAGGGAGTATATAGATTACTTTAATTCGGCCTGGTAAAAAAAAAAAAAAATCGGAGGTTTGCACTGAGAAATTGTACTAGAACTCAATGAAACAAATTCAAGACAAAATAAACTGGCCGTGCAACTAGTTCATAAACAACAGAAGCAAATGCAGGACGCCGGATAAATTTTGTAAAAAGATTTAGCGTGAAAAGTGCAATTTACATAAATATTTGAGCACAGAGACACATGATTTTTTAATTTTCTTTTGGTATTTATAACTTCATTTGGTTTCCCCCGTAACCGTAAGAGCAGGGCCCATCCCTTGGTGCCAAAAATGACATTGTCAATATAGTAATGCTACTACACCAGTTTAGAGCCGAATTTCGACTTTGATATTGAGTTTAGCTCAAGGCTGGATTTGCTCTAACCAGTATGACTATCTCAAAGCAATTGAACTTATTGAAGAACAACGACTAGAACATCCCTATTAGTTTAGTAGTAAAATCCATGCTAATTAATCTCATTTTAATGCAAGAGTTAGATCCAAAAATTCCCCTAGTAGGTGAAATTATACAATAGTCCGAACTCATGCAAAAATTGGCCAAAGTCATACGTTATCCAAAATTTAGCTACATATATGCATGTTTGGCAATACCCTAACATATGGCTCTTCGACGTGAGGCGCCCTTGAATGCCTTCTCTCTCCCCCCATAAAAAGTAGTACCCCGTACAAAGGCCTTATCTCGAGGTCCAATTTTTTGTAATGAAAAAGTGTCTATGTACCTTTGTTCTCGTATAATTTCAAACGTGAGATTGCACAATAATATCTTCCCGAAAAGATAGTTTTGCACAATTTTACAACTAAAATCGACTGGAAACAGTAGGATAACTAAGTTTGGATATAGGTGACCTAAGATGCCTTATCTCCTACAGTATTATTATGGTTGACACATTTTTGGAAGAAAGAATTTGATCCAAATTTTTAATTACATTATGTAATTTGAAAACATCCCCTATGCATGCATATACTTACGTAAACGATCATATTCAACACTAAAAATCTACAGTAACTCATAGAATGGGTCAAATTCAATCAAACTATAGCACATGTTCACATTAGTAAGACTGAGATATCTTAATCTGTTGGATGGATATGGAATTGGATCTTCCCCAACCAAACATGAGTCCGGCTAGCTATTATTTGTCCATTCTCAAGGATCGAAGTGCTCAAACTATAATCTAACGAGCTTCAAAATCAATATGTTTATGAACGATCAACGTTTCATTCATTTCTGCACAAGCGTGACATCCAATAATTAAATTCTGAGCGACACGAAACACGTTCAACCAACATTAGTCTAAGAACTTTCACAATTGCTTATTACCCTCAAATTATAATTGCAACTTTGAATTCAAGAGTTACACAAACAACAGATGCACATTTTTTTAATCCAACCAAATTACCAAAACCTTAAGCATTAGTGAAACAAATATTCTTTTTTCGCCAGCTGCAGTTGTTTTATTTCGATCACTCCAACTTTCTTCTATGATCTCTTACCTCCTCTTGTTCTTACTCCCAACTGACAAAGCAACGTAAAACAGAAACCTGAAAAAAAACCCCAACCCAACAGTAACCCACAAGCAATTCCACTTGCTCAAATCCGTGACCGCCTGTGTCTCCAAGATATCGGGCCCGTTCGTCAAGCAAGTAGCATTCGTGATGTTCATCCCCAGAGTCTGGCTCATTGTCTTCAACAACTTGAGCTTCGTCGCCTCCGGGAAGACCCCCAGCGGCGAGTTATCGAAGATCTGGACCCCCCTCACGAAACACTTGCTGGGGTCGCCGAACTCGTTCTGCAGGACCCCTTGGTAGGGGTACTTGACGAGGGAGATGTAGTGAAACCATATCCAGTAGGCGGGGATGCGGTCCCGGGTGATGAAGAAGCCGCTGAAGAGGAGGAAGTAGGCGAGGATGGCGACCACGACGGTGTAGCCGAGCATGACGTGGGAGACGACCCCGGAGAGGAAGGTGACGAAGGAGCTGCCGGCCCAGAAGGAGGCGGTGACGATGAGGAAGAAGAAGAAGAAGCCGTGGAAGCCTCCCGCCAGGCCGACCGCATAGTAGGTTATGGAGGAGAAGGTCAGGGAGAGGAGGAGGATGGAGGGGATGGAGGAGAGGGCGTGGGAGAGGACGTAGGAGGAGCGGCGGTAGGCGTTGTAGGCTGTTTCTCTCATGAAGATGTACCTGTGTACGTTAAACCATTAACCACAAATAAGGTCAATTCAATCAAAGAAATTAGCTTGACAATTGAGTACAAGTGTAAGACAAGATTCCTAAATTTGACCATTATGTGGCCTACCATATATAGTTGGTGATAAAATCTTTTTAACAATGTAGCCATGAATAGTTATTTATGGAGCTAATTGCGACCGTTTAAAAATGTTTTGGACGGTTCGGATCTTAATAAAACTTTTTCAGGGAAGAATAAAACTTTTCCGGAGAAGATTGACTTTTTTCTGGAAAATTTTTATTAAAATCCAAACTCCAAACCGTCCAGAACACTTTGGACCGTTGCAATTGATTGCTGCGGTAAAAAACTTATTTACGGCTGAGTTGTGAATAAATTTTTCTCTCATAGTTGGAACATGATTGATAGAGTTGCAAAAAAAATAGTAAAATTTTCCGCTTATGAAAATTCACTAGCATGCCAATATTGTAGGCAATCAACACATGACTACGAGGAGTAATTATCCGGTGCCTCGTACCGGTGAAAGTCAATATTGTTAGTAACATTGAATATCATTTTTATTTTTTAGTAAGGGTAAAGTGATACTGTAGAAGAATTAAATGAGATATTTTATTGGAGAAGTCTCCATTTATTCAAAACTCTAGTAACCTCAACATAAAGATGGGCTCTGCTCTTGGCTCCAGGATTTAGGCCCCGTCATGGGTGTTTGGGATTCAGAGTTATCGATAGCCTTTGAAACTTTTTGTGCACTAACCTATTATAATCCGTTAACCTCGCTGATGTATATATAATATCGGCGCAGAACAAAAACAAAAAACTTTAAGTTCATTAAAAATTGACTGAAAAAATAACCCCATCAATGTAAACTCAGAAGAATGGCATGCCGAAATTCCAACGTTACCTTTCCATGAGAAACACTGGTATGGCTTCTGCGCAAGTGTAGAACGTCGTCGACATCGCAAACGCGAAAAACCCGATTCGCTCCTGGATCCCTTTTGGCGAATTGTCAAGGTGCCAGAACATCGTAGCAAGTATGATTCCAGTAATCAAAACCGCCCCCAAACGCATCCCGAACAGCTCGGGCATTCGCCGCGAATTGAGAGACGATCTCTTCGCTATCACTGCCACTTCGATCCAGAAAGGATTCGCGAAAGTGGGAACCGATGCACTGAGATTTGAGTCCACGTTGGTTGCTCCAGAAACTAACTTGCCCCTAGAAATGCTGGCGCTTATCGCGTCTTTTAGCGACAGATTGGCTGCTCTGTTTTTTAGGCTCTGTTTTCGCTCTGTTTTGATGCGCCACGATCGGTTGAAATCGACGAGGGATTTTGTGCCGCCTGGAGAGCCTTCGAGCTCTCGGATCAAGTCGAGAGCGAATTCGGTCCGGTTCTCGTTCTCGGGAACCGGGTGATCGAATTCTTCGAAGAACAGAGGGAGAGACGTCGGAGAGCCGTTGAAAACGGTTTGGCCCTTGGAGAGAAAGACGAGGCGGTCGAGCAGGTTGAGGATTCGGTAACTGGGTTGGTGAATCGACATGATCACTATGCTTCCGCTCTGTGCAATTCTTTGCAGCACCTGTTGAGAATATAAATAATAAAATTTATTATTTTAGTCGTTGATAATTTAAGCCGGTCACTAAACATTTGTTTTTGATCGTTCATCTCGACGAGGGTAATTTAGAATTCAAAATAAAGAGATGAAATTTAAATGAAGTTTACGAGACACAAACATAAATGAATATTCTTATCTTATTTCTGGTGTTAGTTTTTATCGTTGGTGAATTTTTTCAAAACTTTATTCAAACTTTTTCTTTCTCAATCTTTTTGTAAGGCAAATAAAAAAGTTAACAATTGTGAACTAAAGAGTTAAAAAAAAGCATAGAAGGCTACAAATAAATATATACGAAATAATTAAGCTTTTAGATGAATTGATGATAACAATCTGGTAATACCTTAACCACCATGAACGCGCTCGTAGAGTCGAGTCCCGACGTAGGTTCATCGAGAAACAAGACAATCGGGTCATGAATAATATCAATCCCGATCGAAACACGACGCCTTTCACCACCCGAAACGCCCCGGTGGCCCTCGTCGCCGATCACGGTTTTCGCAGCGCTGCGGAGGCCTAGTTGGTCGATAAGTTGTTGGACTCGGGCCTTCTTTTTCGACGTGGACAGGGAGCGGGGGAGGCGGAACTCGGCGGAGAACATGAGGGTTTCTTCGACGGTTAGCATCGGGAATAAAAGGTCGTCTTGCATTACGTAGGCCGAGATCACCTTGAGGAGTTTGGACTCCAGGATTTCCCCATTCAGAGTAACGGTTCCTTTGAGGCTCTCCTTGTGGATTCGGTCCGCGAGGGCGTCGATTAGGGTCGATTTTCCGGACCCACTTGCGCCGAGGACGGCCAAGATCTCACCTGTTCAGAATTTGAATTTTAGAAAATTGAAGTAAAAAATATGCCATAATTGTGTGTTTTCCCCTCGATTAAAGGAGTGAAAATGGGCGATCAACAGAGCAACCCCTTTGGGCG
>CM033796.1:33017575-33052575 GCA_019656835.1 Rhododendron ovatum | reverse complement strand
CGATCATAGGTTTCTAATCTTGCGACGTAGCTATTGCTTGGACTACGATGAACAATTTGTCACCATAACTCCACGGAGATGTGATTACAAAATTATATATGGTGCCTCGAGGGAACAAAAACATCTTATTTACGAGGATTATTATAGAAAGAGGATTGACACACCCAGGAGTCACCCTAGTGGTAAGGGCGAATGACTGACTTTGAGAGTATTCTTCTTGGTCAGGGGTTCGATTTTCTATCGGGTGAATACCCTGATAATAAGTGGGAGGCCGTGATTGGTGTGACCGAGCTAGTTCTACCGAGGTTTGAGTTGCGCAGTCAGATCCAATTGCGGCTCAGCTGTAGGATTGTTCCTCGGTTATAAAAAAAAAAAAAAACTATTGTGTGGCAGCCTGTCATTATTGTGTGTGAGTATGTACTAACTATGATTTGCCTTTTCTTCCTTGTGGTAACAGATCTTTTCGAGTCCCTTTGGTCCATTTGTAGGTCGGTCCTTTTATATAAATTTTTTTTTTGACATCGCTATTGATAATATTCTAATCCTGTTTATTGAATACGATTAACCCGATTAAGGAATATATATATCTCGATCGAAAGCACTAGATCAAGCCCATTTATGTCAAGCTAAACGTAGAGAATCACGTGATGATTGAAATTCGATCAACAGTGACATTATTGATTATGCATATCAACGAGCTCTACAACAAAACGGGTCTGTCACGTAATACTCAAAGACACTAAATAACCCACTCATTTAAGCTTGTCGGGATTTGTGTTTGTTCTCGATAAGCGTGCATGATTTCATTCTTTTGTGAAGGAGAAACAAAAAATATGAATTACACAGGGTTGCTTGTTAATCTCTTTAGAGCATCACCAATGCAATTAAACGGAGCATGTCATAATTTTGTTGCAAACTTAGTACAATTCAAAGAACAAGAAAAGGTAATTTAAACATCACCTTCTCTGGCCTCGCCGGAGACGTCATTAAGCAAAACTTTTGTGTTGCTCTCCATCATATTTTCGGGCAACTCGTGCTCCCTCCTCCGCCTGAAACATGCCGGAACCGTCACTTTCCGGGGAATCTTCACGCTGTAGGTGAGATTATTGAATGCCAGAACGAACGGAGACGAAATCGGGTTGTTGGACACCTCCAGGACATGGTGGTCCGGAGTGGCGTCAGAGTCCGTCTGGGCGTCCCCGACGCGCTGCAGGAGCTCCCCAAGAGTCGGGGTGACGTGGTGTATGGGCTTCCGGCTCAGTTCTTGTAGCTCCATCGCCGCCGTTCTAGGACCCAAAAACGGCGTGTCACTCGCCGAGGACAGGGACATGCTATCCGCGTTAGACATTGGTAGTACTCCTTGTTTGTTGTTTGTTTGGTTTGTCAGTTGAGAAACTCTCGCTCTAGACATAACATAGCAAGAGAGAGAGAGAGAGAGAGAGAGAGAGAGAGGGGTTGTATGATCTGTTTGTGTATTAGTATTAATAATGTATATATGGGGGTCTAGTATTTGGTGGTGGGTGGTTTCGTGCAAATCAGGAGAGGATGAGTTTTTTTGAGAACGATATTTAGGTGAGAAGTTGTACTGCCTTCTTACTTGCTCTCTATCTTCTTATTCTTACTGCCATGTACAACTTTATACAAATAAGTCCAAGCTAGTCTTGAGAGGGAAAAAATTTTCAGTGCCGAGCGGGTACCATGTGGTGCCCGCTCGCGCATCCGAGCCGTCCATTACGTGTTTGGACGGCTCAGATTTGGAGAGAGAAAAGGAGAGAGAAAGGGTTGAGATGGGATGAGAGAGAGTGTTTTAATCCGAGCCGTCCAAAAATGTATCGGACGGCTCGGGTGTGCCGAGCGGGTGCCACGTCGGCAATACCCGCTCGGCACTGAAGAATTTCTCCTTGAGAGGGGAATCGAAACGTCATACATGAGTTTTTTTTTTTTGGGTACTAAGTGTACCATTGGGTTTCTTGTTAAAGGGTTAATTGACCAAGTTGGCCATGCATGTCACTTTTCAAGCAAAGTTTTGTTCATCCTTAATATATTATAGCTAGTAAATAGAGATTAACTAAGTTCTATCTTTTACTCTTTAATTAGCTTACGTAAACTGTTTTTACGGTAATGCAAGTTTTTGGTGTCAACTTATGTATACTTCAGACTGAACCCTGCAGTCCTCTATAGTCATTTTATAAGCTTACTCATGAGGAGTGAGGTAACTTCAAGAGTTTCAAAGGAGAGTTAAATCTGGGATTTTAGGAGGGAGTAAGTCCTCTACTCTCGAAAACTTATTCGGTGGTCTCGGGACACGGTCATGTAGTTTCCCAACACTTTTTTCTATCAATACTTTCTTTAGGGCCTGGTACTATGAATAAAATCTCACATGAATATTATGTGTGATGGAGGGCACCACGTGACAGTATCTCAAGACCACTGAATAATTACTCCTAGGGGTGATACTGGTCCAGTTCAGTCTAGTTTGGACATGTTTTGGGACCGAACCAGTTATTCAGTTTGGAGAAATGGGAAACTGGAACTGGTTTAAACTAATCCAGTCCAATTTCATTCGGTTTACTTGATTTTAGTTCGATTTATCCGATTTCCTCTACCATAACAAAACCACCATACACGGCCACCACCACAATTAGACCATCCCCACCACTGCCACCATCATGTCCAAACCACCATTGAAAGGTTTCAAAGCTCCAATTTAAGGGGTTTTGAATCGTTGGATCCAAAGGGTTTTCAATAGATTCAATCGAAGATGGTGGATGAGGGGAGAACGAGAGGGACGATGGATTTTGTTGATCTCCTATTTCTAGATCTGAGATCTGTGTGTGTGTGTGTGTGTGTGTGTGTGTGTGTGTGTGTGTGTGAATCACAGTGGTTGCAAATCGCCATCGCTGGAGGAGGCCGTAGGAGTGAAGTCGACATGTGAGGAAGAAATGAGGATAAAATTTGGATAAGATTTTAGGGTTTGTATTTATATAGTCCGGATCCAGTCAGGGATCCTGGATTGGGCTCTGGTGTGAACTTCTTTCCTCAGTCGTTGGATTGTGTTTTGAATGGTCAGGATCCATAGATAGTTTGTTCGTGCGCCGTTGGATTGTGTTTTGAATGGTCGGGATCCGCGGATAGTTTGTTCGCGCGAACAAACTATCCGCGGATCCCGACCATTCAAAACACAATCCAACGGCTGAGGAAAGAAGTTCGCACCAAAGCCCAAATCTAGGATCCGCGGATAGTCTGTTCGCGCGAACAAACTATCCGCGGATCCCGACCATTCAAAACACAATCCAACGGTTGATGAAAGAAGTTCGCACCAAAGCCCAAATCCAGGATCCTTAACTGGATCCGGACTGTGTATTTATATATCTAACTTATGTATGTAATAAATATAATTATTCCATGTAAAATACACAACATGTTGATTTGAGGGTGAAAATGTAATGGGGGTGAATCCTAATTCTAAGAAGGGTGAATTGGTATATCTAGTGTTTGGATGGTTTTTTGAGAAAGGGAATTTGGAAGGTGGATATGATGAGATAAGGTGTCAAATGACATAATTGCTCCCCCTTTAGTTATTTAATGGACAAAAAAGGTTCATTTCATTATAATTAAATAAATACATATTTATTATTAATTGTTGGATAAAATAAATTAGGGCACAAGTCAGAAATTATGGCACAACTTAGGAATTAGGAAAAATCAGAAATTAATTAGGGCAAACCAAATCATGATTTAGGGCACAAATATGAAACAAAATCGAAAACCAATCGTGAAACCAGAACCAATTCAGATTGCGATTTTAGGGCTAACTCAGATCGCAACCGTACAACATTGGAAGACGAACTCAAACCGTACAATAATGGAGCTTAACAATACCTGAGCAAAAATGAGGAAGACGAAGTAGAGAGCTAAAATTGTCAGCTTACGGCGGTGGAGTCACAAGAATTTGAATCGGCGACCTCCTCTCTATTCTCTCTTCTCAGTCTTGTTTGTGGGATGACAGAATGGAGCAAAAATCATGAGTAAAGGGAAAAGCAAGGGCAACAAAGTAATTCACCAACTCTACATATATAACCCCTGTCATTCACAAATCCACCCACAGGTGGATTACAAATCAAATCCACCCTTGAATTTGACTCACGTTTTTCATAGCCAAAGATCGGAGAAGAGGAGAGGGTGGAGATGAAGTCCGGCCACGTCGCATATTGGGGGGCAAATCCCCCAGCCAAACAGGCTGTTAGGTCTCGAGTTTGAGCCCCACTCCTTGCAATTTTTACATAACCAGTTCGGTCCGGTGCGCAAGTCCTCAAAATCGGGAACCGGACTAGACCGGTTCTATTTGAAAAGCGAAAATGGGCCGGTTCGATTCGATTTTCTGGTTCGGTCTGATTTTTGTAACAGCCCTAATTACTCCTTAGTCTTTCACACTAGGCCAACCGTTGGGAGTTAGCTTTTATAATAATCTCATGTAAACTAAACTGTTATTTATGTATGAATTTCTTATATATCTTCTCTTTTGTCCGTAATATTGTTCCCAATCACCTTCAAGGGAAAATGCTGAAACAGTCCACCAAATGAGCAGTAACGGATGACAACTTCAACCTGTCTCATATGTTGTAAGAATAAGTCTTAAAACTTTTTAATAGTATTATTTGCACATTAGCCGCAGTGTCTGGTGAGTTAGCGTGATCACACCGACCCCAATTTATATCCCTAAAGTTCTAATTGTTTGAAATGATTTACACATTAACCTCCGTTTCCAGAGTCGGCATGATTCCAAACTGCATGATACGGTCTCCGAAGTGCACAAATATAAAACTTTCAATATATAAATTTGGTCCATAGAAGGTTGGCCGAAGGTCATATCACTATAACTTACAAACACCTTTTGCCCTAACCTTACTTTTCCATTTTCTCAAACAGATTGACTTATTCGTGGAGGCTTTGTGAATAGGGTATTCACGGAGTTACGCAATTACATCCGTCCGTTTCGGCCATCAATAGTTGAGATATGTTTTTAAACTATTTACTGGTAATAAATATCTTTTAATAGTAATAGTTTGTGTTTAATCCAGGTCGTTCAAAACACTTTTGAACCCACAAGAAGAGCTCAGTAGATAGGAATCGGAGGGGTTGTAGTGCACCCGTCACACTACACCATGCAATGCAGCCGATCTGACCGTCCATGTCGGTGTGGACAGCTTGGATTTAATCAAAATTCCTACAAATCCTAGCCGTCCACTGTTCGGATGAAAATCCGAGCCGTCCATTACCGAGATAGAATGCCAGATTGGCTGCACTATACAGCCACACGTGTAGTGCGGGAGTGCACTACAATGCCCGGGTCCCCTAGATAAGATTTTCTCTTTCTCAATTTGATCGACAAAAAGTATTCATTGGGTTCATGTTCATAGTTGATTTGAATATTACTCCACTAATTAACATGTTTTCAGATGGATAAAATGGTGACCAAACGCTTCCTAATCTCTTCTCTACACGCCTTCATTTCTTCACGAAAGCTACTCCGGCCCCTCATTTTCAATTCATGGAATTAATATGGCCCCCGCCTTGCTCTTTAGCCATAATCTAATTAATAAAAATCACTTTTTGTTAAGCTGTTTCGATTATTTTCTCGTTAATATTGCTTGAATTCGAGTTTTTAAATCATGTAGTTTGATGAGGACTAAGGCCCCGTCCCACTAAAAAAAATAAGTACTTATTTTTGAATTAAATGTGATATGTTATAAGAGAATGATCTATCTCGTAAAGCAAAAAATAAGGATTTAAAAGTAAGAGCCTTAGCGGAATGAGGCCTAAATCTAGCTACTCGATCTGAGCTCAATGCAAGAGGTGAATCTAAGTTTCGGTCCCGACATAGGTTTGGTTCTAAGTGAAATATTAATTCCCTTTTAGTATATTTGCTTATCCATTTCACGTATCAGAAAAAACAAAAAAACTTGCCTTATTTAAATTTTCTGTTTTATGATTGCAGTACTGGTAGGTATGGACGTTCATCTACTGTGGACTTAAAATCGTTATAACTGCACAACTAAATATGCTTATTCTAGTGTGTACGTATAAACATATCGACGTAGTAGAGAGAGAGAGAGGTCCCAAATATAAATACGGAAACAGTTGTGCTTTAAATCATATGATCCGTTGGAATATTCCACCAACTCAGATGTATTTTGGTGTAGTATGTACGTACGTACTAGCTACAATTTGGGTGCATGGCAGTGGCCTAATCTAATCTTGCTTTTTTTTTTTTTTTGAAATAAGTGGCCATTGACAGAGTTCAATGGAGGAAAATAATTCATGTAGCCGATCCCAAGTAATTGAAACATATGGTTTGGTTTGATAAGGAGACCAACGGAGCGTGATGACTGACTCATCTCATAAATTTCGACACAATGGGGTGTGAAATTTCAGGTATGAATTAGAATTTTGTTATTTTCATACGTATCTAGGAGCCATGTGAGCAAATGGAGTAGAGTGCAATTGGTGCCTCTTTTATACTCCTATGCACATGGGCAGGATTTAATTCTCATAAGCACACATCTCTCTTCCCAAGTCTCTTAGGATAGATTAGATTAGAATTAACAAATGGCCAAAGAAAGAAGAAGAAGAAGCCATGTGGGCCTATATTTCCTTAACAATCCCTTCTCACGTATAACCGCGTTTGAGGTATGTCACATGTAGTCTCATTTTTTTGGGTCTATCATCGTGAAGGATTTTTGCTGGTCTGTCATCGATGGGTGTAGATTGTGAATTTTTAGAATGTGGAATGGAATGGGCTTTGCTCATACCATATGTGGAAACTTCATATCCAACAAAAAATCAATTGACAATGAGTGGAGAGATCCCAACATTATATTAAGTGATCACTCATTTTATTCCCAAGTAATATTTCCTTAACATTGAATATAAGAATTTTTGAATAAAAAAATTTGACAATATAATTAAATGGTCAGATAGTGTTTTCATGAAAATTAATATATACTACTACTCAAATAAATATAGAAAATAGTAGCAGGCGAAGGAAAAACGGTGAAACTTAAAGTACAAATTTAATTACTATATTGTACTTTCAAATTCTATTTCGCAAAATTTATTCCGCACATTTCACCCAACAAATTTCATAGATTTTGATTTTGATTTTTTTTGAATGCCATAGATTCTGATTATAACAAAAAAATTAGTAATGTTTTAGCTCCCAAGCATCCCAGAAACAGAGTGAACAAAATAACTCTCATCCTTGTGTCAGGTTACTCGAGGGTATGGGTGACAGGGTGAGTCCTCTAAATGGAATTTTCACTTCCATATTTACGTGTTTGGTCGATCAAAATGATGCTTCAATGAAACTTATAACAAAAAATGAATCCCAAAAACAGAGTGAACAAACTCATCTCAATTTTTGATGTCGACATTGGCCCGATTATTTTGACAAATCTGACAGAACCAAAGGTGGTGTGAATTTGACACCAAAGATGATTTTTTTTTGGGTTCAAACAATAGGAGAGGGTTTTCCACTTTCTTTTTTAAAGTTCTTTTTTGAAAAAGAAGGTTTTTCAAGCTCAAAAATCATGTGTTTACGCAAATAATTATCCTACCAATATAGATCTTGTTTGATAGATCTCATCGAGATCTTTTAAACGGTGTAAAAAAAATTAAAAAAATATTTTTCTTTTTCATTATATTTGAGCTTGAAAAACCTTCTTTTTCTAAAAGTTCTTTTTACTGCGCATCCGAAACACCCCCGGATAAGATTTTATAAATGGTAGCAACGAAAAATATCTGAACGGGCATCCGTTCCCATGAATGAACTTGCTATTAGAGCAATGCCACTCCTGTTAGAAAGTCATGGACTGATATAACCAAGTAAAAATCTCAAAGACTGGGCATCAATCTTGTGAATTTGGACAACCCTAGGCAAACCTTTGAATTCGGCGTCTGAAGAAGATCTGAGATTAGATGGTCAAAGGCATCAAACCTAAATGGTGCTATGAGTGCAATTCGGGTAATTAAGTTGGACAAGTTTTCTTACCCATTGCTTTATTGAAAGGCAAAGGAAAGGAGTATATTAATCATTAAATAATATTACAATGATTACAAGGATCCGAAGCATGACAGTATCACAACGAGAAATACTGGCACCCTAACTCTCGACAATCACATGCCACCTTAGTTTTGCAAAAGAGTTGGTGAGTAACCAACCATGATTTACATGAGATAAGCAAAGAAACAAAATATCAATAGGATCTCAGGGGAAGCATAAACCCCTCCTTTAGATAAACGCCTGCCTAAGAACCCAAAATCAGGCCTAAAACAGCTGCAGGTGGCCTCAATGAAAACCACACCAATGAAGACAAAAAAGACTATTACTGGGCCAGGATGAAGTCCCCCGCGATGAGACCACCAGTAGCAGCAGTAATTCAAGAAAAGAGACATCGGCATTGCGATTCAGACGTGAGAGCGGCAGAAGCAGGTGGTTCTGGCCCTTCATTGCCAAATGGAACAGGAACCGCGGCTTCAAATGGAATTTAACCAGCAGCAGCGATTGGAAAAAAAATGCCAGGAAATAGTAGTATCGAAGAAGAAATCTCGCCATCATCTACCACTATAGCTAACAGTAAGTAGGCCAAAAACCTTGAGCTAATTAAGCACATCAAATCCTCTGCATCATGAAGCCAAAGGCCCAACCGGATCCTAAAAATCGACTTGGGAAAAGGATGGCATCTTTGAAATCACGGCCTGCTTTAACTTGAATAATCCATGTTTTGCTCCCACACGGATTGGGAAGTGAGAAACACCAGACATTATCGTCGAGCCACAAAGGGCCAAACTGGAATTTGCCCCAAAGAGACAGACTCATATGTCCAAACACACAAAACAAGCTCCTGATAAAATAGCAATTGATATAAGACCCCAACCCACAACCCAAACCAGCGCTGGACAACAAAGAGAACTAAGACCTAACCAAAGCCCGAAAAGAGACCTGTCTGGTAAGGCAGAACCAAGACAGAACCAAATTAAGAAACCAGACCCTCCCCAAACCAAAGAGTCACGATACCATGACTCTCAAACCCTTTGCCTTTCTAACCCCTATAATACATCTTTTGAAATCACCAGTTGAGTAGTGCTTGAGAGATTGAGCCTGGCTTTCACCCATAAAGCAATTCTCACCTTGATTATATCCTCCAAAGCTGTATCAAGGACCTTGTTGTCGAAAACAATCTCATTTCTTGACAGCCATATGGACCATAAATATGACTGCAAAGAAACAAGACTGCCAGCATCCCTTTTAAACCTCCTTGTATATCTGTGACCTCCATAAATTGGAGGGCATGCCCCACCACTGCATAATATCAGACCAAACTCCCCATGAAACATTGCAATGGAGCAAGAAATGTTCAGTTGATTCTTCAACCTGGTTGCATAGGGGACACAAACCCACACCCTATTATCACCTGATAATCAAGATGTTCCTTCTGATTAGTTCATCTGCTGTAGCTATCTTTCCTTGAATTGCTTGCCACAAGAAGATTTCAATCTTTGGGGGCAAGCATTACTCCATATTAGATTGCACATAGGGCCAATTGGGTTGGAATTGTTAAGAGAGTTTTCCCACATTTCATAGCACAGTTTGACTGAAAAGCAACCAGAGTTTTAATCTCATCTCCATCTCAAATGATCCATCCCCAAATTATTCAGAACAACTTGACTGAGAGAGCTCTGCAATTCTGTTAATAAAGCTTCTTCCCACACAAAAAGACTTCTTCTAAAGGTCAATCTTCTAAGTCATGGCACTAAATCTTCTAATTCGTGCGCAGCTTTGATGACAAATAGTTGAGCAATATTTGTCCAAACTGATTGATTGATTTGGATGTTCCAAGAATATTTAGTGCAAGGCAAACTGACTCTTTAATCATTATTATGCTGCTGTATTTCATTAAGATTCGAATAGCTATGTTCAGAACTACTTGCAGTTTTTGTGTTTTAGTTTCATTTATCCTAATCATGGCCTAAACTTACAATGGAAGCCTAATCTGGGCAACACTTATCGATCATGATATATTGCTAACACGCTTTGATCTCGTTGAGTTGGGATCTGGACTGAGTTCCTTCTTTCCAACCTAGCTCTGCAAAACAGCGAACCATGGTAGTGCCTGGCATGCCGGGGACGACCAGTAGACACTCCGATGGCTAAGTAAGTTCCAGTTTAAGGAAGGGTAGTACACAGCTAGAGTGAGTCAGGACGGCCTACCTCTCTCAGCTGACAGCAATCATTAATCAACTTATATCATATTATAAGTTTAAATTCAGAATCATCAACCCAAATGAAACATATATTTGCTTCAATAGTAGCAAATGTAGGCATCCAAGGCCTGTACTTCCACAAGCCCAGTTACCCTATACTCTTAACCACAACCCAACTACCCTGATGTCAATAGCAGCACACTTGGTTGAATGCTTGATCCCTGCTTCTGTAAATGATATACCTCTTGGAATTTCCAAGGGCTCTTATGGTGTGATGCATTACATTTCCCTTGATGGAGTAGTAGTTAACTAGTTACAGTTTAGGTCAACCAAAAACTTACTGATCACCTAAAAGGCATACCTTAAATTTGGATCTGAGAGACCCTGTCAAATGGAGGTGAAAATGATCATGTAGCCTTTCCTGTTCCTTTGTCTTTTAAGTCTCCACAAATGGTTCCTTCCTCTTTCCACTCTTTCTTACACAAGTCTTCATTGTAACAAGGACAAACTCCCTCGTACGATATAACTTAACGAATACAAATCTTCCTGTGCGCTCATTTCTCTGTTCTACTGGATTTCATTGGTTCACGGGACTATATGAGTCAACAACCGTTGCCCCCGGACCAACAAGGTCCCAGGGAGCAGAGAAGAGGGCAAGAAATAGGATAGCTTGGTGAAGAATTTAACAGAACCAAGCATGTTAGAATAAATAGGTATAATAAATAATATCATGATATTAAGATTGTGATTTGATTGTAATTAGAATGATTTTCTTTAATAGTTAATTAGTATGATTTCCTTCCGTAATTAGGCTCCCTCTCTTGTATAAATAGAGGGCTCATTGTATAGTTTTATTATCGAATTCAATAAAATATCTCTTCTCTCATATTTAACATGGTATCAGAGCTATAAGGTCTAGGCCCTGTGGAATTTTCGCTCTTGACAGGCGGCCTATACTTCGTTGCCGTCTGCCGGGCACTCATAGTAACATGTAATCGACTCGCTCTAGCTTCCTAACTTCTCCTGGCGCATGTTTTCTCTTATTTTTCTCCCTGTCTTTCCTATTCCTCTTCGTGACTTCTCTTGGCTCTTGGTTCCTGACTGCTCGTGGTTTCTTGGCTTGGCTTGGTTGCTCCTGATTTCTCTTGGCTTGACTGCCTCTGGTTTCTCTTGGCTTTTTCAAACTCAAGTTGATAGACCTACTTGAGTTTGAGGGGATGTTAGAATAAATAGGTATAATAAATAATATCGTGATATTGAGATTGTGATTTGATTGTAATTAGAATGATTTTCTTCCATAGTTAATTAATATGATTTCCTTCCGTAATTAGGCTCCCTCTCTTGTATAAATAGAGGGCTCATTGTATAGTTTTATTATCGAATTCAATAAAATATCTCTTCTCTCATATTTAACAAAGCAAATGCTATTCTGTTCTCAATTTTTGCTTTCCTCATGTTTATGTCCACTTTCACTACCAAATTGACACTCATCTTCTCGCAGACCCTTCAAACAAAGAAAACAATAGATTTTGCTATCCATCAAAAGAAAGCACATGTTTTGCTAATTGGTGCTGTTTAACCAAGCATGGAACCGGCTCATGCCAAAGCATGAAGCAAATGTTTCCATCGTTAGCCTATTTCGCTCTAATCAGGACGCTTTAACATGAAACATGAAGCAAAAAGCTACATCACTATCCTATTTCCTTGCATACGGTCATACAATATTGGCCTATGATTGTGTCTTCGTTGAGTTTGGTTCTATATTTGAAACTGTTTGATGTCAAGGTACGCACCAGATAGTATAAGGATCTCAACTTGTATTGCGTAAGTACTTAGTTTTTACACACGCTTCATTTGACGATAAAGAAGAAAAAGAAAAAAAAGAAAAAAGAAAAAAGGAAGACGAAGAAGAAAAGAAAGGTTGAAAAAAAGTTGATATAGTTCTTCGATGTCCAACCTCTTCCCATTCAACGAAAGGCGAGGGTCAGCGGTTGGACCCAGTATAAAAACCATGTAGGAATCAAATATAACTATAGAAGAACATGTATTTTACAATCCCCCAACTTCCATAAGGAAGCCTTTTTTGCAAGTCCTTTTTTTTTTATGTCAAGGCCACACAAGTTTTCTCTCAGTCTGTCTTGGGCTTTAAAGCTTTTCTCGAGCCGGATGTGAAAAGTCCTCTGGTACTCCTCCCCACAAACTTCAGAACCTCGTCGATCAAAATCACCGGGAAAGCAACTGCCAAAATCAATATCCATTCATTGAGCCCTAGGGGCACTATACCAAACACATGAGCCAAGAATGGCACGTAGAGAATCAGAAAGTGCAAGGAGAACGAAATGGTCATGGCCAGAAGGAGCCAAGGGTTGACCCAAGGGGGCATCGTTAGGAGGCTTGTGTCCTCAGAAAGGGCGTTGAGCGAATTGAACATCTCGATGGCAACGAGGACCGAGAGGGAGAGGGTGGTGGCCTTCACTTTTCCTTGCTTGAAGTAATCGCACGGGTTGTGGTCGAAGGAGAACACTTGTGAGCCGGCTGTGAAAGGGGATACCGTGAAGTTCTCCCAAGATGAGCATTGGCCCCAGTTTGCAAGCTGGGAGTATGAGACTAGGGTGTGGCCATCAGCACCAAGGTCAATGCCCAAGAAAGAACCATGCGTGTACCAAATAACGAACACCCCCACGGTTGCTATTCCAACATATAGTCCAATGACCTGTGCAAAACCAGCAGGAAAAGTGTGCAATTTAGAGCGCAATCTAAAGGAAATGGTGTGGTAAAGAGTAGCATTTTGTTGTTTGGAAATGTTGTCACTTGTCAGTTTTATGCTCACAAGAACCAGGAAACACGTTCGTTTTCATATTTTCTCTGGAAAAATCAAGTAAAACATGCTAAATACAAACAAAAGTTTTTGAGAAGTTTGTTTGTTTGTTTTTTTATTTATTTTTGCTTTTCTGACCACAAGAGAGGGGATGGCTAGAGGGGCCACTGGAGAGAGGGAGTTACCGGTGGGAGGGGCCGCAGAGGAGGTGGTGAGGGAGAAAATAACAAACTTTGAAAACAAGTGAAAAACTTATTTTGTTCCTGGTATTTTAAGAACTTCAAAACAGGCGCGAAATATGTTTTCAGATTTTTTCAGCAACAAAACTAGAAAACAGGAAACAAACCATTACCAAATAAACTTTGGCAAAACAAGTTTTTCACTGAGATTATGTATGGAATATGGATCCCGTACCAGATAACGGAACAAAGTCCAGGCGCTGATGAGGCTGTCATCACTTCGACGAGGGGGTTTCTTCATGATGTCCCTATCAGGTGGGTTGAATCCCAAGGCTGTTGCTGGGGGTCCATCGGTGACAAGGTTAACCCACAAGAGTTGAACGGGAATCAAGCCTTCAGGAACCCCTAACGCCGCTGTCAAGAATATAGAGGCAACTTCACCTATGTTCGAGGAGATCATGTACCTGCAACATGAGGTTGAACCATTCAGAACACGATCCCATAGATTATCCATGATTCAATCACAATATTAGACATTCGATCTAAACAGGAACAGGACGGATCCATAAAAAGGAGTATCGATTTTATTGAGATCAAAGGGAAAAAGAACAAAGTACTTCACAGACAAGCTACATAGAATAGAGATGCTACCTGATGAAAGCCTTCATATTGTTGTAAATAGCTCTCCCTTCACCAACAGCAGACACAATTGAACTAAAGTTGTCATCAGCTAAAACCATGTCAGAAGCTTCCTTAGCAACCTGAAAAAAGAACATAAGTCAGCACCACGTTTGTGATAATGTTCAAGAGAGAGAGAGAGAGAGAGAGAGAGAGAGAGAGAGAGAGAGAGAGAACACCTCTGTCCCAGCAATGCCCATAGCTATTCCAATATCAGCTAGTTTCAAAGCAGGGGCATCGTTCACTCCATCACCGGTCATGGCAACCACCTCACCATCTTCTTTAAGTAGCCTTACAATCTCTTGTTTGTGCCTCGGTTCAGCCCTAGAGAACAAAAGCCCACCAGTTTGTCTAAGATGGGCTTTCTGGTCTTTAAGTTCCATAAAATCTCTCCCGGTTAAGCTCGTTGAAGTTATGTCTTCTTCCGGTGAAAATACTCCTATTTCGCGACATATTGCTTCTGCTGTGTTCTTGTTATCACCCGTAATAACCATCACGCGAATCCCAGCTTCCTTGCAGTCCTTAATAGCTTGGTAAACTTCTTCTCGCGGAGGGTCCTGCATGAATTTCGCCGTAAATTATTCACTGTCACCTCACTCAACGTATTCCAAATAGAGTAAAATGAAGCAAGCTGCTTTTTACTAACCCTTAGGCCAACCAAGCCAACAAAAGTAAGGTCACTCTCGATCGATGAATAATTCGATGGGTTGAGTAAAAGCTGGTGAGCCGGATGATCCTCGTCGCCATCGTATGTTTCAAAATCTGAAAGATCATCTTTGTAGGCGAATCCCAAACAACGTAAGGCGCTGGTTGACATTCCATGGAGGGCTTCCAAAATGACGTTCTTTGAATTTTGGTCAAGTTCTACCACAGAGCCATCTAGCAACTGGACAGAAGCGCTTCTCTCCAGTAGATTTTCTACTGCACCCTGCAGCCACAGTCAAGCATTTATGTAAGACTTCCTGGATAATTTTCAATACACGGAGCAAGGCTTCAACAACCTACAAGATTGTGAAGCAAATAAACCCAAAGGGGTTTGGCCACTTGGGCATAGGAGAAGGTCAAATTTCACGAATGTCAAATGTCAGCAAAGGTTGGGGTCATTGGAATTTGCCTGTTTATTAATTCTACGGCCCTGTAGTCGGTGCTTGCAAGTTGGCCAAGACACCCGATTATCAAATAGAAAAAGATATGTGAAGCAATGAAAATGCACATTCTTCTTTATCTTTTCTTACACCCTATAGCTCTGGGGTTGGAGAGGAGTAATGTCCACAGGAGAATAAGAACCAGCGCCGACCCCATACATTTTGGGCCCCGGGTCGAACTAGTAATAGGGACCCGTATTTGTGGGTATAGAAGATTTGAAAAATATCATTAGGAATCATTTGAACTATAAAACAAATTGTTGAGGCAAGAAAAATCATGTATTGGCAATTTTGCTAGATAATCTTGAAGTAACCACGGTCAAGATGTGCCATGCCAGCTTTTGCTCCGCGGCATCAGGGGTGCACTTAAGTGGTAAGAGCAAGGAGGTTAGAAATTCAACTACTCTCTCAAGATATTAATCTAGCTTTTCTCATAATACTGACTTTCGTCGATATAAAAAAAAAAAAGTGGTTAAGATGCATCAATATTATTGCATAGGTTTGTTTTCGAAACACAAGCCGGCTTGTTCGAACTTGGAACTAAACAATGACAAACGCCCCCGCCTACTGCTGAACTCTATGTCACATGATTTTAGAAAAAGTTGACCTATATGAGAAATAAGATTTCCGTCTCAAAAAGGGCCTCATTTTTGAACCAACAGATGAAAGCTCTAAGCGGCAGCCTGGTGGGCCTATGCCAAGAGCTGAGAACATATAGATCAATAAATCACCCCAAACCCCTCTTGTATCCATTTAAGTTAAAAACAGGGACAAAATAAACATTGGTTAACCAGATGAATTGAATCAACCTTCCACCAGAATGTGTTTGCCCCTCTGCTCCCATGCATTTTCAGCAGCCGCAGGAGGAAGATACTTTTGTGCAATCCTGCGGCTGAAAATGCATCGGAACATAGGTATAGAGAGTTTTTGGGTACAAAAGAGTTGAGTTCAATCAACCTGAAGAGTCGAATCAGATGGCCTAAACTTTTGTAGAATAACGTTATGTAGGAAGTTACTTCATAAAACTAGTATCCTATATATGAGTTTCAGTTTTACGAATTATTGTTTCTCCTTATTCACAAGGGAGATGCTAGGGGCATAGGCATATCAAATTGTCTCTCATATACACGTGAATTCCTAGCATTTATTGTGGAATTTCTACATATGCATGTGAGAGAGGTGTGACACATTGATGTGTCCCTAACATTTTCTTATTCTCAAACCACGGCTCAGTTGACCCTTCTCTTTCTTACAGGAAAATCAGATTCAAAGCTATACGCAGCAGGAATCGGCCGATTTTGGATTGCATGCACTGGTACAACGAGGTGTAGAGGTATCGAAGGACCCAAAAACCAATCCATGCCCCAAAAGGTATATTCGAAGTTGGCCCGGAAATCAAAAAAATAAAGAAAGGAATTGGTTGATGTGATCAAGCCTTCCCTAAACGTTACTGTCAAAAGTTGTTTCGAGGAACCTTCCAACCCTTTAAAAAATAGAAAAAAAAACACAGACGGCATACTGGCGTAGGTAGAAAAAGGTTTTACCTTCACCAGCAATGACCTCTTCCCAGTCGGAGAGTTGACTATCACGCCCATCGACTTCCTGTCCCTGTCGAACTCCAGAGTTGCCACTCTCCTCACAGTCTTTTTCCAGTGTCGGCAACACCCTTTTAAAATATCAGACAGAAAATAAAAAAAACAAGGAAAGCGAATCAAGACTGCAGTTTAAGTGATCGTAATCGTCGGTCAGCGTTTTTCAACAGTTCAGGTTTGTTTTGAATCTTTTACCGGTAATGATATAGTTTTACCGGTAAAAAGTTTGAACCATTAATTGTCAATATGAACGTACGGTTTTAGATTAGATTGTACACTCTTCTCTGCAGTCAACTGCTGGGAAAGCCCGAATCCTGTGCCTAATATCTCCCAGTGCAATGTACATATGCTGGACTGATGGAAAAAAAAAAGTGGAAGAGCAAAAAATATTTGGGTCAATTGGGACATACGTAATATTGTATCAGAGGGACTCGAACACGCATCGTCTTCGGATTTTTCCGGAAAGCCCATTTTTTCCACTAGTACCTGAAATAACAAAGGGTCACGGTCGCAAATTATAAACAGATAATGTTATCAGTTCGAAAAGAGAAGAAGAAAGCAGATTGGTTGCCTGGTGTGATGCGGCTAAAATTCGCAAAAACTGTCGAAGTAGTGTCCCGTGCTTTTCCAATCGCAAACGGATTCTTGCAATATTCAAAATTTCAAAAAAAAAAAGGCTTTTTGAAATTTAGGCTGTCAAAAGCAATCGATATGTTCGTGAAAGAGAATTATGGACAAATTTTAAAATTTTTGGATAACAGAGCTTCAACGCAACTTCAAAGCTATCGCAAGCTATATAGCAAACACATGTTTAACAAAAAAAAAAACTGAAGTTATAATCTGAAATCTATTTATTAAAGTATAGCAAACACCCCTAACGAAGCCAAGCAACTACTCAACCTGCATTGCTAAGCAAAAGAGAAAAAAAGAAAAGAAAAGAAAAGAAAAAGCTACTCAATCTGCATTATTAGTTTTGATCATTCTTTATCTGCAATTCCATCTCAGAAATAAACGTAAATGAAAGAGAACATAAACATTATAACAGAAAAAAACTTGCGTAGTGTGGTTGTGCACTTCAGAGCTCTCGAATTCGAAAATTAACACATTTTTGGTGTAGAGTTTTAGACAAGAAGCATTTCTTCTATATCCATCCTCAATGGGGTCCACACAAAGTAAAAGTATTGCTCGGTAAACTAACCGAAAAATGAAAACACAAAAACCGAAATGAAAACAAATGAAATGAATGGTTCAGATTTAAAGAAACTCTTCCGTAGACCGTTCCTTTGTTTTCCTGAAAGGTATCCAATTTTGGGCGTCCAGGACCTATCATTTCTGAAACAAAAAATAGAAAGCAGAAAGCAAAAAAGCATGGAAATGGTCATTTCTATGTACCTTGAGGGCAGCTTCAGTAGGCATACCACTGGCAACGAACTTGTGCTCCGAATGAGCCACACCCGCATCGTTACAAACCGCAGCGATTATCGCCATCGTTTTCAAATTCTCGTCCATGCCTTCCGCAGGCCAATCGTGTATCTTCCCATCACCGGGATTGTAAGTAGTCCCGTCCACCTTGAACCCCCTCACCTCCTCCCTCCGCGCCCCCATCGCCACCAACTTCGCCACCGCCATCTGGTTCGTCGTCAGCGTCCCCGTCTTGTCCGAGCATATCACCGTCGTGCACCCCAGCGTCTCCACGCTTGGCAGCTTTCTCACCAGCGCGTTTTTCTGGGCCATCTTGCGCGTACCCAGTGCCAGGCACGTGGTGATCACCGCCGGCAAACCCTCGGGAATCGCTGCCACCGCCAACGCCACGGCGATCTCAAAGTAATAGGTGCATTTCTCGAAGGAGAACTTGAAGTTCTTAGGCCACCACCCGTTGGTGCCATATTCCCATGTGAAGAAATACTTCACGTTTATAATCCAAACTAGTATGCAAATTAACCCGATTATTATCGTCAGCGCCTCTCCGAATTCGTTCAGTTTCTTCTTCAACGGCGTGTCCTCTTCGAGCTGGGACGCGAAGTGGATTTGACTGTGGACTTTTCCAATCTCCGTTTCCATTCCCGTTTGCGTAACCAGGCACACGCAGTTGCCGTTGACGACGGTGGTACTGGCGAAAACCATGCATTTTTTGCCCTGTATCTCACAATCAGCTTCCGGAATTGGTTTGATGGTCTTGTTAACGGCCTGGCTCTCCCCTGTTAAGGACCCCTGTTCGACTCGCAGAGTCGACGAGATCATCTCCACCAGCCTCATATCCGCGGGAGCCTTGTCGCCGACTTTCAGCTCGACGATGTCTCCCGGGACGAGCTCTTTCGCCGGGAGATTCGGGATCCTCTTCCCTTCCCGGATAACCGAAGCGCTGTCGGACTGAATCTCTTTCAAGGCCTCCAACGCTTTCTCGGCATTGTTCTCCTGCCAGACACCGACGATGGCGTTCAGTATCAGGATCAGGAAGATCACCATCGGCTCCACGAATGCCGTGAGCTCGTCGCCTCCGCCCTCCCCTCCGTCGTACCAGGCGAGCACGAAGGAGATGATGGCGGCGGCGAGGAGGATCCGGACCAGGGTGTCGTTGAACTGGTCCAGAATCAACCTCCAGATCGACGGGCCGTCGTGCTTCTCCAATTCGTTGTGGCCGTGGATTTTGAGCCGCTTTTGGACCTCCCAGTAGCTCAGCCCGGAGGTTTTCGTCACTTCGTAGTATTTCAAGCATTCTTGCACTTCCTTCGCCCATGCTGGGTAGGTCTTCTTCTCTGGGATTGTGGCTTTCGGGCTCGGCATTTCTTGCTGTAGATAGTCTTCCCCTACTTTACCCATATCGAAGAAAAAGAAAAATTTATGTTCTTGTTGTATCAATGGATACGACAAGCGAACCAGAAATTGCAATTCGCAGCGGTAAGACTCGTAACTGTGTTTAACGATTTTAGTCCGTACTAACTTGTTGACGAAGAAAGACTGGATCTTTTTTCGAACAAGAATTTGACTGCAAAAGCTGAAACCCAACTGAAAGCGAATACGGATACAAGGACAAAGACCTGGATTATATTTGAGCAATTATGAGCTCAAGAAGTCAAAATGGAGATATAGCTTTCGATGGAAGAAAGAAAAAGGAGTGTTGGCCAAGACTAAACCAAATTGTGGAAGATTACGAGGTTTTTTTTATACTAAATGTCTTTGGGCTTCGGAAAGAAGTAAGCTTCCCAGAAGAATCCTTGGAAATTGCTTCTATTATGTGGTAGGGGAAATGAGAAGTTTAAAAAAGAAAAAGAGGGAATTCCATTCGCTCAATTGCCTATGTGCATTGAGGTTTGTGACCAGGTGGCTTTTTTTTTCTTCTTGTTTTTTTGTCTTTTAGAGATTCTATGAAGACTTGGCTTTTTCTTCATCTCCGTTTTATAGTCTCATTCTCCAATAAATTATTCAGTAGCCTATGAACACCGTCAAGTGATACTCCAGATCGGGGGCGGAGTTGGTATTTTGGGGGAGGTGGCACTTGTCATCCCCGTTTTCACAATTTCTTTAAAAATAAAATAAAATTACCTAGAGTGGTCTAGTGATATGCCTTAGGGCTCGATTGGATGCGGTATGAGTTTTTGATGTATTATTTATGGAAGGGGATAAAATATTAAAGGGTATCAGTTAAAAGGGAGGATCCACATGTGAAATTTATGGAGGGAGATTAAAAAGTAGATGATTTGGATGAGATATTAGGGAGGGAGGATAAAATAATACTTGGTTTGGATACAGGATATATTGGGTGTATAAGAAAGGGGAGTGATTTTGTCACTCCACTTTTTGTTAATGTCACTTCACTTTGTCTTTTTATTATATGATTTATTTTGTGGGAGCATGAGAGTAACATTAACAAATAGAAGAGTGGCAAAATCAATTCACATAAGAAATGGTGTATGATGTAAAAATGTGTTAATTGACTATTTTGCCCTTATACAGTATTCCCTCTGTCCCATTTTATTTATCTATTTTTGGAAACCCAACTTTTTTAGGGAACATAATGATTACACCAAAAAGCATTTAACTTTCCAACATTTACCCTTTTCACTTTTTTAAAAAGTAACCTTATTTGAAAAAAAAAAAACTAGGGCAAAAAGGACATTTAATTCATTAAAAAGTCAAATGGACAATTTTAGGACAAGAAAAAATCTAAAAGTAAACAAACAAATCGGGACAAAAAGAGTATTAAATTAGATTATTCATTAGATTAACTATATAATTACTTGGCCTCCAACTTTGATTAATTTTGTTCACAAATAATCGATATAATTTAGTTAACTAATATAATAATTAATTAACATATTAAAAATATTAAAATTTACTTTTTAAGTGCTTTATTATATTTTTGTTATGAAATATAAAATGTTAAGTTAAGTTTTTATTTTATTTTATAGCTTATTTTCTTTGTTGAATGATGAGTATCCAATTTTCTTCTTTTGAATGGTTGATAAGTTTATTTTTTTGTTGAATGGTTGACATACCCTTGTTTCTTTTATGAATGGTTAGTATGCATTTTTTGTTGTTGTTGAATTGTTGGCCTATCTAATTTTATTTGTTGAATGTTAAATTTTCTATTTTCTTATAAATAGGAGGCATTGCTTCATTCATTCCAAGTACAAATTATTCCTTACAAAAAGGTTAAATTTTATAAATTTTCTTATTTGTTCTATGGCTCAAAAAGTTTAATTGAAATGAGGCGGAGGAGACTTTATTGCTTTGGGCCCTTACGGGCATTGTACAATCGACGATGTGGAATGCTGAGACGAGAATCTTTCTTTCCGGTTGCTTGAATTATCTGCAAGGTCTTATGGCCGTGGAATTTTCCGATACTCCTATTGAGGAATAACATATTGAAGCCAAGATTAAGAGGTGGAAGCAGACTTGTTGGGTAATTCTGAACCTAATTAATGTTCCCGGATTTCATTGGGATCCAACCCAACACAAGGTGGTGGCAGAAAATGAGTTGTGGGATGCACATATCCAAGTAATCCTTAATTATATGTTGAATATTTTTTTAAATCTACTTAAAATATTAAAAGTTCGAAATATAATTTCTCTTTGTTTGCATTTGTACTTATTAGGATCATCCTCAAGCTAGGATTACAAGGGGTGTTCAATTTTCACAGTTCAATGATTGGTGCATGTGCTTCGCTCTCCTCGGTCCCGCGCGAGGAGCAAGTCGAGATGGCAGAAGACAATAAAAGGTGTAGCTTGAGAAAACTCCTTTGTTTAAGCAACGTAGTTTCTATGATGTATTTTTTTCATATTCGTTCTATGTATTTTGGGAAATGTAGTAAGTTTGATGTTAAATTTGCTCATGAATTTTGTAGAGCTTTTGGTATTTGTTGGTCTGCATAATAAAATCTTCATTTCCAAATTCTCAAACTTACACTTACAACTTCATTCTAAATCGAATAAATATGCCAACAAAATACAACATACGAAACATAAAAAAAAAAATTACAATGCTTCTTCCTCTTCCTGGTCTTCCTTTGCTTCTTTATGAGCCGCAAAAATCTGAAAAAGGGCCCGATTGGTACAATGGCACAATCTTGGATATAGTTTGGAACCAAAACTGCATTCAAATCTTCAAACCTTGAATTAGAAGGGTACTCATGGTTGCATCTAATGATATCCCGCCATGGTATCCACCTTAATTATGAATTGAATTAATTCATCATTGCCCACAAAAAAGATAACACACACGTTCATGGTTTTCCATACCGCCAAACACCAAAACTTGTGAAACTTGCTGTTTGACATAATGTTTTATGCAGTTAAGCATGTTGTCCAATGGACAACAAAACCTGCATAACAACCTGCCAAAACCTGACATAGCCATTCATAACCATTTTAAACCTGTCTTATAGTCCTTCTGACTCAAATAATGTATCATCACAGCCTAATATTATTCATAACAACCTATCATAACCGTTCAAAACAAAGAATAGCCATTCATAGTCCTTTTGGCTTAGATAATTTATCATCATAGCCATAATTTATACATCTGCTGGTGCACACACCTGCACTTTATACACTTGCACACATAGTTTGCTCTTTCTCACACACACACACCCCTGCTGCACAAGCGCACACACATCAAACCTGCATATTATACACCTGCAGTGCACAAACCAGTCAGTTTTGCACCCAATCACACACACAACATGCATTCAAAACCCAGAAACAAACTAAAAATATCATGCTAAACCCAGAAACTGCACAAGATAGCATGCTCAACTCATAAATAGCAGAAAACACCACTGCATATTCCAAACACACACAGTCATGCTTCTCCACCAAAGTCTAGATTTTCATGTTGTTTTCTGCAATTTGCATAAAGTTCAGATTACTCTGAAACTTGGAACACATTGTGCACAATGTTTGCTCAATCCAATAAACACACACATACATACTTGAGACACACTAAAACCTGCATTGAAAGACACCTACACATTTGCACTTCACCATAGCCAACAATATATGCCAATGCCACATAGCAAGTAAGTAAATCTATTTTTTGGCTCAAATAAATGAAATGTTAAAAGGCACTAAGGCGGCAACGTCAGTTGTCAAAAAAAAATATTCAAAAAACGACATTAATCTAGCAACCCTAATTAGAAATTGTGAAACCCTAACCATAAAATGCATTGAACCAGAAGTAAATGGAAAGTAAATCTGGATTGAGTTCAACATACACACAGAGTTATTCATACAGCAGCAGCACCACACATGCAAGCCCCGAATCGAAAATAAGCTTTGAACCTATCGTTATGCACGGAGTCGAAATCAAGCAACAAAACCCTAGTTTTTGGGTAAAACGCCCAAAATCAAAACCATAATCGAAGGCTATAAGTATAAAATCGCAATCAAGACTAGGTGTAAATCATACCAGAATCGCTCAAGGAATCGTGCAACAAATCGCACACCAAAATCGCACCTCAAAATCGCACAACAAAGCCCAGGGTTTTCTCTTACTGTTCGTAAAGCGAAGATGAGATGAACGGGGGGCAGGGGGGTTAGGGAGGGCAGAAAGGTTAAAAATCGCACCTGTATTATGCCGAATTAGCCATTGCTCGGTCCAGGAGTAGCAATATTTTAGCACCTCTTCCACCAGATCAGGGTGTATACGCGAAAAAGGAGGAGAGTCCAATACAAGTGGAAATAAGGTTGCCAAAGCCAGCTAAACCAGTCCCATCACCCCTAAACCGGGTGTATTGTAGAATACACTCAACCAAAATTGCATCCAATCAAGCCCCTTAGGGTTCTGTTAAAACTCTTGCACTAGAGTTCGAAACCGAGGGTCACCATTTTTATTTTTCCTCCTTTCAATATTATCAGCTCGCTCTCTCTCTCTCTCTCTCTCTTAAGTTTTTGCACCCCCCCCCCCCCCCCCCCCCCCCCCCCCCCCCACACACACACACACACACACACACACACACACACACACAAAAGTTTAGTATCTTTATTGCATTTTTTTTTTTACTAATTATAGTGAGTGTGTATTGACATAAAAATTGGATTCACAAACATATCGATTTACATACTTGTATGATTTAATTACAGTGCCACTCCCGTATCCGAAATCCTGACTCTGCCACTACTCTAAATGACTTCAAATTAAAATCGCATATTCTTTCGGAATTTGCAACTAAGTATATGAACCCCATTTAAATGTGCAATTTTGAAGAATCATAGCGCACAACGTGACAGTGTTCTGGGACTATTGAATAAATAGAGCTCGTTCTCTCTCTCTCTCTAAATCTCAGTGGCACTACTCTTTCTCTCCCTTCAAGGAATAAACATAACAATATAGGAAGCTTCCTCGATCCATCCTTTTCGGGTAAAACTGTAAAAGTACAAAAAAGGTAGTTGTTCGAAAGCCTTGGTAATCACTCATGACAGTGATATCGATCCATGGTGGATATTTGTAAAATAATTTACAAAGACAAGTGTGAACTTTTATTAAATAAATTATAAGAGTCTTTTTGGGAAGCTGTTGTATTAATTAGAACAGGTTTCCTCTGGTGGGGATTTGGGGAAGCATTATCCCCCAGCCAAATCATCACTCCCTATATACATATAGTTTTTAAGGAAGAGTTGGTGGTCTAGATAATTCGGTGATTAAGGTATGACAAAAAGTTTTTTTTTTTTTTTTGGCCTTGTTTGATAAATGTGTTGAATTAGATAGGATAAGTAAGGAGATGAGATTGGGATGCGATTTGTAAGGAGATGGGATTATGGAGTGAGATTCGTAAGGAGATGAGATTAGTAATATTACGTTTGTTTCCCACACGTATAATAGGATTAGAAGATTGATATTCCAACATTACCCTTATTCATGCGTAATTTTCAAAATTTTACCTAATTTCTTTTTTAGGCAATAAACAATGGAATACTTACAAAAAAAAAATAAAAATAAATGATGAAATTGTTAATACTCCCTCCGTCCCTATTTAATTGTCCACTACGGTTTTGCGTGCAATTTCAATGGTTTATATCTCTAGACGTCGTATATTATGTTTTATCTTTTTGAAATCATTGTCTTAGAGAAAAAATTGAGATCTATCAAACAAAATTCATGTTGCATATTTTTAGCAATGTACAGTAAGTCGAGAGATATAAGCCGTTGTAATGCACGCAAAATCATAGTGGATAATTAAATAGGGACGGAGAGAATATCATATTTGTTTAGGACACGATTAGATTAGATTAAAACAATAATTTTGTTTAATTTTTGCCCTCAATGAAGTAAAAGAGAATACAATTAAAATGTCCTATATTTTTAGTCTTTCTTCTCTCTTTTTTAACTGTACTGAACATTTTGTGAAAATACAATTAACATGGATTGAAAATACAACTAATGTACATTTTCATACTACATTCAGGTCCAACACAATTATGGCTACCCAACACCATGCATCGACGGCGCACAACCGGGTTTGTGGAATCTACTTATGAGTTCCACACAAATAATTCAAGTTACTAATTAAATCTATTATGCATTTTTTTTCATTTCCGTTTGTCTTTTTGGGTTTTACAAGTTCCAAAAATATCACGAAGCAAAAAAAAAAAATGGAACAAAAGAAAAAATTTACAAAACATGAAGAAAAAAAAAACTGTTTTAAAATCATTGCGCAAAAAATGTAGGAAAATGATGAATATTTTTAACTCACTCTTCAAAAATGGACTGATGCATTGATAATCTAATTTTTACACGGCCAATATCATACCATTATATCCGTGGTTTTTTGGTGCACGGGTGAGATTCCAAGAGTAATTGCATAATTTATCTAAATGACCAAGGGTAATTGGGTCAATGTAATTTAATTTCATGGGATATGATTGTTAATACCTAGTCCCCCAAGGTATTACTAATCCTCCCTAGTGAGGGGATTGCCCATCCTATGGGATTACTAATCCCCTACCATTTTGTGCAATCAAACATAGAATTAGGGAACCCATATGATTAGTAATTCTATTCCACCCTCTAACTTACTGATCGAACAAGACCTTTATGTCTTACACTTGAAACTTCAGCTTGTTCGTTTGAGAGTCTCAAAATTCCTTTGCACGGTCCATAATAAATTTTTTTCTATTTATCTCTCTCTACTCATTACTCTTAAAAACTTCCCTCAAAACTCAAAACGAACAGAGTCCTTGGGACTTATCAACTCCGGCGAGGCTAATCCATACTCGGCTTTACCTCAGTTTTATTATGGATCCCGGCTAGTGAACATCAGAATATTGGTCCTGCATAAATTAATATAGGTGCGTGTAAGATGACCTTAACATATTGTATTTTGAAAAGAATAAATAAAGAATATTGGGCCCGGTTGTGTTCCATTAAGGATTCTTAAAAAATAAGTATTTATTTGCAATTTTCAAACTTAAAAATAATAGACTTACTGAAATAATTTTTTGTGCAATAAGGATCTTGTTTGGTATAGTTGGAGTTCCATCCGAAGTGTAAAATAAACAACCTGTGCACTACAGGATTTCCAAATCCCTGGTATGTGGTTCGTCGGCACAATTTCAAGTCAATGTATCATTTGTATATGATTTGTCATTTAAATGGTCAGAAAATCTCAAATAATTTGTCATTTTTGTAATGTCCAAACCGAATGAATATAATATAACGGCCGTTAAATTTTATTTTATTTTATTCTGATATATGTGGTGCGCAATACTAGCAAATGTACTTGAGAATTGTCCGAATAAAACTCTAAACACCTTCATCGATCTCAATTAAATTATTGTAACAGAAAAGAATCTAGACATTTAGTTTAATAATATCGTCTTAAACAAAAAAAGAAGAAGGAAAATTAAGGGGAGAGAGAGAGCGCACGCTTCTCTCTCTAAAAATCCTAGAGGGAGAAGCAAACATTGCACCCCTGACGGCATCTGTAAGGGACAACACCGACAGGAACGAGCTTGATGCAGATAATGATTCATCCGCCCATATCTATATGCAAGTGAATCGACGGGTTTAGTCACCACATTTTTTTCTTGCTTCTTTTATTTTTTGTATTTGCATTAGTTTTTCTATTGTTATATTTTTAATTTTCTTTCTTCATTAAAATAAATACAAAAACAAAGCAGGCTTGTAAGAAACCATTCAATTCATTTTATTATTGTGGAAATAATAAGAACAATGGAAAACAGGCTGTAACATTGATAAGTATTTTAGAATATCATTCCATATTTCCATTTTCCAGGTGCTTACTATTGACCAAATGAGCAAAACTTGCGTCCAGAAAGGCTCTCCTTGAATCATTGTTTTATTTTCTAGCTGGACATTCTGTCTCTCTTTTTTAAAATTCGAAATTATGCGAGCGTGCCCTTTTACGTGATCGAACGATCACTGATCATAGTAACTAGCTAGGGCAGAGGCGACTTACATACGCTCATATATTAATTAGTTTTGAATGCAAAGACTAAATTGATCCAGGACAGTCTCTAATGCTTCTCTCTCTGCACATGCGATCGAGCTCATGATGAGGTTATAGGTTTCGATCGACCTATCCACGTCTTCGTTTCTCTCCCACGAAAAAAATTTCCTGATAGCCTAAAAGTACTCCAGTACATTGGACCGTATGGAATAAATATAATGCAATTATGTGCTAATCGACCTCGCCTCTTGTTTAAGAAAATCAATTTTCACACTTCCATGTATAAAACCCGCACAATTTTTTTTTTCTCTCTCCGTTTTTTATTCATATGAATTTACTGAATTGCCCATGCATGTATTATAAAATGAATCAAAGAAAGGTAGTGCAAATTTACATCAATAAAGACAAAAAGGAGGTGCGATTAGTAGAAAGAAGAGGGCGAAAATCGATCGTCACCCTTTATTTTAAAACTCACTCCATATGAGGCTTCTAAGCAAGACATGGACAAATTAAGATGAACCAATTTTTAAAACAATATGTTAGCTGAATTCACTAGTTAGAGAACCTCGTACTCGGTAATTTTAATATTATGCGAATAAAAAGAAAAGGTTGTTGGCGGCACGGGCATTAATTACTACTTAGCTTTTAGTAATTATCAAAAGAAAGTAATTTTAAATTTATTTTGTTAAGCCTATTAGCTAGCAATTGAATAGTTAATTTGGGGAATTAATTTTGTCACTTCCCTTTTTATTAATGCAATTTCCATTCTCTCACAAAATAAATCATCTTATGTAGACACAAAGGGGAATGACATTAACAAAAATGGGAGTGGCAAAATCACTCCTCTTAATCTACCGAAATCTTCATAATCTATCATTAATGCAAACATAGAAAGTATTTGTCTTATAGTCAAATGCAAAATACCCTTTCACTGCTCATACTCTACCTCGATACTAGCCGACACAAAATAAATAAGAATCATTATGCTAAGGTTATGTTTGGAAAAGTTTTTATTTTTAGTTTTTATGTTTTTATTTTTTAATATTTTTTAAAACAGGCACCACAAACATGTTTGTGTTACCGTTTTTGTTTACAAAATACATAATCAATTCCACTAGTATTTGAAAATTCTAGAAACACAAAAATTGTGTTTTCATTTATTTTGAGAACACTTTCGGTAGCCCAAAAAATAAATAAATAAAAATTATTATGGTCACCAAATATATTTTTTATTTTTATTTTTATTTTTTAATAAACAAACGAAAAATTAACAACTTTAAGAAACAGACCGTAACTAATGAAAGTTGAAAATTTCAACATCCTAGAAGCAATGTTTAAGGATACATTTTACAAAAAAGGGTTTCCTTTTAAGGGGTTAGGATGATTACTATTCATGATTTTATCACTGAATTCTTGCCACTATGCTTATTTACAATTTTTTGTTAAAATTCTGATAAACATAATTGGGCATAGGGATGTGCGTGTGAAAGATTTTTGGTTAGTGGGACCAAAAAAAAAATAAATTCTTACACAAGTTATTTTTTTCATATGGTGATCAAAGAAATAACAGAATCAAGAAGATAATTGTACTATAGATACACATTAATAAGTGTAATTTTGTTTTATAATTGACCCCAAAAGACTTACTATTATATTTTAAAAGTTGCATGATAGCATCTTTCGGTAATACTATTAATTCATTCGAAAAGAAGAAAATGTTTAAAATTTCTCTGTACGTATTCGAAGGAAGTTGAAGAAATTTTGAATTTTTTGAGGGGTCAAAATATCAAAAATTTGCTTCAAATTAACTATACTATCAAATAATGATGAATATAATAATGTCATTTCAAATTATGTGGTAGATTTGAGACATACCGCGAGACCTATTATTCTCTACCATATTATTCAAATTTCTTTTGCCGAAATGGTAGAGGTTTCATTGCTAGCTATATAAAATAATCGAATACATAAAAAAGGACCATTATCTATCTCTCACAAAAGGAGTCAATAATAACTAAACAGGAGGCCTAGCTTTCCCAATTTTAATGCCAGAACCTCACAATCCCAATTTTGCGAATGGGCACTAGATGCACTCCGGTGACCTAACACAAGCCCATGTTCTGACTGTTAATTGCCTGGAGAACTTGCGCGTTTAATTCCAACAATTTATTTTAGAATGGGTATGGAAATTCTTAATTAGAGAAACAACATCTAACAATTAAAGGGGTTAGAGTTACTTTCCAAATTAAAGAAATTTTAATTTGTAGGGTTTTTTTTTTTTTAGGAAGAGCGAGTAATGCATAGATAATAAGCAACAGGTTACAAACAGTTTACAAGGGAAATACCGAAATACAACTGCAAATTCATGCAACAACTATAAACACAAGCAAAAAGGAGCTATAAAAATAAAGCCTGAAGATCCATAGTAACTCCGATCCAAAACGGTATCTCCCTTGCAGCTGCAGCTGTAGAGAAATATATTGAGGAATAGAGGAAGACAGCAAAGCCGACCAGCCTGGCTAGACAGTGGCCTGGGGTTAGAGTCGTTGCATTTCCATTTTCAGGTGCTTACTATTGACCAAATGAACAAAAACTTGCGTCCAGAGAGGCTTTCCTTGGCCAAAAAAAGAAAAAAAGAAAAAAGAAAAAAAAAAAGAAAGGCTTTCCTTGAGTCATTGTTTTATCTTCTTGACATTCTCTTCCTTTTTAAAATTTAAAAGATCAATTTAAAAGCATACGAGCGTGCCCTTATACGCAAACAGCATTAATAGTTAGCACGTAATTGGTGCATGTAGAAGCGACTTATGCTCATATATTTGAATGCAAAAAGTAAATTGATGTGGAACAGTCTCTAACACTTCTCTCTGGACATGCAAGCCCAAAGTTTGACTTGGGGAGCAGTATGCCCAATTACTGTTGTCATCATGAATTAAACAAGGCTCACTTTTGATTTGAACAAGATAGAAGAAATTAATTAATATCTAAAAAGATTGATGGTATTTCGCAAAAAACTTGTAAAACTAACCCGGATACCCTATTGAATGGTCAAATCAGAAACAATTGACAATGAATGGAGATAAGCTCTTACGATTCCGATGATAAATTCTTACGATTCGGCGTGCACGTAATGCGTATGTAGGTTTCACGCGTGGTATATTCCTTGAAATTTGTGTCTCACTATTAATCTGATTGTGATTCTTAATTTCCAACCAAAAAAAAACTGATTGCGACTATTTATGTTAGAGTTTAAGGATAGTGACATTTTTTTTTTCCGTATTTTACTTATATCCCTGAAGGGCTATAAATGAACCAAGTCGTTCGTGAAAGGTTCGTTTTGGCCTCTTTCGAGCTTGGTTTGTTGATTTTTTTATTGAGCCCGAGCTCAAGCTGACGAAAAAGTTAATAAACAAAGCCTGAACATTAGCATGTTTGAAAAAAATTATTAATAAACAAGCCTAAACAACATGCCCGGCTCCAAAAGCCTCGTTTTCTTGTAACGGAAGGAGAGTACATAACATCTTATTAATTCAAAAAAGGTTTATGTTGCTGTGCAATACTCCAAAACTATAGTAAATTGTATTGTGAGACACATGCACATGCACAATCAAAATTTCCTCTAGTACTATGCAAGTACAAATATATGTTTGTGGTTGTCTCGTTAAGACTCGTGAATAAGCTCAAGTCAAGCTTCGATTGGCTCGGCTTGTTAAGTTTTCACTATGTTCTAGCTCAAGCTCGAACTGACCAAAAATTAAAAAAACTTGAACACGGCACAACTAAGATCAACTCAGTTCATTTACAACCCTATTCCCCGGTTTAAAGCCCTATATGTAAGGCTCACGATGAGAATTCGACCTCTACATGTCTTTGTTTCTGATTTCTCCCACGGAAATATTTCATGATGGCCTAAAAGTACTACTCCAGTTCATTTGACCATATGATATAAATATTATGCAATTACGTCATAATCATCCTCACCTCGTATTTTATTGAAATCGAATACACAGATAGAAAATATATGTCTAGTAGTCGCCAAAATAAATAGAACTGTTATGCTAAGTAACAAATGAAAGTTGATTTTTTTTTTTTACCAAAAAAAAAAATCTAACGATCCATTTTTCAAAAAATGGTTTCCTAATTTTTTTTTTTTGGGTTAGGAAAATTACTATATATTCATGATTTTAAATTTTTTTTGCCACTATTCTTATTTACATTTCTATATTAGATCTTTGATAGATGTAATTGGGCATAGGAATGTGAGTCACATTATGTGACCGCATAGGGGTGGAGCTGGAATTTTCAGCTAGTGAGATCAAATATTAAATTCTTATACAAGTTACTTTTTTTTTCATTTGTTGATCAAAGAAATTACAAAATCAAGAGAATAATTATAAGATAGATACACATTGATAAGTGTAATTGTGTTTTATAATTGACCTCAAGGACTTATAAATATTTTTAAAAAAAGATACATGATAGCATCTTTCGTAATCCTGTTAACTCTTTCAAAAATAAGAGAATGTTTGAAATTTCTTATTAGTGTTTGAAGCAAGTTGGGGAAAAAATGAATTTTTTGCGGAGTCAAAATAACAAAGTTTGGCTTCAAATTAACTATGAAATATTAATATGAGAAATTAAAGTGAGCGGGGCAAGTGACCCCACTTGTACCTTGGCATCTCCGTCACTGTGCATGCGCATGGTCCGTTTCTCATGTTATACGATAAATTATTCCATCAACGTATTCTTGCCGGGTTGAATATTTTTCACTAGTTAAATCGCACATATTGGTTGGATTTTTTAGCAGTTTCAAATCGTATACTAAGGCGGGTTGGTCGGGCGTGTGACAAATTCCTTAAGGTAAAAAATGAACTTGAAATGAGAGACCAAAAAATTAAGAACAAGAGATTAAATCATTTAATTTAAACAAAATCATCAAACAATTTTTTATCTTCTTGACATTCTCTTCCCATTTAAAATTTAAAAGATCAATTTAAAAGCATACGAGCGTGCCCTTATACGCAAACATTGATAGTTAATAACTAGTGTAGAGGCAATTTATGCTTACACTATATTTGAATGCAAAAAGTAAATTGACGTGGAACAGTCTCTAACACTTCTCTCTGGACATGCGAGCCCAAAATTTGACTTGAGGAGCAGTATGTCCAAACTGATTCTGAAAAGCGAGAATCTCAAAATCTGCACAAATAATTTCTCGTGAACATGCACAATGTTAAGTAGTAAATTTGCTTCTTAAAATCGACCTCTAGCTCCCTTTTTTTTTGGTCATGTTATTGTTCTTAAAGCACATAAAAAACTCCCATTTTTTAGTTCTGCTTTGGACACCAAAATTAACTCTCTCTCTCTTTCTCTCTCTCTCTCTCTCTCTCTCTCTCTCTCTCTCTCTCTCTCTCTCTCCCCCCCCGCGCGTGCAAAAGAGTCAACCATTTCCATTTTTGGCAGTTTATAAATTTTGCTAAATAACTAAAATAACGGTTGTTTGTAATAATAGCAACTTTATGTCCTGGAATACTAACCGGAACAACGTTTTAACAACAAATATACTAACACTAATTTAGCAACATAACATTAAGTACTCCAAATGCACATGATATAAAATTCCACCTCCAATACGTAATCTCTTTGATTAGAGAAAAAAAATATGGTAATCTCTCCCCATTTTCAACTTTAAACGAAACTTCCTAGAAACCACACAATTTCAACCTCAACCCCAAAATTTTCGCCAAGATTATTTATTATAATCACATTATTAGTTGGAATGTTAAATTAATTAAAATTTAATTGGGTGAAGATCATGATTAAATTCTCTTCTTGTTGGCATGCGTTTCTCGACTGTTCTATAGATAGGAAATATTATAGAAATCTAAATCCTAATATATTGTTGACAAACGCGTCAGATTTAGATTTATACCAAAAAATTGACACAAAATCAACTTGCCTGCATCAAAGTTGACCTAAGGAAAAAAAGGCAATAGTTTTTTTTATCGGCAAAAATAAATTTCATTAACTCATAACACGAAGTACAAAGATAATAGGGGCTTGAATATACCGATCTGACCATCCAAGACCCTTTTCTCCTAACCACACTGAAAAAACTGATTTAAGCCCGACAGGCTGAACCCAAATCAAGAGGAAAAACCCTAAGGGAAAATGATGGCCCATGACATATTTGATAATTAATACCCGCCAAGAACAAGCTAAGAACATTTGTTAATGCTTAAAATGCTTAAAATATCCTTGACGGGTATTAATTATCATAACACGTCATTGGCAGTCATTTTCCCAAACCCTAAACAAACCCAACGGTTGGTAAGAAACCAACCTAACTCCAACAGAACCAACAAAACCCAAAACAGAGCTAAGCCCAAACAAGTGGACTAGGCCCAAACACTCAAACCTCACAGCAAAAACAAAACCCTATCACCTGCAAAAATAAAAAAAGAAAAAAAATGCCCCCGAAGGGACATCCGATAAAAGAGGCATTAGTTATAGGGGCTGGTTCTCCTTAGGGCTGTCCACGGGTTGGATTTGGTCGGGTTCGGGTCGGGTTAGACCTGAACTGACACTTGGTCGGATGGCAGATATCGCACCCGAACCCGACCGAAAAATTTATCGGGTTGAAACCGAACCGACCGTTGAACATGTCGGGTCGGATTCGGTCGGACTCTCGGATTGGGCTTTTGTTGGGCCTCTTATCATGGGCTTTATCCATTTTGTTGGGCCATTTTTTGACTGACTATGTTAATTACTTTAGACTTATTTTTCACTTTCCCAACAGGCCTAATCGGGCCCAATGCCATATGGCCCATATCCACGTTTTGGGCCATATTAAAACAACATTTCCCAATTTTCAAATTTGCAGGACCATTTCCAATTTTCCAGTTCCATGTCCAATTTTTCAAAATTTTCAGGCTTCCAGTTCCAGCAACAGCCAGCAGCAACAATATCTCACATTCTCACTTATTCACTTACTAACATTCTAGCCAATCAGCCATAATCATTAACAAAAACGATAAGTAGATTAGCAGCCATAGCACACGCTGCACGCCATAATCTGATAATCATTTCCAGCCATAGCACACCATAACCACTAACAAAAACAAAAGAGAAAATACCAAAACAAGATTACAAGTTCACCACCATCAGTCCACCCCGAGCAACAGATTACAAGTTTTCCAGACCACCAGATTTAGATTACAAGTTCTAAAGTTCATAAGTCACAACTAAAACTACCAGATGACAATGAAAACTATAACAAAAAATTGCTCCTCTCCCATGTGTCCAAACCTGTTACAAATAAAAAATATATGAGAATTAAAAACTCCAAAGATCACAAAATAACATTAACTTTAAATATTTTACCAACGTCCAAAGCCCCATCACAAATCCTTAGGAACTTC
>CM033796.1:32702575-33015075 GCA_019656835.1 Rhododendron ovatum | reverse complement strand
TCCCAAGCATATTTTCAGTCTATATGAATTAATTAAACACATCGGCAGCACTGATCGATTAATAGGTAGCACTACAACACAGCAATATTACAAACATGAACATATCAGCAAAGAATGAAATAACAGTCATACAAAATCACTATTCTACACGAAATTCATAAATCTCTATTCTGAATGAAATAACATGCTGTTCAAAAAACAAAAAAAATAACCTGGACAGATCAACAGAGAACTTGAATATTTGATTAGATTCAATTCAGCAGAGAGAATAAAAAAAACACACTTTACACAATTTGAGACTTTGAGTACTCGTACAAAATCAGTCGTAGACAAAATCAGAGAGAGAGAGAGAGAGAGAGAGAGAGAGAGAGACGTACACTGCAGTAGTTTGTCTCGATTTAGGGTTTTCTTGCGGACTTGCCTTCTTCAGTTCTTCGAGATCGATTGAAAGAGAAAGGGGGCTGAGGGCCGAAGGCTATTTAGGGTGAAGAGTGAGGCGATTTAGGGTGAGGAGGAGAGGCGGGGGTTTCGTCGTCGATCGGCTACGAGGGTGGAGACTGGAGAGTGGAGTCAGTGGGATGTGGAGAGTGGAGACTAGAGAGAAGGATCTCGTCGTTCTCCGGCCAGTCTGATCACCGATCGAAGAGAATGAGAGAGTGGGGGGGGGGGGGGGGGTCTGGGTGCTCACTGTCTTAGGGTGCGGTGGAGGACTGGGTCACTGGGGGTGGGGCGGAGAGTTTGGGAGTTGAGAACAATGAGAAGAGAATCCTAAATGATGACTGATAGAGTAAATTTTTTTTATATAGTGTGGTATTCGGTCGGGTCGGGTGACCCGAAAATTATAATTATTCACCCGAAACCCGACCGATTGTTTTGTTCGAAACTGTCCGCTGGCGTGTTTTCGGGTCGGGTCGGGTCGGGTTTTCGGTCGGGTCAGGTGGCTGGACAGCCCTAGTTCTCCTGACAAAAATTTCGGCACAAGTTTTTTGTAGGACCCATTTTGGAGTCCCACGCAAATGATCGGAACCGTTCTATTTGTTTAAAACCTATTTTTAAGGGTTCCTGTAAAAAATCAACTCATTCGGATATCGGTAAGTACTTAATCGATTCATTCAGTTGGTTCCTGTCAAATTTTACAAGATAAAATTGAATGAACTGATCAAACCCTTACCGATACCGAAATGAGTTGATTTTTCATGGGAACTCTTCAAAACCTATATATTTTAAACGAATTGAACAGCTCAGATCATTTTCTTGAATCTCTGATTAGTTTGTGTCAAAATTTGTGTGAGGAGAACCAACCCTTAATTATATATGAAAGTAGCGACGGGAAAAATGCCCTTGCGACTTGAAGTTTAGCATGTTGTTTAACTTAATTAAGGGTCCTAGAATCCATCGTGGTGGATATAATTAAGTTGACTGGATACTCGATCAGTTTATGTGATCGATAGATCTGGGATACTGTGTCCTAATTAATAATTTATGCAGGATTAGGATCTTGAACTGCAATAATTAGGAGAAATAAAAGTTTTTAATGGCAGAAAAATGCTTTCATCGTATCATTCATGTGGTCATTTATCACTCTTGTGTACACATACTCCCTCCATCCAATATTTACTTGCCCTTGCTGGGGAAACGAATTTTTATGGATAGAAATGATGGCGAATTTAATTGGGAGTATTAATTTTTTAAATTTGTCCCTATTTAATACATAATAATTTAATGTATAGAATAAAAGAGCGAATAATATTGCACAATTTTTTATATTGAATTATTTAAATGAACATTGAATATACCCAACTATCACAATCATGTTAACTTATTATTTCCTTATATTAAAAGTGGATTGTATTTTAAAAAATTAATAGGTAAAAGTGTAATAACGATGTCTTCATAAAAAGTAAATATGAAAAGTTATAATTTTTAGAGTGTAACGATGATGTTTACATAAAATGTTTGATTTATGAAGTAGGACTGTTCAAAAAAGGACGGAGGAAGTAGGATTTATTCTTTTGTAAAAAAATTCTCAAAGGATCACTACTAATTTCTTTGATAAAATATTGGATGATTGTTAGATTTTTAAAACGATATTGAGCGGCCAAACCTATATAATTTGAAGGATTTTTTAAATAAAAACAACTACTACAATACTAAAAATATATTTAAAATATGGGTCGGCAGATCATCCGGACTTGGTCATTTTGAGGGTGCCTATTGTATGTTCGTTGGTGGCCAACACACTTTGATAGGCTCGTGAATATTCATATAAGCGCCCCTTAATTTATCCTTGCTAAGTCTGTTTATATTAGGAGTTTTTAAATATCCATCTCAATATATAAAACCATCTCACATAAGTATATCATGCCCACTTTTCGGGGTTATGTTTTCATCCTTTCAGATGATGAATTACCTATCTTACCCTCTTAATAAGATATCCAATATGGATGTGTATATTGCTTTCCTAAATTAATGGGATTGAATATATCTTCTATCAAAATAACTAAGGGATACAAAAAGGAAAGAGTTAAAAATTTCAAACATTTGAAACAACCAAATCCCACTGATTTGGTTTTCATTTTTTACGGATGGAATTTAAAACTCAAAACATTTTTTTGATTATTCATATTATTACCATGAAATCTGCTTGTTCAAGTCACGACTTGTTCAAGTAATGCACCATGGTGATAAAATACACTATGAATACATGAATCATACTATTCGACCCATGAATACATAAATACATGATGATCATAAAATACAAATCTGAGTTGGAAAATACACCATGAATATTTCATGAATACACCATGATTAATACATGAATCTATTTTTTACGAATGAAATTAAAACTCAAACATTCGAAATCATGGCAGATTATTCTTACCATTTACCATGATTGTTCTCATGGCTTGTTTAAGCAATGCACCATGATGGTAAAATACACCATGAATACATGATCATAAAATACAAATCTAAGTTGGAAAATACACCATGAATATTTCATGAATACACCATGATGAATACATGAATCTATTTTTTAAAGATGAAATTTAAAACTCAAACATTTGAAATCATAGTAGATTATTCGTACTATTTACCATGAAATTTGGAGAGTAATAATCATTAAAGACCATCCACCACCCCAACCCTGCTTGCCGCCGTTGTAACCCCGTCCACTTTCGACAGTGCTTGCGGCGGTAGAGTAGGCTGCACCACCGCTTGCGATGGCACTATGCAATTCAAAAAAAACTCCTTATAGCATTATACTACTACTATTTTTCTCCATTGCTTCATATAGCACTATGCAATTCTTCAAGAAATTATTAAGTAGTACATGCAAGAGTAGTGGTCTAAATCTTTAGATTCGCATATACACGGATCCTACCTATTAATGGCAGACTCTTGTGTAATTGTGGATCCATAGAAAACGAGTTCGGATTACTTATGAACTTGCGGGTAATGCAAAAATTGTCCTCTTCTTCACTGAAAGTGTTTTCAGGCAATGTCGACTATGGCGGACGGCGACAAAAGACGGAGAAGGCGGAGTATTGAGGATGCGACGGAGGACAGCGAAGACGGAGGATTGAGGATGGTAACGCAAGTTCTAGAGTTTTGTCTCAGAGATGTTTTTGATGCACCCCTTTGGTATTTCCATCCTTTTTTTAAATGATGAATATGAGAACTATTTGGTAATCGTAAATTTAGGGATTTGTTATCGGTTCAAATAGGAAAAAATCGCAATTAGGACCTCAAATTTTATGTTTTCATGCCGAAAATTTGCGCCCTATATAGTACTCAAAACTAAGGGAATTAAATCAAATAAGAGCAATTTTGGATTTATTTAAATGCTGGAATGAAAACATAAATGTTCAAATTGAGTAGGATGGAAACATAAGTCCGTTTTGGTATGAAGATAATTATTTAAGTCTCCCTTTATATTATTACTCAGAGCATAATAGTTGATTATTGTGCTTATAGGCATTTGGAGGCTTAACATTCGAATGGACTGTAGTAGTGCAAAGATATATTAATCGCAAGTTTGGAGATTGTTTTGCTACCCACGTCCAATCAACTGGAGTAAATTAAATGGCGGGCCCATTGTATGTTATGGGGCCAATGTTAAATGCTTGAAGAATTTGATTCTCTTTGACTGTGCACAAGTGTATTGCTGAAGTAAAAAGGGAATTGGGTCAAGCCCCAATTGGGTAGAAATTAGTTGCTCAATTATCGAAGGAAATGAATGGACCCAAATTAATGATATCGTATAAGGGTAGAAATTAGTTGCTCAATCACCCAAATTAATGAATGGACTGTGCACAAGTGTATTGCTCAATTAAAAAAGAGTTTCATTTTTAATGGGTTATATCTAGAGAATTGATATTCACGCTCTCTTTTTTTATGTAGGCGCTCCACTTTCAACGTAAAGTTATTAGTAACTTCATAAACAAAATGGAGCGTCTGCATCAAAAAAGAAAACGCGAATATCAATTTCCTACATCTATATTGGATAACTCGAAAAGAGATTGTATTTTTTAATGGAATAGGACCCATCAAAAAAAAAAGCGCGAATATCAATTTTCTACGTCTATATTTGTTAACTTGAAAAGAGATTGTATTTTTTAATAGAATGGGACCCACTAATCTTACCCAACGGCCACTTCTTCTTCCAACCGCACTTTGATAATCTGCCCCATGCCAACGGCTAGAACCCAACGGCCATGAGAAAATGATATAAAGTCTATGAGACCATTTCCTTTCCATGCACTCTGTTTTGAAAAATAATTGGTAATCTTCGGGGACTCACATCGCACCCAAGCCTTACATAATGCTTCATCTTCCTCCTTACTCCAATCTGGATTTCTTTCCTTATGAACCACTTGAGCCTTTGTTCCTCGTTCGAGAAATGGTAAGATTGCACATCAGGATTTGGGGAAGGATGAGTAGGAAATTGAGATTGCCCAGAGACAAATGCATGGAAAGTAGGGAGGGATAGGACATTGTGGGTTGTAGAGATATTGAGACAATGAGTTGGGATGATCAAACTGTTGGGAGTTCAAATGTTGATTGGGTTGGGTGTCAAAAAAAATTGGGGGTCTTGGATTCATTCTTTCTAGAGTTTGAGAGGTGGGATTGAAATCAACAAGCTGTTTTTATAGGAAAAACTAGGCTCTGTTTTTGTATTTCAAAATACGGGGGTTTGAAATACAATTAACGGGAATAGATTGATCAAGATATGCAACGGCTAAATGAAAGCAATATTTTGGGCCCCTCTGTACATTTCTTTACTCTTCCTTTGTACAAAAGTTCACTACTGAGACATGCACAGCTAACCGAACAGTTAGTTTTGGTTAGAGTTAGCCAAGGGTTTAGCAAGCTGCAAAACCACTAGGAAGACCAAAATGGCTTAAGTTAGTTAAGTTGATCAGTACTTTTCTTACTTAATACGTACATCTCTTAACTCATGCACTAGAGATGCCGTTGTACTTCTCAATTAGCAATTAATGCTAACCAATGAACTAATTATGGTTGCTAAAAATAATCTAATTACGAGAATCCAAGACAAAATCTGTCACAAGCAATTACTAATACGTACCCTTTGTTAGGAGGAGAACAACTGAATATTCAACTCTGGAAAGTGTAAATACTGCAACTTTTGAATGTCATAATGATGTCCCCATAAAAAAGTTAAATTTATGAAGTATGACTCTTGAAAAGGGATCGAGGGAGTAGAATTTATTTTTTTGTAAAAAAATTCTAAGAGGATCACTACTAATTTCTTTCATAAAATATTGGATGAGCGGATGTAAGATTTTTAAAAGGACATTGGGTGGCCAAATCTATATAATTTGAAGGATTCTTTTTTGAAAAAAAACTACTACAATACTAAAAATATGTTTAAAATATGGGTCAGTTGATCATCCGGACTTAGTCATTCTTGAGGGTGCCTATTGTACGCTCGTTAGCGGCCGGCACGCCTCTCTACTAGCTAACAATTTAATTCTGTCACTTCTGCCCTTGTATGCTTATAGTACTTCTCAATTTAGTTGTAGTTGTTAAAAGTAATCTAATTACGAGAATCCAAGTAATTATCCAGTGACATAAAATCTGTCTCTAGCAAATTACTGATACGTAGTATTATTATTTTCATTTGTTAGGAGGAGAACAGCTGAATATTCAACTCCATTCATATTGTATATGTTCAACAAGAAAAAAAACCAAGAAAAGTTGCAGAAGTTTTCAAAAGAATAACAAGAGAAAAACTCTCAAAAAAAACTAAAAAAAAATTTGCATTTAGCAACCCAAAGTTGTCCAAAGTCCAAACCTTATCCAGTATTGTATTGAAAAGACTACTAAATATGGGGTGCACCATGGGCTCAAGGAGAGAGGCCACAACTAAATGGCAAAGATTGTAAGTTCGGCCCATATTTGGCCACAATGAAGCAGTCAGTAATTTGTGAGTTCAGGTGGGTGTCCAAGGATTGGACAAAGTGACAGCCTGTTTGCTGACGGTATATAAGAGGCGGATAAGTTATCCTAAATAATATATCTGAAGTACTTATATCCAGTGTTTGCCATCCGGACCGGATATAAACCGCAAATATAATTATATCTGCCTACTTGCGGATATAATAAGGATGGGGGAGAGGCGATGTTATTATATCCGCTCCCTTAATTACAGAAATGTCACCACTGTCTTTTAATTCTATATCTATCTACTCATATTCACCCCAAAACAAACCAAGCATATACATATCTGATCTTCTATAAATCACTAAAACACGCCATCTATATCATATTTCCCTATATACATCCGTCTTTTTCTTATACCGTAATGCTAAGGGGACTGACCACCCCCATACCGATGGGATACTGGCGGGCATGTGGAATTCACTCATGGTCCCGCACGGATGATCCAAATTCTAAATAAAAAAATAAAAGATTGGATCAAGTACCTACATATATCGGATTGAACTAATTTTCAAAACCTCACTCGATTTTTTTTAAAAAAAATTATTAAATAGCTTAAATTATCTGTGCGGTACCCAAAGTGGACTTCGCTTGCCTGTCGATACTCCATTGGTATGTTAATGGTAAATTCTTTAACATATTTTTCCTTATATTATATCTACTCAAAACAAATTCAGTGGACCAACGACCCGTGATTGTAATGCCTCTTCATAATGCAAATCCCCAGCCCCACTAAAAAGTGCTCATGATGGGAGATTAGACACTAAGGTCTTGCCCCACAACAGCAAAATTGACAAGCCAGGAAATTGAAATGTTGAGTACTTTCTTGGCAGATTTTCCTGGGAAACAAACAGTTTTTTTTTTCCCCCCCCTGAATCATGTACTTTAGATGAATTCATTTTTCAATCCTCGCGAATATCCCAAGGCGCCTTTTTCTCGGTTCGACAAGTCTGCAGACTGCAGAGGAAATGGAGGGCAATTTGGTAAATGTGCGACGGTAACTAAATTAATGAACATTAAAGACAAAATAAGTGCTTACTAAACCTTTTTAGCTTTCGTTAAAATAATTGGAATAAAAAATATACTCCCTTCGTCCCACTTTGTTGTACCTTTATTCCTTTTTGAAATGTCCCAAAATAATGTGTTTGTTTCAAACTTTTCAATTTTAGATATCCATATTACCATATTGCCCCTCATTTCTCCCTCTCAAATTCAAATTTTGAATTTGATTTGAAAGGAAAGTAAAGAAAATTAATGACATAACAAGAAAGTGGACAAAAAAATCATAAGTTATAAAGGGGTAAAATAGTAAAATTGACACAGTTAATGTAATTATAATATTTCCTTAAATTATGTAAAAGTCAAAATAGGCGCAACAAATTGGGACGGAGGGAGTAATAAGTCTATCTACACAGACAATCTATGCACATATTTTATTGTGAGACCCACCACGAATCTCATACAAATAATCTGAGCCATTAATTAAATGCAAAACATTTTTTCAAGGATCCGCGCTAAAAAATCAGCTCAATTCGATATCTATAGGTATTCAATCTAATCATCTAACTTTTCATTATCCGAAAATCTGAATGAAAATTTAGATGATTGGATCGAGCACCTATAGGTATCAGATTGAACTGATTTTTTGCAGAGACCATCGAAAAATGTTTTACATTTAATGAATGGCTCGGATCATTTGTGTGAGATCTATGGTGGACTCCACAACAAAATCTGTGCATAGATTGTCTGTGTGGTTAGCAGCGCTGATAAAAAATATAAGAATATTGGGAGCGAAGTTAAAAAAGGTTCAGAAAAGAAAAATACTAAGACAGTAAATTCGTAATTTTGTTTTTTGGAGATGTAAATTCGTAAATTGTGAATCTTGTTTTTGGTGAAATTATTTTATCTCCCGATCATAATTACTTATTAGATTCTTTCAGTGAAGACAAAGAATTAATCCAGAAGTTCATCTTAAAACTTACAAAAATAAAGGGAAAAAACATACGCAAATTAATTTAAGAAAAAAACACTCTTTTATATAGAGGATGAAGCCCTTAACTCCACTCTCTCCTCCAAAAAAAAAACCCTAAAATCAATGTGGCTAGTCAATAGACTCTCTATATATATTGGATAGCTATTTTCACATATTATTTAGGCAGAGATTTTGATATAGGTGTGTCTAGAATTATTTGATGTAGGTGATTTTAATAAAATATCCTCTTCGTCCCATGATGTTGGACACTTTTGGAAATGCGCATCATTTTTAAATTGTATATATATTTCAATTCATAATGTTTTATGCGATTTTTCGAACTTTGTTCAATAGAATAAATTAAAATCTATCAAATAAGATTCATATTGTTTATAAAAGAATATTATGGATTAAATAATATAAGTAATTTTTTCATAGAACTGAAATAGTGATAGTGTCCAACTTTTTGGGAGGAATGAAGTAATTAGGAATCACATGCATTGGACGATAGTTCGAACTTGTGCAATTAGCATTGCTTCGAGCTGAATATATATGCCCGGGGTGCTGTAGCGCACTTCCGGACTACACATGTAGTACGGTCAATTTGGCCGTCCATCTTGGCAATGGACGGCTAGGATTTGTAGGAGTTCGGATTAAATTCAAACCGTCCGCACCAAGATAAACGGTCAGATCAATCGCATTACACGGTATAGTGAGGCGGGTGCACTACAAACCTCTCTCATTCCATCCTTCACCTTGTAGCAGTTCTCACATTGTTGCATATAACAGCACTACAACTGCCGAAACACATGTAATTTGCCAAATGGTGCTAAATCCATCCACCCAATCACAAGAAATCTATTAAAACAACTACTTCTTTACAAACAACAAAGCTTCTCTCTCTCTCTCTCTCTCTCTCTCTCTCTCTCTCTCTCTCACACATATATTTTCCTACAAACCAGAAACCACCACAAAGGATGAGCTCTCTCCGCATATCCGACTGCCTAAACAATTATGCCACATTCCCCATCGGAAGCACCTACATGAACCTTTACAAGTCGCCAGAATCCACCATGGAGTTAGTGAATCCAATGGGAGGAGATTCAGGAGAAGGAGGAGCGGGTAAAAATCAGTCCCCCAGGGTTCTGGTGAAAAGTAATTCCTGTAGGCAGGTGTACCTAAGAAGCTACAGTACCATTGGCAGGAAAGAGTTGGTGCCTGAACAGAACGACAAGTGCTTCCATCGAGTTAGGGAGATCAGCTCGGTTGGTGGCGGCCGGAGGAGGAGGAGGAGAAGGAGGACAAAGCTTGTGGCCGGCGGAAAGAGGCGGTGGCGGTGTGTGATGGTGGTGAGGAGAGTGAAGGAATTCTCGTGTACCGTGTTTCGTGCTTTCCTCCATAAGCTGCTATCCTGCGCTGTTAGTGTAGATGTTGTGGATTATAAGGGCATGTGAGAAGAGTTGTTCAATTAATTAGCTATATCTTGCAAGTTCTACTGCTTTTGTTGAGATCGAGTATGTTTCTGTTATATATGCATGCGATTTTCAATCTTCTGGAAAATAATGAAACCACCTGTCATTGAATCTTGTTCATTCCAATAAGTCACTATATATTGTGTGCTGGTTGGAACTTTTTTAGGTCAAAAAAATGTTTATCCAATTTTTTTTTTTTGGGGGTGTAAATTTTTGTATATTTTTTTTCACTCTTTTGTAAATTTTTGCATTATATGATGTTCTGGATTTTGAAAGAATGAATTGATCGAATTGGATCTCTACGCCTGCCAACCCTCTCTTATTCCTTCCAACTATGGGCACGATTCCACAACATAACCTCCCTTAAATTTCTAGATTTTTGGAGGTACAATGGACCTAGTGGTAAAATTTTCTAAGAGAAACCACTTTATCCATTTACTAACAAACATTTTTTTGGGGGGTAAGTAACAACTACCAAACATTAAGGGGTTGTTTGGTAAAACTAAAAACTGAAAAATCAAGTGTTGAAAACTAAATGCAGAATAGAGTATTTTAAGCGGAAGGAAAAGCTGTTTGATAAAAAATATTAAGAACTAAACTAGAAAATGGTTATTTATAAAAACTAATGTATCCAGCTTTAAATTATTTGTGATTGTTCTATTTTAATTGGGGAGTGATTTTTGCATTCTCCAAATTGTTAACCGCCATACTCCCCTCAAGGGAAGTGCGAAAATCAACTCCATATTGATTTTTGCACCCCCCAAAGTTAACAATTTGGGGAGTGCAAAAATTAATGCCGTATTGATTTTCACACTCCCCTTAGGAGTGCGGTTAACAATTTCAGGAAAGCGGAAATCACTCCCCTTTTAATTTCACTCAAGAATGTCATGTGTTTGTAATCATAGTGGTGGGGAGAAGTGGTGGTGGAGAGGTGGCGGTTATGGTGATGGTGGCGGTAGAAATTGGTAGTGTAGTGGTGATGGTTGTAGCGAATGTGATGTGGTGGTGGTGGTTGTCACAGAGATGGTATGGTGGAAGGATGACGATGGTGGTGGTGGCGGAAGAGAGACAGTGGTGGTGGAGAGCGGTGCAAGTGATGACAATAGTGAGCGATGGTATAGCCGATGGAGTGGTGATGGTGGTAGCGACGGTATGTGATAGTGGTGACGGCAGTGGCATGGTGGTGGTGGTGGTGGAGGTGCGGTGGTGGAGTGGTGATGATGGTAGTGACAGCGAAATAGTAGTCGTGATGGTTGTGGTAACGGCAATGGCATGGTGGTGGTGGCAATGGTGGTGATAATGGTAGTGGTGGTGCATAGGTGAAGCGGTGATGATGGTGGCAATGATGGATATTAGTGGTGATATACGTTGGTGGCAGTGGTGGTGATAATGGTAGTGATGGTGGTAACAGTGGAATGGTGGTTGTACATGTGGTGACGGTGGTGGTGGTGGCAGTGGATGGCAGCGACAGTGGCATGGTGGTGGCGGTACGTAGGGGTGGTGACAGTGGAAGGTGGTGGCGATGGTGGTGCTAAAGGAATGGGTGATATGCAACTATACGGACAAATTCTGTCATAATTAAGTAGATACCATGCTACTTAATTTTTTGCAACTTTAATTTTAAGCACACATTTTAAGAGGTACTTAAAATATCAAGTATGAGGAAATTTTGTTATCAATCCAACTTAATAGTAACTTATTACTTTATACATTCAATTTTAAGTGCTGAGTTGAATTATCAAACAACCATTAACTTCATCTACAATACTCTCATGTCTATATCCCATCGATTGGAGATTTCGTATATGGATACTATATATATACAGTGTACTATACTCGTGCAGCTATTAAGGTGTCGTTCCGGTTTCTAAAAAAAAAGAACTTTAAGAAAAAAAAAGGGTAATTTCAAGGTTAAAAATCATGTGTTTACGCAAATAATTTTCCTACTAACATGGATCTTAATTATTTAATAGATCTCATTGAAATCTTTTAAATGGTACAAAAAAAATTCAAAAATTATTTTTTATTTTTGTTATATTTAAATTTAAAATTACTTTCTTTTTAAAAAAGAAAATTTTGGAAGAAAATGGAACCAGACCTAAAATCAATAAGCTTGGTACTCCTTAACGGTGCTCCGATGATTAGGTCAGTAGGGTCTTCTTCAAAACAGCCACACAAAAGTGTCCATCATGAATATAAAAGGCATCTTATCACACACATGCACCTTACCATTGGTCAAATTGTCACAAGACAAAACCTGATTGAACATCTTTGCTATCCAGCAAACATGCTTAATTATATGAGGAGAAAACAAAGGCCAGCTAAAAACCGGGTCAGGGTGTGACCATGTTTGTTCTATGCAAACGTGCAGTGCCTGCAACAGAGGAAGGAGGAGAGAGAGAGAAGCTACCAACCGCAATCAATGGAGACAGAAAAGACACATCAAACATTTGTACCTTGAGATTCCCCAGTACTATGTTTGACTGTTAGAAACTTACAAGGGGGTGGTTTAGGTCATCTGATCCCCGACAGTGTCTCAACTAATTCATCCAAAGTTAATTTCTCCTTTTTGACTACTTTTCTCTCATATAATTGGCTTAATTATACAGTGCCGCAAGCTGTAATGAGGAACATTGAATATGATGCTACTAAAAAGCGGGCTCTGTTTGGGGTTTTCCTCCTTAACAGAGCTCAATAGAGAAAAATAATTCATGCAATCAACCCCAAGTAATTGGGACGTAAGACTCGGTTTGGTTTGGTTTGGTTTTCGATGTTTTTTGAAAAAGACACTATAAACATATTACTGTTTTTATTTACAAAACATATAATTAATTTCACTAGTTTACGGAAATTCTAGAAATAAAAAAATTGTGTTGTCATTTGTTTTGAAAATACTTTCAGCAACCCAAAAAATAAATTAACAAAAACTATTATGGTCACCAAATATGTTTTTTATTTTTTATTTTTAAACAAAAACTCATTTCTTGTTTTTCATTAACAAAAAATGAAAAACTGGCAACTTTATCAAAGAGAGCCTACGTAGGTGTGTGTGTGTGTGTTTGTTTTTTTTTTTTCTATTCAAAAAAATTTGCATTTGTAGTTTCACATTAAAGTTTTGTAGATTATTGAGTTGTCTCGACGCGAGGAATTGGAAAAGTAAAAATTTTAGTCTGAACTCAATTTTTTTTTTTAATGAAGCTGAAAAATCTGACTTTTTTACTGATTTTTGTTTTTATTCAAGAAATTTTGAATTTGGACCGTAGTTTTTTTTTCCTTTTTCGATTCCTCTCGTCGAGAGAAACCAATAATCAACAAATTTGACGCAAAACTAATAAGTGCAATTTTTTTTTTGAATAAAGACAAAAAATTATAATGCAAGTGGCTTATTTAGCCAAAACACCGAACTTGCATTTGCATGTAGTAGATTGCGTACAATGACCATTGACCTAAGGATGGGACCAAGGGGTTTAGTGATGGCGACCGCCACAACAGGATTTTTAGAAAATACAATTATTATATGTGAAAAAAAATTTATCCCCAACTTATATAGTCATGCCACTGCTAGGTTTTTTTCTTATTTTTGGAAGGAATGAAAAGGATGCATGGAATTAGTGATGGAGATAAATGAGACATGTGGGTTTCAAAGATAATAAATTGATCGAATTGTATGTAGAACTAGATTAGTCGTACTATATTTGGTTTGGATGGGATAAAAATGGGGTATAGAGTGACACATCATTGACCATTGGAGGAAGATAAATAATTCCAAAGGTTTGGATTGACTAATATACCACCTTTTCTTTTCTTTTTTCCAAAGTTTAGGATAGATTTTATTAATCTCAGGAAAATAAAACCAATAGATCAAGATGGGCTCTCATCCTCGCACGATGAATGAAAAAAGCCCCGGGAGGCGGGGGGGGGGGGGGGGGGGGGGGGGGGGACGGGGGGGGGGATAGAATTCCTATGAACAAATCCCACTCCCTCTCACAGCATCTTTGGCCACAACATGCGCCGCCGAATTGCCAATTCTTCGAATAAAACTCACTCTCGTATCTTCAAACTCCTGCATTAGTCGGGTCACATCAGCAATTAGAATCCCAACTGCTGTGTTGACATCTTGCTGCTTTTGAATCATGCCAATCACCAATTGGGAATCTTCTTCAATATGCACCTTCTGCAACCCAAGTTCTTTCGCAAAGACCAAACTTTCTCATGCCGCGCGCCATTGCCTCCAGCACTACTGGGCTCATCAAATACCCGTACTGAATACCTCTGGCCGCTCTAAAAAGGCCACACGAGTCTCTGATCACAATGCCTAGCCCGCTTGACTTTTGGTGATTGTCCAGTCCCCCATCGAAATTGATTTTAACCCAACCATTCATGGGTTTTTTCCATTCAACTTACTCTCCCACAATTGTTGGATGACCAGTGTCCCCAATCCTTGGTGTTCGTTCATTAGATTTCATGAAATCTGCTGCCTTGTGAATCGCAACAGTGCAAGCCACATCCGGTCTCCACAGTTTATTATTGAAAATGTCATTTCTGCATTTCCAAATTCTCCAAACGATATAACCCACTACAGCCCACACATTCTTGTTTTCCTTCATCCCTTTCCACCTCTCTAGTAGGTTATCCCACCAATCAAGAATTGAATCACCTTGAATAGAACTCATGTTAATCCCCAACGGAGATGGTCGCCACATGATCTATGCGAAGAAACATCTGGCTAGTAAATGAATAGCCGATTCCCTATCCTCTGAACATAGTGGGCACAACGCATCATTAACCATCCTCCTCTTGACCAGCGCGTCTTTCACGAGAGCAATATCATGCAAACATTTCCACACAAAATGTTGGATTTTACCTTGACACGGTAGCTGCCAAACACTTTTCCATACCTCCTTCCTTCTTTCCCTGTTACTTCCCTCCCCCTCACTCTGTTCCCCAACTGCCCATCCCTCTGTTCCCCAACTGCCCATCCCTCCTCAACCTTAAACACAACTTCGTAACCTGATTTAGCTGTATATATGCCATTACTAGTGAAATGTCATACTGCTCAATCACCCATTATGAATCTGGACAAAGGTATACCCAAAATTAGTTCCGCTTCCTCCTGATTAAATGCCTCGCGAACCAGCTCCTCCCTCCATGTATTACCAACGGGCTCAATGAACTGACTAACTCGAAATCCCTTAGCAAAGTCAGCAATCCCCCTTGGTTTAAACCCTCCATCACTTGGTTTAAACCCTCCATCATGAGGTAGCCACCTCAAGTGGCATTGGATTAGGCAATCCCTTAAGTCTTAGTCTCATCTTTAGTCCCACGCGACAAATGTGAGATTATTTAATCCTGAAAAACATGTGACGCTACATGTTTCGTTGTACCATCAATTCAGAATAGCAATTCCGACATCAAACATGCCCTCAGGAGATATTAGAATTTGTCTTCTGGATCAATCAATTTCAAATTACCTTCTTGTATCTATTTTTTTCCTTCTTGGTCGCACATTAAGATGACGAGGGACGCATTAATCAGCTACTCTATCCACTTCCAACAACGAATTTTCAAGTTGATGGGATCAGCTGACCCCATTCTCTTACTTTTTGTCATCCCTTGGCCTGCTAGCTAGTTGGTTCCCTATTTTTCACTTAGATAACTGGCGACCACCCATTCAACAGCACACCAAAACGACGTTGTTTTGGTGGGTGGACAAGGGGAAAAGGGAGGCCAAACGGGGTGCTGTTGAATGGGTTTGCTTGAACCAAAACGATGTCGTTTCGGAGGATCTCCGGGTTCGGGTTGGAATTGCTCGTGGTTGAAGAGTTAAAGAAAAGATTGTTCTCTTGGAAAGTTGAAGCAAACGCTGCAGTATGGGTGCTCTGCTAGCTATACAGATTATTACTTCTTGCAGTATGGCTTGAGAGAAAATGCAAGGATTTTGTGATGCCATTTGCTCTTCTATTGTGGCTGATATTGGGGGCAGGGCTAGCTCTTGGAGGAGACGATAAACAAGTGCAATTCGAATATACTGAGTTGTGTCGTATCAAGAACATTTCACCCAAGACCTTCAGTAGTAAACTGTGATTGTGAAACGAGTTAAATGGAGATGCTCCAAGGCATTGACCGCAAAAAAATGGCGATGATTATCCTAATTCTCAGAATAAAGGCGATAGATGAAGTCTCGAGAATAGCACTAACATTCAACCTAGTAGTATATCTTTCCCAAAAATAGACCACAGAAAATGGTGATTGCAAAAGTTTAGGTGCTTATGATTTCGTTTCAGTAGGGAACAATGAATTCCTATTCTCTAATCCCTTGGTCACTCCTGCGTGTTAGTAGGAAACCCCCGCCAAATCTTTTCCGCGAAGAGATCCTTCACTTCATTCAGAGGGGTCATCAGCCTCTCATCTTCTTGGTTAGCTCCCTCCTTACTCTGTAGCCCTCTCGGAGAGTATGCTTCAAATTGCGGCCCGTCATCTCCAAGATTACATGGCAGTTGATAGCTAGGTTGTTGTGAGGAGCATTAGGAGACGTGCCATAGTTTTATCATTTTCACAGCAACGAGGTAGTCGCTTTCCACTTGGACCAAAAAAGCGTAAAAGCCGTGGAGGGCTGAACAAAAGAATAATTGGCCGAAAAAGCAGAGAAACTCTAGATGGCTGAATGATAGGATACGCACCCGAAACCGTTGGGTGGGCATAAGGCTTGTACAGGCAGTTGGGAAGAACAAAATCCAACAGCGTATGCCTTTGGGTCGTGACAGACTCGGTCAAGAGTTCCGAGACCACTCTGTGGAACAGCTCACATGCAACCATTGGGTCGTATGGTGTTGGGACTAGGCCTAAACTGCCAAGGTCATCTAACCTAGTTGGCACGCATTGCTTGGCCACGTGGTGGAGACCAGCGTGCTAATCGGCAGACCACGTGCATTTGTCTTGGAAAGGATTAAGAGAGAGCTACGGGATGGAAGAGCGCGCATGAGGGCACGAGTCAGATACAAGGTGCTTGGGGTCAATTCACTCTCCTATAAAGTACATAACGAAACCCTTACCAGATACGTAGTACATTCTACTTCTACTATTGTTGTGCTTTCTGCAATTGTGGCTGACTTGATCATCAAAGCTCTACAGCCAACTGCTGGCTAGTAAAGTCATCGTTGTGCAATTAGCCGATTCAAAGAAAGAGCTAAACCAGAGGACAGTCATCATAGACGGAGGAATCAACCCAAGAGTCTGCGTAAATGCTCATGGTAAAAGAAGACGCTATAATGTACAGTTAACCGCCCAGAAAAACGCCAGTGTTCAGCGTTGGGGAAAGAGAAAAAAAGGAATCCAGGTTCTCTACTCATACAAAAACTATCAAGAGGCAAATTCGGGGTTTCTTGTTAGAACTAAGGATATGAAGTATGGTATGGCTCAGATATTCCTGGGGGTAAACAGAAATGCTTCACGATAATCCCTCTAATTTGTGTACGGCAAATCACTGAATTCAGCTAGACTTTGTCTTGACTCCAACAAGTGTAGCCTGATTGTCATCGTCTGAGTATGCTGTGGGAATCAAAGTGAAGAACAAATATGACGAGACCGAAAGGGGGTCATTCAACTGATTCATCGAGTATATTAAACGCCCGCAAAGCAGAAGCAACTTCACAAGCTGAATACCACACAAGGTCAACCAAATATAAAAGATTTAGAAGTTCTTATGCATGTAATTCTTTCACAAAATGAGGAAAGCAGAATCATATCCCATAGCCTCTTAGGCTCGAGCAGATATATATATTACATAGCAGCAGGGTGAGAGTTTATCTCGGATCAAAAAAAAAAAAAAAAGGGTGAGAGTTTATCTTAAGTCGTGAAGAGCACCCAAAGACCCTTTGCAAAGTAAATGTTTTCAGCTCAAAATGATATATGGAGTCGTTGGGAGTCGAGACTAGCCGGGCTTGAAACCAAGACAGCGGAGGGCTCAAGACTCAAAGGGAAGAATGCATCACATAGTCCGCATTCTCTATTAGACGTAGGCTCTAAAGAGCAAATAGTAACAATCTAGGTACTCAGAAAAGGCTAGCCAACAAGCTACACTAACAGTTGCATTCAGTTTCCACTTCTATAGCAAGTGCCCAGCACAAACATCTTATGTGAGACTTTGCATGCGCCTTCAGCATTATTTCTTTATAATGTAGGATACAGACACATCTGGGTTATGTTTATATATCCAAATATATTGTTATATGGGTACGGTTGGAATATTCTTCAAGAAATCTTTAAAAAAATTCAAGTGAATTGAAAATGATTTGGCGTAGGAACTAATATTTTTCCAACCCAGTATAGCATAGTGATATGTCAATCTCCAAGATCCTTGATAATCATATGTTAACAAGTGAGTCATAGCCACCGAAGAGGTGTTGAACACGTTGCGGAAGGAGTGTCGGACACGTGCAACATTTGTATTTCTTAATTATGGGCACGAAAAAAAGAGTATTGGATATGTTAGAGCTTGTCCCTCATCAATTAATAATCACCTCCAAAACTAGTATATGAGTCTGGGCGGCCTCTCCACTTATTGCCATTTGGTTTTGAGTTGGATGCATTAATAGGACACATGTCGGAGAGTCCGACACGGACATACCACCTTCCTTTAAGCGTGTGGTTGTTAGACTCACTTCAGTATTATACACTGAAATATCACCAATTAATCGATTTGACCCAAAACCTAACATGCAAAAACCAAGTTTTAATAGAAACTATCCTGCAAAAAACTTAACCCAAGGACAAGAACATTTAAGAAGAATACCGAGACAAGAGCCAAAATGTATTAACCATAGAAAATGGATAATTAGTGATGATAATCATAATTTTCAGATTAAACCTGCCAGATAAAAAGCTTCAACAATAAGTTAATTCAATCCTGTGGCCCAGTAGAACTTGACCTCAATGGTTTTAGGCTGAAGAAACTCCTCTCAGATCAAGAGCGAGCCCGTGGGTCTACAAACTTGAGATGGGTGTGGAGAGGATAGATCTCCAGTGGGGAGGTTCAAAACACACTCACTGTGCTTTTCCTAACACCCACTCTCTTGGCACAAGTGTATATGCATATCGTGTATGATAAATTTGGTATAAAGACACTGAATCCAAGTGAAAGAGGGTTAAAGTGAGAAACTCAGAGGATTTCATTAAAACTGAAAGACTGGCTTGCAAAGCCAAACTTCTCAGAAGTATCTGTATCTTTCGCAAAAGTAGCATTGGTGAAAAAGATAAATGTGGAAGTTCAAAAGTGAGTATCATGTAAATATGCTCATTTTCTTAAACTTGTGAGTTAAATATCTATAGTTTAGACTCTCACTATTTCTTAATGATGCGGAACAATGATTACCAATATTTGATTCCATTAGTTTATACTTCTATATGTATAAAACAAGGGAGGCAGAATCATCCCAATTAGGATTTCTCATCATATCACTAGCAGAGAGAGAGAGAGAGAGTTCTGTGAAGTTGGGAAGAAAACCTTAGACCATTTGCCTATTATATGTTTTCACCTCACAACAATAATGACAGTTGGTATTTGGTCGAACCTAGCTGGAACTTGGAACTAAACAACTGAATGGGATAAGGCCAAAGGTACTTATGTGAGAACAAACAGTAACAATCTAGATCTATGAGTTCAGTTTCTAATTGTATGCCAAGTGCTCATGGAAAACTTCTTACATGAGACTCAGCCCGAGGCACTCGTACAAAGTAGTTACAACCTCAGTCTATCCTGACATTTCTGACAATGGGCCAAGAAACACCACAATTACTCCCCTGTAGTGCACTACAAAGCCTCCAAGGCTGCACAATTGTCTCCACCGCCAGTTTGATACTCTAAGAAACAATCCCTATCCTTACCTAAAGGGCCAACCCTACGATATCATTTGCCTATGTTATTCCACTTCTATACCCAAAACTTCACAACTTTTGTTGTGGCTTGACACATATCAAGCTAATGCTACTTGGGATCGTTACACAATGATATGCTAAGTAACACAACCAAATACTAGCCCTATACGGTTGATTTGTGGAAAGTGGGAACCCGTTCTAGCTTCAAAGTTGGAAGAGAAAACTTGCGAAAAAAGAAAGCAAGGCTTACGAATATCTACACCTATCAATTTAGTAATGTTTTTGCAATGGAAAATCACTCACATCAACTATTACGACGAAAAGAACATCTGGACAAAAACCTCACGTGTAATGAAAAAGGTAATATAAGAATAACGTGAAAACAAAAAGGCCACAGGCAATGTATACAACTACTAAGGGGACAAGTTAGACAACGACCAAAATGCGTCGGTAAAGTTGTCACTCTTCATTGAGAGCACATGTAGAATGATTATGACTCCCTTACTAAGAACTTGCAAGAAGGATATTACGGCCTATTTTACAAGCATAGGACTGAAAGAACAAAGTTTACAGTATGAACCAGGATAACATGAACCCTTGTGCTGAACAAAAATGCTCATGGAAAAATCAAACTGTTGTGAGGCAATAGTAGCATTAGCATCTAGTTTATGCAATCAGTAAACTGTCAACATGGAAACTGTCCAATCATCTGACATCCCCTGTGCATAACATAGGCAAAAATCAGAGAGCAAAACAGAAGAGTATGGCTTTCCCCATAAACACCTAACTACAAGGATTCCACAACATATGTAGTATCAAAGAGGGCAACCACAAAATGAAGAAAAAAAAATTTTTTGATAAGTAACCATAAAATGAAGAAAATGATCAGAGGAACCCCACAATTGACTGAGATTAGTTTACATTTGAACTAACAGTGTAACAGTTCAAGTATTAGCAACAAACAACATCAAAGGTCTATATAAAATAACACAAACTTTTCCATAAATACCATAACAAGAGGTTAAACAAACCAAGTTGCCATGGAAAATCTAAGTGTAAACTCACTAAACAACTCACAGTGTGTGATTGCAAGAGCAATGAAGAGGGCCAAACAAATCAGAAAGTCTCCTCCTGAAGATTTCAAAGCTCAAACTCTTCATCCCGAAGCGCTATCTCTGCTGCCTCTTCTTCCTCATCATCAAGTGCAAAGTACTCATTCTTCTCAACTGGCCTAAACATATAAAACATCACCATGTAAAACGCAAGACTAGCAATCTCCTCGGCGGCATTGCTCACCCACTGATACTTATACGCGGCGATTGTCTTGAGAGCAAACACAACAATCCTTGTGAAATACAAGTACCCGATCACCACAATATAAAACTGCCTAAAAAGAGTCAGTTTCGCCAAGTTCCTCGCAGCCTTCCCATCTGTCTTTGAAGTCTCCCTTAATGACCTAATAGACCACACAATTGGGAAGATAATCGCGCAACAGCAAATTATATCCACCAACAAAAACACCTGGTTCCAAGTCACCCAATCCTTAATAAACGGCCCAGTCTCACCAATCACAACTGAAGCCACGTTAGCCAAGACTTGAAGCGGAATCACAATCATCAAAACCTTCTTCTCCTTCTCTTGGAGAAAGGGTTTTAAAAACGACCAACCAGTCCCGATCAACACAATGACAGTGAATAACAACACTACTCTGATGAACTGGAAAATATAGAACAAGATGTCCCAACCGTGAGGCGTACCTGCAGCGGCAGAGCCAGAATTTTAGTTTCAGTTTGGCGAATTCCGTTTACTCTACGACTCTAAATTTCTCTCCTCTCAATTTTATGACGTCTCTTTCTCCCTCCTTCCACTTATAATATTATTATGTACCCTAAATCTAATGCCTAAAAACTGTACAACATGAGTACAGTATGATTTTCCCAATGAACAAGTATCCAAAGAAACAGAGCTATAGGGAAAAAATGAACGGGAAAAAAAACACAAAGATCTTGTGCAAAATCATTATTTTCTGATAATCCAATTGCCGCAAAATAATTATTTTCTCATAATCCAATTGGCACAAAAACTGAAACAAATTAGAATGCAATAACAGTTAATAAAAAATAACTCTAAAAAATTAAAAGAACTAAAATTTCAGTTTAGGTGGTGCAAAACTCAATTTTCTCTGACTCTAACTAGTCTATTCCTTCTTCTCTAATCTCTATGATATGGCTCCTTCTCTCTCCCTCTTTCCTATTGTGTGTTCTAAATTTATAATGCATAGAACCTCTAACAAACTCAAAATACAAGACTGTGCAGTTCTTTTCTTTTTCTTTTTTTGGTGCAAACAATTCTTTTGTCTAGTAAGAAACTACCTAAAGAAACAGCAATATGGACCCCAAAAAATGGGCAAAAATGAAAGTAAATCAAAGATCTTATATTGTATGTGAAAACCTTAATTATTGAACATCCAATCGGCCCTAAATTGAAACTAATTGAAAAGTGAAAACTATTTATCACAAAAAAAAAAATTAGCTGTAACTAGTCTCTATCTCTCTTCTCAATTAGATGGCTACTCCTCTTTCTCCTTATAGTTCAATGCATAAAATCTCCAAAAACTTGAAAGGTACAAAAATAAATGGGGAAATATCAAACAAAACTCAAAGATCTTATGCAAATTTGTTATTTTCTGAAAATCCAATTGGCACAAAAACTGAAAAACCTAAAATATGACAAAAATTGATAATAAAAAAAAAAACTTCAAAATTGAGCACATAGCTAAAAAGAGTTAAAATTTTAGTTTAGGTGGAGCAAATCTCAATTTTCTCTTTAATTCTTTCTTTTCTATTATATAGATCCTTCTATTCCGGAAATCCTATCTACACCGACGGTTTCCGTAGGGAAACCGTACCGACGGCCACGCGCGGCCGTCTCCGGCCACCGGACGGCCGATCCGAACCGTCCAAAAATTTAAAAAAAAAAAAGAGGAGGCTTGTGCGGGAATTAACGACATCCCAGGTGTGTAAGGTGTTTGATCCGAGTACCCTTGTTTCGTGAATATACATATATACACGAAAAAAGGGTTCTCGAATCAAGCACCTTACACACCTCGGATGCCGTTGATTCCCGCGTGGGCCCCCTCTTTTTTTAAAAAAAACTTTGGACGGTTCGGATCGGCCGTCCGGTAGCCGGAGACGGCCGCGCGTGGCCGTCGGTACGGTTTCCCTACGGAAACCGTCGGTGCAAATAGTAGTACTCACTTTTTCATGTCTTCTAATGCATAAACTCCCTAATAAACTCTAATTAACGATATGAGTAAAGAATCTATTGCCTAATGAACAACTATCTAAATAAACAGCACCGATAGGGACAGAAATAAATGAGGAAAAATGAAACAAGATTCATAGATCTTATGCAAAAAGGTAAGATTTCTAAAATCCAACTGGCGCAAAAATTGAAAACAAATTAAAAGGGAAACCTAATTATGCGTAGACCAACAAACAAGCTCCTGTTGGGTAAAAAACCCAATCACTCGCACAACGGAAGCGTAACGAAAAACAATCACACACAAAAAAAGACACAAGATTACATGGTTTCCCAAACTCGGGTACGTTCACGGAGAGAGAACAACTTCCACTAATATTGAATGAGAGCAATGAGATACAAAATACCCTACTCTAGCTCTCGAGCTCTCGGTATTTTTATCTCTCACACACTCACGAATATTCTCACACAATTTTGCTCTTTTTCACACACTATGCTCTCTGCCTTTTTTCTTTCACACACACAGCACAATTCACGGCACACCACCACCTTAAATACATGACTAGCTCTAGCACAAAATGACTCTTGAACTGCCTAGAAGAATCTGGAGCTAACTACAGATTCTCCTCCTTGGAACAAAACACAACTGACTTACCTCTCTTAATTCCCTTGGTCATTAATTATCTCGGCCAACACCAAACAAACCACTATGGCCTTTTCTTTTTCCAAACAGCATTTAACACCTCATGGGCAAAACCCAACAACGATTGTCTAGAGTGGTTGAACGGATCAACGATTGTCCCACTTGGGTGTAGGGGGTGATTGTTGGGTACACTCAAATGGAGTGGGTGTGTTGTAGGGGATAAAACGCCTTTGTTAGTTCACCCTATTTTGGATTGCCTTTTGGCAGTTTGCGTGTCGGCTAAGGGACAGAGAGAGGGGTCAGGAGAGAGTGTGAGCGAGAGGCTCCTCCGAAGGCTCCTCGGAGATGCCCGGAGAGACTGTCAGAGAGCTACCGGAGTGAGGGAGAGAGAGAGGAGTGATGGCAGCCGAATTGTGGCGTGTCGGAGAGGTTTTTTCATGTATATCGTATTTGTTTTGTGATTAATACATATACGAAGTTTTTCCTCGCATCTCTCGTGTTTGTGCTTGGTTGTGTTTGCGTGCTTGTGCTTGGGGGTGCGGGTTTTGGGTCGGGGTCTCTACCCAATAGCTCCTCGGTTGGTATTGTTATGCTAACAAACAAAGCTTCAACATTTTTTAACCTCATTAAGCTTTCAAACCAAACCAAGCTCGAACAAGCTACTACTCGGCTTGTTCGGCTCGCCATATATACAAACTTCAAGCCACTCAAGATTGACTTCTGTTCGGCTCGATTAAAGCTAGTTTGAGATCAGCTCGTCTTATAAAAAGCTAAGCTTGAACACATTTTAAAGCTTGTTAAGCTTTCAAACCAAGCTCGAACAACCGATTGCTCGGCTCGTTTATCAACCCTACTTATATGTATATAATCTGATGCAAAACAATTCTATTTTTAAATCCAACTAGAGCAAAAATTGAAACATATTAAAAGGGAAACGCAACTAAGCGTAGAGCTGATAAACGACCCAAGCTACTCGAGTTCGAGTTTGTGTTCGCTCGTTAAAAGCTCGTTCAAGATCCATTTGTTTCGTGAACAAACAAAGCTTGAACATTTTTCTAACCTCGTTAAGACTTCAAACCAAGCTCGAACAAGCGTACCATATATTCAAAGTTCAAGCTACTCAAGATCGACTATTGCTCGACTGGATGAAAGCTTGTTCGAGATCGGCTCGTCTCATAAGTAATCTAAGCTTTAACATATTTTAAAGCTCCTTAATGTTTCAAACCAAGCTCGGACAACCAATTGCTCGGCTTGTTCATCTTGTTTATCAGCCCTACTTACGTAAATAATCTTTCAAAAAACTTGAGCCCATAGCTATTATCTCCAACAAAGCGTACCGATTGACTTCTACAAACTCAACGATCTAATCCAAAATCATTACTTCATAAGAATCTAACTTTCTTAAAAACAGAAACGAATTCGAGAAACGAAAACCAATATCTCCAACAAAGCGTACCAGTGACCTTGACGTAGTGCTTATCCTCCGCGGCGCAGATCAGGTTCAACGCCTTCATCAGGATCAACCCGCACATGAGCAGATGGATCCGGTGCACGGATCTCCTATTCGTCAAACAGATGTAGATCCAGAACCCTAGAAAACCGAAATAAACAACAGAAAACACGAAAAACAGGGACGGCAGGTGTGTGAGCCCGGCCGAAAGATAATCCCTGATTCCGCCGGCGTCGAGGTTGTACACCTCCGTGCGCACGTCCATGGTGACGCGGCTCTCGGGGGCACAGTTGGAGAAGAACAGGGAGTACTCGTTGGGGGCGGTGACTGGGTAGGATTGGGAGAAGGAGGTGTTGGGGGGAGGGGAGAGGTCGCGGAAGGTGAAGAGGAGGTTGATGTACTGGGAGTCGAGGACGCAGAAGGGTTGGGATTGCTCGGATTGTTGCTGGAGTTCGATGAGGACCTGGATGAGGGATTCCTCGGACAGGAGGAAGAACCCGAGGCGGGAGGGGTCGGGGCGGGAGAGGGAGGAGACGACGGAGACGGAGGAGACGGAGATGGCGACGTGGCCGGTGTGGGTGAAGCCGAACTTCTCGAACAGGATCATGGAGCGGGCGTCGGAGGTGATCTTGAGGGATTTGATCTCGGCGAGGGCGGGGTGGAGGAGGAGGAGGAGGAATAGGGTGGCGGCGAGGGCCGCCGGGAACGGAAGTTTCTGCATTTTCGAGGAGGAGGAGGAGGGAGAGAGGGGTGGTGGTGGTGGCGGTGGCTGTTGTGGTGAGGGGAAGAGAGATCTGGAAATTGGTCAACTTGTGAGATGGGGACAGGACAGAAAACGCCTTCTCCGTTGGTTAGATCGGAATTAAGTAAGGGAGATGGGGACAGAAGTAACTATTGGTAAAAATGATGGGTGCAGGGGCCTGTGGGTGGGTATTTGAAATAGTATTCTTTTGTGAATAAATTATAGTAGAAAAGTTTATCCACGCAGACTTTCTATCCACAGATCGTGCACATATTGCAATTTCAAAAACCCTATTGGTACCGACAGGTATCATAGGAAAAATGTACCGACTGTCACCGGACGGTCGATCCGATCCGTTCAAAAATTTTAAAAAATAAAACCGAGTGGACCGGCGCGAGAATCAATGGCATCCAAGGTGTGTAGGGTACTTGATCCGAGCACCCCTTTTTCGTGTATATTTGTATATACGTGTATATACACGAAAAAGGGGTGCTCGGATCAAGTACCTTACACACCTCGGATGCCATTGATTCTCACGTAGGCCCACTCGGTTTTATTTTTTAAAATTTTTGGACGGCTCGGATCGGCCGTCTGGTGGCCGGAGACGGCCGTCCGACGGCCATCGGTACATTTTTCATACGGTACCATCGGTACCAATAGCAGTACTCTTGCAATTTGGGGCCATTAAGGATTCTACAAATACTATCAAGGGGTGCTAAATCTGTACCAGCAAGTACAAATAGCTTTTTGGATCTCTTTTGAGTCTTAAAAAAATGACCGGAACCGTTTATTTTGTTTAGAATACTTTGTTTATAATCCTTGTAAAAAATAAGCTCAAACCAATATGGGTCAGGGCATTTACAAAATATTCAACTTTGTTACAGAATTCATGCCTAAATTCTAAAGCAAAGTTGGATGTTTTGTAAACATCGTTACCGGTACCGGATTGAGTTTATTTTTTACAAAGTATTTTAAACAACATGAGCGGCTCCGATCAATTTTTTATGACCCAAAACATGCCCAAAAAGGTGTTTGTACGCACTGGTACAGACATAAATCTGTACCAGTATCATTTCTGAAAACTATCTAAACCGTTCATTGAATTCAAAATATTTTTTTTATAGGTCCTTGCGAAAAATTAGCTCAATTTGATATCAATAGATACTCGATCCAATCATCTAACTTTTCATTCAGGTTATGAGATCCTAAAACCTGAACGAAAAGTTAGATGATTAGTTCGAGTATCTCTTTAGGTATTTAATAGATCTAATTTTTCGAGATTCCTCGAAAAAATGTTTAAAGTTAATTAACGATTCGGATTATTTTTGTGGAACCTGTAGTGTATCTCACATTGCAATGCGTGCAAAGAAAATTTGTGTCAATATCACCTCTCATAAATTATTTTCACTGTTTGCAGACATATTTTAAAACTGACGCAGGGATCTAGGAGAAGTTGATTTTTGCTCTTGCAACAACCTATGAGAATCCGTAATGGGTTTGTTAATAGTGTGTTAATTGTGTATACTAAGACTTAGTAAATAAAAATATATTTTTTATGTCACAATATTTGTGTGTTAGAGTGTGTTAAATCTAGTAGCGTGCTAGCATATTTGTTAAGTTTGGCTAAGATGCTAGCAAATATAAGTGGGTCTCACTTCTATAATTCAAACTTCGACTATAAAATATAAATATCCACTACTTTTAATACACACTTGTAAGATCCATTTTTATCCTAACAAATATTTTAACACACATATTAACCTAACTCATTGTGAATGTTCTAACACATTTCTACGTTATCAATGTAAAACACACACTTATGGGACCATTTTTATCCTTATACACTTTTTAACAAACATTTTAACACACAAATATATCAAACCCCATTGCGGATGCTCAAGGAAGGGGGTAGGGCCATAAACGAGCGGAGTCGAGCATTGTCGAGCTCGAGTTTGGCTTGTTTACTGAACAAGTCAAAAATTTGAACTCGAACCTTAACGAGTCGAATTTAGTCATTTACTAAACGAGTCTTTTTAATTAAGTCGAGCCTTTTTTAACGAGCCGAGCTTTTATCGAACAAGCCAAGCCGAGTGCTCCACTCGTTTACTAAACAGGTCGAACGTTAATGAGTTATGCTGAGCTCGCGAGCTGTTCCATTCATTTACAGCATTAGAAAGAGGACATGTGGTACTCTTTACTTGTGTTGTGGTGGGCAAATACGGGGAGATTCATGATTTTTGTTGTAGGAATTTAAGGAACAAAATGACAAGTGGTGTGCTGCGACTTTTTTTTTTTTTTGATCTGCCGTGGTTTGTTGTGATTGATGTGGAGTGTTACTACAACAGCACTTAATAACCTCTCGGGTTCTAGGCCACGAGATCATGGAGGCCTTTTAGTGTCTATAGGAGAAGTCAAAGGTTCGAGCAGCATGCTGTTATAACTTACTAACCATTAATCTACTAACGGTAAACCATAACGAAGGTGCGTTACCTTTTTAGCGCATTCCGACAACACCCCCACCATTTCCACTGATCCGTTGCAATTTTGAGAGAAAAAAAAAAAAAAAACAAAGGATCTTAATCCGAAGAAGTTACCTTTAAGAAGAAGAAAAAAAGTGGGAGAGTTCCCATGGAGCTAGCAGTGGGACAATAGGCGATGATGATGAGCCAAACAACGCTCATGGTACCTTGCTTTTGTGTATTTTTAAATGTCTTTAATGAAGTTTTATCGTTTGTCCAATATAAAAAATAAATGCAAACTCAATCATATAATTTAGTAAAGTCCTCACACAATAAATAATATTAATAACGTATCTGAATATGGGCAAAGAAAACGCATGCGGACATTTGAATATGTGTGTGGCATATATGTCGCCCAAACTTTTCTAAATGCACATTCAACTTTGTTTTTTCTTCTAATCCATGAAAGCAACACTTTGTAATACTTAGCTTCTAGTAATTGTAATGGATTTTTTTCAAAGGCTCATTTTTGTTAAGGCCGTCAAAATATAAGGATGTTTATGCACTTGTTCCTCCAAGAATTGGTGTGCATACACGGTAGCTGTCCTTATCAACGATGGAGCCATGAATTGAAGTCAAATGGAGCATCACTGTGAAAGAAACTTTGGTATGACGATTTTTCAAGATTAAATCCAATCATTTGAGTTTTATGAAATGAAGAATTGATCTTGAGATTATTGTGTGGGCAGCGTGCCCTTGGAATTTTCGGATTCCAAAATGCAAGGGCCCAGATCGAGGGAGCGCGAGCGGGGAAGCAAGCGCTCGCAAAATACAGAGTCGCCACTCGAGTTTGAAGGTCCGACACCCAAGGAACCGTACTTTGAAGCACTTGCCGCACTGTTTGATTTGAAAAAGTTAAGGAACCAGTCCGTCATAACCATATCTGGGTTCGGGAGCCAGGTTACGAGAGAGGAAGGATTTTATGACACCCCTCTCGTCCAATCCGGAGATCGGTCTTTACTTAGGCATTTGCGAAAGATGTTTGTTTGCGATTCTTTTTTTATTAATCAATTCTTTAGCCAATTAGGGCGGGGGAACAGTTAATCGGGGATTAAAACTGTAACATGTTTGCAGGATGTGATAGATAGCATGGATGAACAGTTAGTATAGGATGAGAACAGACTGCTGTGGGAGTTTAAACAAACTGGAAGGCTCCTATTTTGGAATGACGTGCGCAGGAAGAAACCAGCATGCACTGAACAAGTCACTGCATGCTGTTCACTCCTGCGCGCACAACTCCAAGACACGTGCGCGCCGGTAAGCTCAAACCCACAGCTCTTATTCTCAAACCCTCTGGGCTCTGGAAGGACCAGTGCATACCCAGGACAAACCACGCAGTTCATATAGCAGCATAATATACAGTCCTAAGTAATGTTAAAGGCTAAAAAGCCCTGCAAATGAATAAAGCACCCCATAAACAGTGTGGGGATAGAATAACAGCCTCAATCCAAGTTACTCGTGCAAGGCCACTCACTGGTCAGAGACAGACTATCGCGCGACGGAGTCAGTCTGGCGCGCGAGGGTGCGCCCTGACGCTCTGTCGCGTGACGAAGTGAGTCTGGCGCGCGATGGTGCGCCTTGGCGCACTGTTGCGCGATGGAGTGAGTCAGGCGCGCAATGATGCGCCCTGGCGCAGGATGGTCGCGCCCTGGCGTAACCAGACCAGTGCTTGGTTTACACATTTCTGGATTCTGGGACAGGTCCAGAATGATCCTAGGGGTACTCCAAAACTGCAGAAACTCATATTGAAATACAAACTAGCAGTTTATACTAAAGAAAGCAATAAACTGATTTTTATCATACTTAACAGTGATCTATATGAAATAAAAGCATAAAACAGTAGGAAACCAATCCCCACGCGGTCCATCGCATGCAGCATCGGAGTGTCGCGCGAGAGAGTGGGACCATCGCGCGCTGGTTCCTACCATGACGATTTTTGAAACCTTGCCAGTTTTAGGACCAGAACTGGTATTGATTACCAGCCTTGGCCCTGCCAGCCCCCCTTAGAGATCAGAACAGAAAATAGAACAAAGGTAAGCTATACCTTTGGTTTTCGAGTTTGAAAGGTGTTGAGCTTTGATGTGTTTGAGGCTTGATTGAGGTGTTTAAGTGTTTTGAGGATTGTGAATTTGGAAGAAAAGCACTAGAGTTTGTGCTTAGCCTTTCAATTTTTTGGAACCCTTTGAATAAAAGACCCATGGGGGTATAAATAGGGAGAGGGGGTGAATCTGGTTGGAAACAGAGGAGTTCAGGCAGTCCACGAGGTCTGGCTGAAGTTGCATTGGTGGCCAACTGTCCTCCTTCAGAAAGGTTGGTGGTAGGTTGGACTGTCGCGCGACAGAGTGAATCTGTCCGCGATGGTGCGCCCTGGCGCACTGTCGCGCGATGGAGTGAGTCTGGCGCGCAATGGTGTGCCCTAGCGCATTGTCGCGCGATGGAGCTAGTCGGGCGCGCGATGGTGCACCCCGGCGCGGGATGGTTGCGCCCTGGCGCGGACCAGTAGGGTTTTTGATTTTTGAAGTGGCTTAGGCTAGGTTAGGTTCAAGGGTTTTTTAAATACTCAAAGCTCAAACACTCGACATTCCCGGGGTGTTCTTGATCCGTTTCATCATCGGGGAATCAAATACCGTAAGTAAACTAATCTGAAAGCCCAGATTGGGGTGTCTACAGTAGTCCCCCTTTAACGACACTTGAAGCACCATTGACTTGGTACAAGTAACGTCAAAGGTTTCTAGACACCCCTCAAGGCAATCCAGAGCAGAACATACTAGCAAAGTAGACAAGCAAACTTAAGGAACCTGATCGGTGGAATGGACTGGCTGTCCATTGCTAGGGATGGAAGTAGAAGTGGACGAGTGAATCGCCGCTGGTTGATCGAATTTGGACAGGACAGGCTGTCGTTGTAGTTTTGGATAGGACAGGCCGTCGTTGCTGGGGACCAAGCTATCCTCGGCACAAAGTATTCCTACAAACACGGGTAGGTCGTGTCAGGCAGGTTAAATTCCATCTGTTGGGAATTAGAGCCAATCTCCTTATCAAAGACCATCCGAGACAGAGCAATAAGCCTGCTGGAAGATGCGCGTGAAGCTAGACTGAAGTAGAGGTAGTCGTTTGGGGCAGGCCGAGGCGGACTCTCCTGGGGAACAACTAGTTGCGAATGGGCGGACCATCGTACGATATCCTGATCGTTGTTGATCGGAGCGAACACGGACGATATGGCTAGTTGTCATCGCTGACTGGACAGAGACAAGCGATATGGTTGGTTTTCATCGCTGAATGGACAGAGACAGACGATGTGGTTGTCGTTGCTGAATGGGCAGAGACAGGCGACGTGGTAGGTTGTCATCGCTGAATGGACAGAGATAGGTGACGTGGTTGGTTGTCATCGCTGAATGGACAGAGACAGGCGATGTGATTGTCGTCGCTGAATGGGCAGAGATAGGCAACGTGGCAGGTTGTCATCGCTAAATGGACAGAGACAGGCGACGTGGTTGATTGTTGTTGATGATATGGCTGACCATCGGGAATGACTGAGTCGGACGATATGGCTGACTGTCGTTGACGATATGGCTGACCATCGGGTTGATTGAGTCAGACGATATGGCTGACCGTCGTCGATGATATGGCTGACCATCGGGTTGATTGGGTCGGACGATATGGCTGACCGTCGTCGATGATATGGCTGACCCTCGGGTTGATTGGGTCGGACGATATGGCTGACCGTCGTCGATGATATGGCTGACCGTCGGGTTGATTGGGTTGGACGATATGGTTGACCGTCGTCAATGATATGGCTGACCATCATTGAATTGAGAAGGACGATATGGCTGACCGTCGTCGATGATATGGCTGACCATCGGGTTGATTGGGTTGGACGATATGGCTGACCGTCGTCGATGATATGGTTGACCATCGGGTTGATTGGGTTGGACGATATGGCTGACCGTCGTCAATGATATGGCTGACCATCGTTGAATTGAGAAGGACGATATGGCTGACCGTCGTTGATGATATGGCTGACCATCGTTAAATTGAGAAGGAGAGATCAATGTGCCGAGTGATCAAACGTTGAAGTCTGGATGGGAGGATCATCAGTATAAATGATCTAACCATTGAGATTTGGATAGGACCGGTTGTCGTTGATTTGAAAGAGCAGATCAGTGTGTAGATTGATCAAGCCGTTGAGTTTTGGACAGGACCGGCTGTCGTTGATTTGGATGGGCGGATCATTATACAAAATGATCGAGCCGTTGAAAATTGGGACAGGACCGGCTGTCGTTGAATTGAAAGGGCGGATCAATATACAAAATGATCGAGCCGTTGAAAATTGGGACAGGACCGGCTGTCGTTGAATTGAAAGGGCGGATCAATATACAAAATGATCGAGCCGTTGAAAATTGGACAGGACCGTCTGTCGTTGAATTGAAAAGGCGGATCACTATACAAAATGAACGAGCCGTTGAACATTGGACAGGACCGGCTGTCGTTGATTGGTTCCGCAGAAGATTTTATCGTATCCTGCTATGAGAACAATACCGTCAGAGATTTTCAATCGCATCCGTCGGCAAACAAACCATGGATTCAAGGAGATTTCTTCGCATCCGCTGACCAATGATAACAAAACCGCAGGAGATTGCATCGCATCCTTCGGGAAACAAATCGTAGATCCAGGGAGATTTTCTTCGCATCCGCTGACCAACGAGAACAACACCGCAGGAGATTGCATTGCATCCCTCGGGAAACAAAGACTTGGTGGTAACCATTCTGGCCACATTCTTGTTTTCAACAGTTGATATACACAATATGCAACGATGTATACAAACAAAATGCACAAATTGAAAATGTAGATGCAAGCTAAGGGCGGCTCCTACGAGGACAACGATGCCTAAGGACTACCACTGAGCCCAAGTACTTTACTGCCTTTTGCCCTGGAGATGCGCACCAAGATAGAAAGACATTGAGTGGGCTGGCATGCCCAATTGACATGTAGCAACAGTAGTGGCAATGAGCTTGCATCCCCCTTCTTTGATGCTTGGGCGGACAAGTTCCATAGATATGCTTCGCTTGGCCTTGGGCTGATGTGCCCTTACTGTCCACAAGATTCTTCTGCTTGTAGATTACAGAAGCTAGGGTAGCAATGTAAAAATTGCATTTTTCAGTTTATCGATTCCCTTTTGAGGATGTCTAAGAGAATGCAATAAACCATCCGCTAATATCTAATTTGCATTGACAAGTAAATTGAGTTGACACACAGACAGACATGCATATGCCCAAACTTGCCTAGTTTGAACGAAAAGGGAGAAAGAGCCCCAGGATTCAACGTGGACCCTTCGACACATGGGAAATAATGAAATTTTGGGCATTAACATGCCAAAACTCAAAATATTCCCTTAGACAAGTGAAACTGACGCTTATGTAAGGTCAAATAGCTGTACAATGACCTATATGAACAAATAGAACCGAGAATAGCATCTCGACATGACAATGGATTGAAATCTAGAAAAATGCCACAAAGATGGACATAAGACGCAAATGATGACACATATAGGCCCAGACTGAAATCGACACCCTCGTGCAGTCACATTAGGTCTGCAAGGTATGACAAAACTTGGCAAAAAGCCCCTTGAACAGGACTCGAAGGCAGTAGCTGACTGCTATTGATCGCTGCGCAAATTGAAAAAGCGCACGCAGGGTTGAGACCAACGCACATAACTATGAATAAGTGCGTGTGAACCTCAAACTAGCACACATGACTGCAAAGCTACTACAACTGCTCACACTAGACTTCGCTGAACTTAGAATAAACTGTGAGCCGTTAGGCCTCGTCAGCATTTCATTATGTTTTTGATGCTTAAGTTCTTTTAAGGCTTTATGCTCAGCTTTTGAAATTGAAATAGTAGTTTGAAATAAAATTGAAAGACAAAATGTTTTCCCCTTCTCATAGATGTAGCTTAATCTTTGATCCTTCTCGACCTTTAATGTGTACCAAACGTCAACCATGGATCCAATTGATAGATTGTGACTGAGTCTCAAAGAGAGACTGCCTACGTATCCCAAGCTAGGGAATCAGGTCAAAACGTAATTCAGGCTAAGGTTCACTCGAGTATTTTACCTCACCTTTTACGCTCTAACTTTTGCCTAGAACCGCCCATTCGGGTTTTCGGTCTAGCGAGCTTTCAAATATTGCCTTTACTTTTGCCTAGACCTCCTTCATAGGTTCTTGGTCTAGCAGGCTACTCTAACTTTTGCTTGGAACTGCCCACCCTTGGGGTTTTCAGCCCAACGAGCTTCTCTCAAGGAAAAGGCTTTTAAATTGATCCATGCTGACCAAGGTATTAGAATTTGATTGCCATCGAGGTCGGTTAAGATCGATGATCTCTGGCCACAGCCTCAGATAAAACGGCTTTGATAGCGCAGAGTCCAGTGTGCTTCGGTTGACATGTCTCGTTCTAGGCCAATTTTGAAGTTTCTAACTTGTACTTGGTGGAACGTTGTTCCTACAAACTTGAACATGGTATGAGGCGCTGGACCTTTTGAGCTTTGCTTTACATGGTTTGGCACCTGAGCTTTACATGGTTTGGCACCTGATAGCAACAAGATTTGATGTTCCTTTATCTCAGGGTCTACGTTAGGCATGTCATTTGAGAGACCATGCCAAAACATTGATGAACTGTTCGAGCCTGCCTGACCGGGCGCAATGCTCCTCTGGGGACAATGTTGAACCAGTTCGAACCATTTGGAGGTGTACTTCATCTTTCAAGTTTATTTGAAGACTACTATTTCAATTAATAGGCTGAGCATGCCTGTTGTCTTCCCTTTCGGCGAGGGAACACATTTTCTTGGGGATGATCCCATCAAAATCTATCCCTTCGTCATCAAGGTCGACACAGTTTGTTCAAGAGCCAGCAAAGTACTTAGAAGCAAGATAATGCATTCAAAAGAAAGCCCCTCGAGGTTGCCAAGTACAACAAAAGACTCGAATAGACGCCATGACATGGAGGGCCAAGAGGCACAACCTCCGACTCAGAGCTAAACTTAGACAACTTGATAGATATTGTGTCAGACTCAGACAAAAGCCAATGCAAACTAGACGCGGTTTGAAAATGCAACTTTTATAGCTACCCTTGACTTCCACAAAAAGAGGTGGGATACAGCGGGTGTCAGGCCTAAGTAACAGCACTTCGGCTTTCTCAGCTTCTTTGACCAAACCTACTTGGTGCTCCTTTGAATAATGGACCTCAGCAGGTCAGTCTTCCCCTTTGCTAACTTCTCATCACCGTCAATCTAGGTGTCGGCAGCGAAGACCTCAATTGCCCAACCTACAGCCATCATGTTAATCTCCGGTTCAAACGGGATGGATACGATTGGTTTGGGTTGGCTTTCTGGGATGATATAGTGGCTAGGATTGAATATGGTGGAGCTCATGTTTATTTGAGTGGAGATGATTGATATCTGACCAACCAGAGGGTCAGAGTTGTGTTGAGGCAAGGAGTTGGAAATGACGTTGGGCTTTGGTGGAACTTGAACCGTGCCATTGTCAATGAGATCTTGAATCTCATGTCGAAGACGATAGCATGCGTCAGTGGGATGGCCAGGCATTTGGTGGAAGGCACAGAAGAGGTGAGGTTTATAACCAGAAGGTAGAACATTAGGCGGAGAAGTTGGGGTCAAAGGTTTGAGATGCCCAGACTTGATGAGTTTTTCCATCACTGTGGATAGAAGTGCCTCGAAGGCAGAGAAATTTCGAGGCTGGGTTCGAGCCCGGTAGCTTTGGGCATTTTGAACTTGGTTGACATCGACAGCGCGATTGGAGTCGAAAGCCGGAGCATCGCTCCCACTTGTAGCTGTATTAGAGTAGTTGCTATTACCAAACAACGTGCTACTATTTCCAGAATGGGGCCGCGGCTTCGCTTTTTGTGAGGAGGACTCTCCCCTAGACAGAATTCCACTCTGCAGTGCATCCTCAATGGCTAGGCCTGACTCGAAGTGTCACGCCCTCGATTTTTAATATAAATAAAGATAGTTTTTCATAAACAAAACTCACATTTTCTTACATATTAGCCAAAAAGAGTCCACCATGTCCTAATCATTAAATTACAGATCCAACTCCAAGAGTTTAAATAGATTACATCATAAAAAGAAATAGAGTCAAGATTTAATTACATTCCCAAAACATGTTTTATCAAAAAGTCCTTGAGTCTCTTTTGCCACTTCTTTCGAAAATATGCACTTGAATGCATGCACTTCGCTCCATTCTACTGCTCCGGGTTCACACCTGAAAAATGATAGGTTGAGCTACACTAGCCCAGTAGAGAAATCTACACAACCATTATATGCAAATGGGATGATTGGTAGGATGAATAACAAAACCAAGAGTGAATAACAGAAACAAGGTATGATATCTCAATGGAAAAACAAAACACGACTAGTAGTTTTCCCAACGTCGATGACATAAATGAAGTACCATGACTACACACTAAGACTCTAAGCTAACCACAACACCCTATTCTGAATACTCTATCCGCTCATCGACTTCACTTTAGTCATAGCGTCACACGTTTAAAGAAAAGAACTTGTTGATACACGACTCAATGGTGTTGTTTCGACAACCAATCATTTCTCTTGTACATTCATCAAACAAACCCTTACGTTTACTCACATACATCACTCTTGTAATACCACATCACACGTCATAAGCAAGTGCTCTTTCCGGGCTATTTATGGAGCCCCGCTACTCCTTGCAAATACCTTCCTCACTAAAGGAACTAAATCACATCACATAGTATAGATCAACATACCACAATTCGTCCAATACACCTCACAATTCAACCGTTCATCTCAATCACATATAATGATTTCGCAACGAAGACTTATTTACAAGAGGTAGTAGTTGGAATAGTAATATGGGTAATCCGACTTCATTCAACTCATAATCATTACACCATTCATTCTTCATATAAGTATTCGCATATCAAAGGATATTCTCTCGCAACGGCTCATAGATTTTCACCTTACAACTCATAAAACCATACAATTTACGCAAATGACATATTACATATCGAACATAAGGAACATGTCTCACATACCCCTGCCTAGCGTTGCCTAACTCGAAGGAGTGTCCTATGTGTTTGTTTCTCACATTGCATGTCAACACATACAACCCTCGCCCACGTATATTTATTACGTTCCTTAAACCCTCGTTTCGGTGTCTTAAGACTCATACGGAACCCAATGACCACCACAAAGCCTAGCATACCAGTAGCCTCACCAAATCACTCAATTAAGTACTTAGAAGAACCTAAGAACATCCATGTCTCACCCAAACGATTCTAAGGGAAAGGATTTTCCAACATCTACGAACATATCTATCTTATTTTGGCTACCAAATCTTATTGGTTAAGAATTAGGAGATGAGACCACCACCATTGGAAAGTAGACTTCCGGCACATGAATTTCGATATAAAATTTACCCAAAACGGAGTTCGGATGAAAAAGTTATGCCCTTCCGAAATTTTACCAAAAATGCTGATTTTCCACTTCCTACCGGTAGGACACAATTTTCTACCGGTAGGAGACCAGAATTTCACAAAATGGCTCTACTGGACAGCGTTTCTACCGGTAGGGCCAAAACTCCTACCGGTAGGACTTGGGTTTTCAGTGCACGACTTTCAGATTTCACCAGAACAATTCCAACAACAAAACCAATGATCTAGGGTGCGATTCAAACACCAAATCAACACATAAACATATAATAGGTGTGAGAAATCCCTACCTCGAAGTTGAAGAACGAAATCAAAGCCCAACCAAGCAAGCCCTAGCTCCGAAAACTTCAAATCAACTGAATACTCCTTTCCGAGCTCAAACCCACGAATTTCCAAGCTCTAGAACATTTGAATGCGAGAACTTTGCAGTGGATTGAGGTCGACTTCGAGGTATTTTGGAGTATTAGAGTGTGAGAGTAGGAGAGGGAGATAACGAGAGGAGCCGAGAGAGAGAGAGATCGGGAGGAGAAAGGGAGGATTGGGGATTTTTTTCCTCTACACAGTCACACACACATATATATATATTAGGACACACACACCAACCACACTTGCACTCCCTCCACTTTTAATCCTATCATATTGACCCCAAATCAAATAAATTCAACAAATTTCACATTTATTCGATATTCTAACATTAATAAAACCTTTAAATGAATTTTTTTTTTTTTAAAATACGGGTCTTTACACGAAGAAAGTCTCAAAGTTTGCAGATGCTTGGACCAACATGAGGTGCTTGGCAAAGTCAGGCTGAAGATTGCGGGAGATGATGCGGAGTTGATCCCTCTCGCTTGGGCGATCAGTCATTAATGCAGCCTTGGCTTTCCACTTCTTAACAAAATCCGCAAAGGACTCATTTGCTTCCATTTTTGTGGACTCCAACTCACGAGTAGTCATCTTGAGCTGAGAGTTGTAGTTGTACTGTGCAACAAAGGCAACCCCAATATCCTCCCAAGTTCTTCTTTTGGAGATGTCAAGCGACAGAAACCAATGGAAAGCAGGCCCAGAAAGAGTTTGAGGAAAGAGCTGAGACATAACCTCACTTTCCACACCCAGTAACTTCATAGCTGCATGATAGCCAAAGAGATGAGTTCTTGGGTCTCCACTTCCATCAAATTTAACCAAGTCAGGCATCTTAAATTTGTTGGGAAGCCTAGCATTAGGGTACAGGCAGAGACGATCCAGGTCAATTCCTCCTGCACTGATATTCTCGGATTTTGAAACAACTTCTTCCAGCTTAGCCATATTGACTATAAGAGCGTCCATGTCAGGGTTTTGAACAGGCCTAACAGCAACAAGGTTCGGGTTTAAAGCAGACGCACGAGCCTCTGTAGGAGTGGGCTGAACAATGAGATGCCCTGCATGATTTGGATCCTCTACAAAGACAGGTTCTGTATGAACATCCTCATCATCCTCGCCTTCCTCTTCTGGTGCTGGTGGAAGACGAGTGTTGATAAGGTCACTTAAGCGAGTGATGGAAGCATCAGTCTGAGTGGCCCTCTGTTGCATAGCAGTGATACTATTCTGGAGGTTCATGAGCATGGTTTCCAGAGTGAGCGGTTATGGTTGATCTGCCATGACAGGTTTTTCAATGGAGCTTGATGAAGAAGCTAAAGATGGGGAAGTCGGCGGCGTGGCTTTTTGCAATATCGATGGCGAACCCGACTGTAGGGCGGCCAGTAATGATCCTGGAGAAGCCTCCATTGTGATTGACAGGGAATCTAGCCTGACAAGTCTTTTAATCGAATTCTGAAGACATTCCCAAGTAAGTTTGGCTCTTCCTTTCGGTACTCTCTTGTTCGGTGCAATGGTTACAAACTTCACAGCAAAGTAATTGAAAACTCAGTGACATTCCTGCAGCAAACTATGTACAAGAATAATGCAATGTACACGTTGTCGTCGTCGGTGTCCTCCTAGACTCTACAACAACAGACAAGTCTATCTCATGATTTTCGGACGCTGCTAGAATCCTCGAAAATCTTTTCGAGGGTGTATCCTTTGAATAGATCAACTAACACTAAGAGATGTCAAAATAGTCTAAGCCTTTGACTATTTCGTCCTTGAAGTTTCAACTTTGAATTCGGAACAACTCAGTATTGATGACATGACACCTTAACCTTGAACACCGCGGTGTATAGTGACTTCGCACTTCAACCTGGGTAGTGCCAGTGACACGACATCCATACTTTGTGGTTCCTTATTTTTGGTTGAAACTTCAATCGGGCATGAGCCAAGGACTTAAAAAAGCTTTGATTTCCCAAAGTCTCGCTGACCTAAGGACTTTGAAAATTGACAACGTGCACCATCGAGATGCACGACTCTTCATCAGGTCATGACAGTGTCCTAGTAAGCATAAGACAGACTCGAAAGAGAGACTACCTAGAAGCCGCCCTAAACATGCTCCTACGCATAACGGTATGTATGTACAAAAACAGAGACGAGTTTGCCTCACGAATTTCAAACGTTGCCAGAATCCTCAGAATTCTTTTTGGCGATGTGTCCTTGAGTAAATCGATAGATCCTAAAAGATGTCAAAATAGACTAAATCTTTGACTAGTCCCATTTGAAGGTTCAACTTTGAATTTGGAACGATCCGGTGGTGATGACATGGCACCTTAACCTTGAACACGGCGGTGTATAGTGACTTCGCACTTCAACCTGGGTGGCGCCAGCAACATGACATCACTACTTTTATTGTTCCATATTTTCGGTTGAATCCTCAATCAGGCATGAGCCAAGAATGTAGTAAATTTGGATTTCTCAAAGTCTCATCGAACTAAGGACTTTGCGATTGATAACGAACATTCAACAGAATGAACGACTCCTCATCGGGTCCAACAACGTCTTATGTAGCACAAGCCAAACTCGAAAGACAAAACAACCTTAAGCATGCTCCTATGGATATACAATACATGCGATAGGGAAAACAGTAACACGTAGGCAGTATATGGGGGTTAGATGCAAGTAATCTTACCCTGTAGGTACCTGTCCTAGTTTGGAGAGTTCTAATGCTTTATATATGCAAAGGCCGGTTTTCGCTTTATAACAAGTTCCTCGGACTAGGGCCAAAGATACACCTCCCGCTGCCCACGTAACCGCAAAACAACAGTCAAACGGTAGAATGACCCATCATCGTCGGAGGTTGTTAGTCATTCGGGGTCCCCGGGCTCCGGTAAACCGTGCCGGATTGCCAAAACGATCTAACGAGGCTTATCCCACATCGATGCAAATGAGAATGCTAAAGAAATTGATTAATGAAATAGAATCGCAAATTCGCAAATGCCTTTTCAAATTTGGCTCTCTTTATTGATCAATACTTAGAGAAAACTACGCGAGAGAACAATCGGAAAAGTCCTAGATCAGATGGCCGGACACGAGGTCCTGTTAAATCACCAATCCTTTCTTTAGCAGCGCGAAGCTCACTATTTTGACAACCTTTTGTGGGATTGTTCACAAGCTTATTAAAATTTAAGTATAGACCAATATTGATTCGATCCCCAGTAGAGTCGCCAGTGTGGGCAGCGTGCCCTTGGAATTTTTGGATTCCAAAATGTAAGGGCCCAGATTGAGGGAGCGCGAGCGGGGAAGCAAGCGCTCGCAAAATACAGAGTCGCCACTCGGGTTTGAAGGTCCGACACCCAAGGAACCGTACATTGAAGCACTTGCCGCACTGTTTGATTTGAAAAGTTAAGGAACCAGTCCGTTATAACCATATCTGGGTTCGGGAGCCAGGTTACGAGAGGGGAAGGGTTTTATGGCACCCCTCTCGTCCAATCCGGAGATCGGTCTTTACTTAGGCATTTGCGAAAGATGTTTGTTTGCGATTCTTTTTTTATTAATCAATTCTTTAGCCAATTAGGGCGGGGGAACAGTTAATCGGGGATTAAAACTGTAACATGTTTGTAGGATGTGATAGATAGCATGGATGAGCAGTTCGTATAGGATGAGAACAGACTGCTGTGGGAGTTTAAACAAACTGGAAGGCTCCTATTTTGGAACGACGTGCGCAGGAAGAAACCAGCATGCACTGAACAAGTCACTGCATGCTGTTCACTCCTGCGCGCACAACTCCAAGACACGCGCGCGCCGGTGAGCTCAAACCCACAGCTCTTATTCTCAAACCCTCTGGGCTCTGGAAGGATCAGTGCACACCCAGGACAAACCACGCAGTTCATATAGCAGCATAATATACAGTCCTAAGTAATGTTAAAGGCTAAAAAGCCCTGCAAATGAATAAAGCACCCCATAAACAGTGTGGGGATAGAATAACAGCCTCAATCCAAGTTACTCGTGCAAGGCCACTCACTGGTCAGAGACAGACTATCGCGCGACGGAGTCAGTCTGGCGCGCGAGGGTGCGCCCTGACGCTCTGTCGCGCGATGGTGCGCCTTGGCGCACTGTTGCGCGATGGAGTGAGTCAGGTGCGCGATGATGCGCCCTGGCGCAGGATGGCCGCGCCCTGGCGCAACCAGACCAGTGCTTGGTTTACACATTTCTGGATTCTGGGACAGGTCCAGAATGATCCCAGGGGTACTCCAAAACTGCAGAAACTCATATTGAAATACAAACTAGCAGTTTATACTAAAGAAAGCAGTAAACTGATTTTTATCATACTTAACAGTGATCTATATGAAATAAAAGCATAAAACAGTAGGAAACCAATCCCCACGCGGTCCATCGCATGCAGCATCGGAGTGTCGCGCGAGAGAGTGGGACCATCGCGCGCTGGTTCCTACCATGACGATTTTTGAAACCTTGCCAGCTTTAGGACCAGAACTGGTATTGATTACCAGCTTTGGCCCTGCCAGCCCCCCTCAGAGATCAGAACAGAAAATAGAACAAAGGTAAGCTATACCTTTGGTTTTCGAGTTTGAAAGGTGTTGAGTTTTAATTTGTTTGAGGCTTGATTGAGGTGTTTAAGTGTTTTGAGGAATGTGAATTTGGAAGAAAAGCACTAGAGCTTGTGCTTAGCCTTTCAATTTTTTGGAACCCTTTGAATGAAAGACCCATGGGGGTATGAATAGGGAGAGGGGGTGAATATTGTTGGAAACAGAGGAGTTCAGGCAGTCCACGAGGTCTGGCTGAAGTTGCATTGGTGGCCAACTGTCCTCCTTCAGAAAGGTTGGTGGTAGGTTGGACTGTCGAGTGACAGAGTGAATCTGTCGCGCGATGGTGCGCCCTGGCGCACTGTCGCGCGATGGAGTGAGTCTGGCGCGCGATGGTGTGCCCTGGCGCATTGTCGCGCGATGGAGCTAGTCGGGTGCGCGATGGTGCGCCCCGGCGCGGGATGGTTGCGCCCTGGCGCGGACCAGTAGGGTTTTTGGTTTTTGAAGTGGCTTAGGCTAGGTTAGGTTCAAGGGTTTTTCAAATACTCAAAGCTCAAACACTCGACATTCCCGGGGTGTTCTTGATCCGTTTCATCATCGGAAAATCAAATACCGTAAGTAAAATAATCTGGAAGCCCAGATTGGAGTGTCTACATATTGTTGCTATTGTTTCCTTATTAGGATTTTTTATTAATAATTTTCTCACTATAAGAGGAATGATTTCTCAAGTGATTTTGTTGGATTACTAATTCAATGAAGTATAGATATAACTCTTTAAGTTTCTTCTACTCTCTCCTATCTAATTAGCTCAAGCATATGAAGTCGATTCGATCCGATTGGATTGCTAATTCAATGAAGTATAGATATAAGTACTCTTAAGTTTCTCCTACTCTCGCCCATCTAATTAGCTCAAGCTGATAAGATCGCTTCGATTCAATGCTTGGGCCTCACAAAAAAAATTCCTGATTTTGTATTGGAAGTTTTGAGGCAAAAATTATTACGAATAACTAAACATTGTGAGCTACACATGACATTTTCTTTTGGCCTATATATAACGACATGCATTGGTTTATATTCATAATGTGAAAGGGGAAAAAGGATTTTGATTCCGTCTTTGGTCACGTTTGATTCAGCCTTTGGCAAAAAAGTCAATGACATGTTTGTATTTTTCTTTTTTTAATGATCAAGGGTATCTGGGTCAGCTTATGCGCACATCTACAAATTTTCTTCCTGATCTGCTCAAAGGTGGTCATGCCAGGATTATAGAATTCACAAAAAATAACTTTACAGAATCCTGACACCAAGAATAGGACCCGAGTGCTAACTAATAGGTGAAATGTAAATGTGTCAATTGCAATATGCTTCAATGCAAAGTCTGTTATTTAATTTACATCCACGTACCATAAATGGCCTTCTCTTCGATAGATAATGTTTTTAATTAAGGCTCCGTTTCTTTTGATATAAAATGTTTTAAAATGTAAAATATTTTTTAGAAAACAAACTTCAAACTTTTTATTTTTCGGTGTTTGGTTAGAACTTAAAAATATTTTCAAAAATATTTTCAGAAATAAACAAAATGGTGTAGAGTGGGAGGGAGGGGGATTTAAACGGTGGAAAGATTTGAGAATATTGGAATTAAACGTGGGTCAAAACTGACGACTGATGAAACTGAGCAGTGAGAATTACAGTAAAAGATAGCGGATTCATTTCGGAAAATAACTTATGGAAAATTTAATGGTGAGTCATTTTCGTCCAATTGATGGAAAATGTTTTACATGTAAAATATTTTTCTAATTCTTTCCGCAATCAAACTCCAGAAAATAGGAAAAATATTTTACAGGAAAACATTTTACGCTCAAACAAACGGAGCCTAAATGAGTCAAAGATTTGTATCGATCCTTTCTTTCTTCCGGCGTTAATTATGAAAATGAGTACTTCAAAGTGTACTCATTCCACCCATACACATTCTTTATCTTAATTTGTTCTTCCACCTTCTCAAAAGGAACTCACTTAATTGGTTAATTTTTTTTATTTTGTTGACCCTCACTAATTTGTTGGTTAGTTGATTAGCAACATTTACCTCGAATCAGGATGTATATTCTGTTCATTCAATTTTTATTTTTGTGCACACATATAAATGATCTCGTCTTCTTTACATTCAAGTTCTAGGTTTTACATGTATATACCACCAACACAGATACTTGAATCTAAGTTCCTTAGAGCATCCACAATGATAATAATCAAAATCAATAACAAAAACAAAAATATGTCACGTCAGCATTTGATTATCCATTTAGTCCATAATTAAATTTACCAACTTCTTCCTCCACATTAGTTATTTTTGCATCCCTAACAAAAAAAAAACCCCATAATATACAAATGCACATTTATCCAATCGCAAACGAGTTTCAATTACGCACCCGACCACACCAAATTATTTGTCTTAATGAGACGATTCCAATGTGGGGTGTTTTTGAGTTATTGAGTTTTGAGTTTTGGTTATTTGGTAAAAGTTGTTAAGTTTGGTTAAGGAATGTGTGAAATGCGGTTATTAATTTGCTAAAAGACTTGTAATTTGCTTATTAAAATGCGAGCTGTTTTCTAAGCATTGTTGTTAAATTTATTTATTCACACTCGTTTGTTTATTACAATGGGGATGCTCTTACGGGGTAGTCCTATGGTACACACCCCTTGTTAAGAGGTGTATCGTACGCACTATGATTTTAAACCCTTGGATTTCAAAGTGAATAATCTGGAACACCCATTTATTAAATCAATTAATAAAATAAAAAAGGGCTTAGAAGGTAACAGATTGTTCTCTCCTCCATGACTTTTTCTCCCTCTCCCTCGTATGTAAAATATTACAAATTATATAACATAACAACAATTGTTATGACAACACAAAAAATTGACATTTTCTTTCCACAATGTGTCGTACCAAAAGAAATCGATCAAAAGATACTAGATATAAGACCAAAATATATCGTAGCACAATCAATAATTATTATACCCAAGCAAGATAGATGTCTAAAATATCACAAATTAAATATCGTATAACTTGATATCCTAACAGCTCTGATCGATCATTCTAAAAATACACTCACTAACAATATTTAGATTGTACATTCAATTTATATTTGATATGAAACCGAGTCCTCCGTTGTAGTTGAATGTACGTTAGCTATGCAACCGTAACACAATAATGACAATTAAATCCGTTGAATTTTTTATGTTTGTTGATTAAGTCACCTACGTAAATTTTTGCCTCGATCGGGTTTAGGAAGCTCCATCATCGGCATGCAGATTGAATAATAGAATGATATTTTTCATTCAATTAAGTGTCTAGCTATAAGCCATCAACTTCATTCTTGGTACGAATGACCTAATTGATATTATGTAAATTGTAAAAGATAGAAAATTTCGATTAAAAAAAAAACACCTTACGTGGGACTCAAATGGTGCATTATTAGATTTTAATGTTGTATTGAAATTGAACGATGAGATTTGTTGAAGTATGAAACTTCAATGACTAACTATGTAATTTATCCCCGTAAAAAATAACAACATTCTTTAAAAAAAAATAGGAATGAAGGGTGCAAGACTTAGACCCCAGATATATTTTAGATAAATGTCCAAACTCCAATACCTTATCACTATGGTACACAATTAAGAATTTGTAATTCTAAAGGCTATTAATTATATAATACTTTTTTGTTCGTAGGGACCCTATTTCCCGGCTGAAAATTTAAGAAGACAGTGGCCTCAATTGCCTCTGTCTTAGTGCTGGGCTTGCATTTGTAGATCATATTATAACCTATGTCATTGGTATAAATCAATATGTCGACTATACTAATTTTTTTTGAAAGAAAGTATAATGATAATAAATTTACAAAATTATTTAGATTGTACTTTCACAATCTAATTCCAGGGACCACCATTAAATTTGGATTGGTATGCATAGGGCACCGATCCACGTGTAAAATATATAGTGCCAATTGTTAAGTGCACCGCCCTAAATATTGATAAGATTGGATAGTAATATAATTAATTTCACCAATTACAAAAAGGGAAGTAATTTTCACGCTCTATTTTTTGATATTCACACTTATTTTTTTGTACTCCATTTTAGTGTCGAAAGTGTATGTATTTGAGACAATTGGGTAATTATTTTTTTTAGTGACATCTCATTTTTCTACGAAGGAATTTTGATTTTTTGAATTAAATTTTGTAGAAAAAGAATCTGATTTAGACTAATATTTTCAGAGGAAATTGTAGTTGTTTTCAAAAATTTGGATATAGTACTTATTTTTTGGTGAATTTCTTGGATGAAAATTTTGTGCAAGAACTTCATTTTTAGTTTAAATTATTGAGGTATTGTGTAGGAAAAAATAAAATTTGAAAAATAGTGTGGAGGGAATTGAAAATTAAGATAATATGGTGGAAATTTTCAAATTTTGAAAAAATTATGTGGTGGGAATTAAAAAAAAATTAGGTTAAGTTTCGTACAACACATTGTACCAAGGTAACGACAATCTATGGTATTGTTATAATATTTGTGATTATTTTATTCAATATTTGGTATTTAATTTATGTATATATTTTGCTTCGATATAACTATCGTGGATTTTTTACGACATATTTTTATTTTGTTATGGAATATATCGTCACAAAAAAAAATATACGACAAGTTGTGGTAAGGTAACGCCACTTTATGATTTTATTATAATGGTTATATTATTTAATTATGGTATGGTATTTTGCCGATCATAACTATCGTTAACTAAACAAGCTAATTGAATTTTTTTTATACGACACGTTATGGGTATGAAAACGTCAATTTATAGTGTTGTCATAATAAATTTGGTTATATTACTAAATTTGTGGTATTTTAGACATGTCTTGTTATGGAATATTTTAATCAATTTCCTTTGGTACGACACATTGTGGTAAGAAAATGTCAATTTATGATATTGTCATAACAATTGTGGTTTGTTAGATAATTTGTGATATTTACATATGTTTTCTTTTGATACAACACATTATGGTAAAAAAATGACAATTTTAGGTGTTGTCATAACAATTGTGGTTATTTTATAAAATTTGTGATATTTTACAAATATTTTTGACTTGGGTATAACAATTGTTGATTCTGGTACGACAGTTTTTTATTTTGTTACGAAATATCATACGAGTCAAAGAATTTTTGGTATGACTCATTGTGGTAAGATAATACCAATTTATGGTGTTCTTATAACATTTTTGAGTAGCATTATTTAATTTTTGATATTGTACGCATATATTTGGTTAGGATACATGTATTATGGATTTTGGTACGAGTAATTATGGTTACATAATATAATATTTTTTAATTATGAATAACTTGTTAATAACCTGTTCAACAAGTAAATTTTAAAGTACAAGTCGTAACTAGCATCATAAATATGGATTAGAAAACCAAAAATAGGCATAATGAAATTCATAAATTGTCGTAATTTAGACATACAGTATACCCTGTGTACCATAGCTTTCCCCGCTCTTACAAGGAACATTACTAGATATGAGAGAACTTAAGATCGAACATGAAAATTTTAATTAAGAAACGGGAGGCATGGTTAATAAACGAGGAACAATCATTTCTTTACTTATTCGAATGAAATCAACCACGCGATTGTTTTGTCTTGCTTTCTATTTAAGCAGTTCATATTTTTATTAGTAGAAAAGAAGAAAGAGATTCCTTGGAGCACTCATTTCTTTCCTTCGAAAAAACAATAATATATGCATTTATTTTTCACTATATATTTGTCTAGTCTATTTTTGTTGTGTATAATTATTTCATCTTTGTATAATCAAATGGACAACTTTATGATAATTGTTTTTAATACCATACCCAACCCAACAAAACAAAATAACAGTACCCCCACGATATACCTAAAGATCAAACATCGTGTTAGGAAGCGTGAACTTTTGTCCTTTTGTCATCTTCGACTTCCATAATCATAATTTTATTAACAACTTTCTCATCATCACCCGTATAATGAAGACTCATGATCTTGTTTGCTGACCAAAACCTGAGACTCATTTAGGTAAATCATGTTAATGCCTTTAGGAGCTGCAAATATATATATATAAAAACAAAACACAAATTTTCTTCTTTCTTTTGCCTCTCTTCTTGGACTTACGAATACCTATCGTTTGTTCAATCGACTTCTGCTTCCATTTTTCTTCTTCATAATTTTTAACCTCTTTAGCTAGATTGAGGTCAATGTTAACAATTAACTGGATACGTACCCTCAGGCCTCAACTTCTATCATTTAAAAATCCGACTTCTGAAAGATTACAAAAGTCATCATCAAACTCTCTGCTACCTCCGTAATTGACCACTGTGCCATCTTCTTCTAGAATGGGAATTGAAACCTCCGTAATTGACCACTGTGCCATCTTCTAGAATGGGAATTGAATCCTCTGCACCAATTTCTCTATCTTCCAAGCTAGGCCCGAAATGCTACGTGAGCCCGTTCATTTTGAGATTATGGATTTGAATTTATAGCTAATGAATGTAAAGAGAAATAGAGTAATACAGTAATTGAAAAGAGGGATATTTGGGAGAGATAGAGAGAAAAATGAGAGTAATGAATAGAGAGAAATAGAATAATAATTAAAATTTGAAATTCAAAATCCTTAACCGAACAAGGTCCACACTTGTGACCATCTGCAGCAAACCTTCTTGAATACGAAGTCCAATCGAATAGCTGTTAGTTAGTCAATTTGCAGGACGGAAATGGGCTTTCGTTCATGTTTGGTAGATCTTACCAAACAGGAGTTTTTTTTGTTAAAACAAAAACTAGAATTGGTTGCCAAATGAAAGGTAATTTATAGTACTATGATGATTATTGCAGGAACAGTTGTATTTCAACGTGAAAACATCCAACGAAAAGGTTTTGATCAGTTAGACTCCCATGCAACCTTAACTTGGTTGTCATGAAGTCCCACAGGACAGTGTTACTATTTGAATTTGGGATTATGAAATTAATGGAACTCGTGGGAGTTCGACTGCCAACCTTCCCCATAAACGAATCGTTAAACATTTTTTCATAGGTTAATCACCCTAAATTTCTTGTCAGGTATTTTTTTTGGGGGGTATTTTTCATTTTTCGTAATTTTTTGTTTAGTTTTTTGTTGTAACTTTTGGAAATAATCATTCATTACAACATGTAAGGAATAAGAAAAGTATAAAAAAATATGGACCGAATTTGAAAAGAATTCAGACAACGCTATAGGCAAAAAATATGTTTGGTATGTTTTGTCGTTAATGATTTACTTTTGAAACTCCTATAGTTGAAACGAATGGTTAATCCAAAAAAATAAAGTATCAATGTAACAAAGATTCAGAAAAAAATGAACAAAACTACCAAAATTCTAGAGAAAAACTCACCCTAATTAACTAACTTTAATTTATTTTCTTTGTTGACTCGCCCGGCCATTGATAGCATGTTCTTTGGTATTTATTGCCTGCCAACCGTGCCACAGTCACCGCACATATCCATCGCATGCGTGTGAGGCTCACTCTAGATTCCATAAAAAATATAAAAGAATATCTATAAATTTAAAAATAATTTTTTATGTAAAAAAATCAATTCCAATGGATATTGATAAGTATTTTTTCTGGAATCATGCTCAGTTTCACCTCTATGAATTCAGAAAAAATACTTATCGATATCAATTGGAGCTGATTTTTTACAGGGTTCATAAAAAAATATTTTCAAATCTATGAATATTTCTTTCTATTTTTGTGAGACCCGGAGTGAATCCCACATGCGTGCAATGGACGTATGCAATGAGCCTAGACTTTCTGATTGCCTTTAATGATCTAGAGATATGGTACGCAGAGCTTAGTTAAAGGTTAGGGCTCGTTTGGCTTGAGATCTCATTCGAGTAGTTGTAAACTTGCAAGTACTCGAAAACCGAAATCAACACATAAGTTACTTCGGGTTTGTTTCCTCCTAAAATTTTGGGTTCAAAATCTCTTAAGTGTAATTCCTATTAACTCCATTAGGACCGCTTCGTGCAGAGCTTGGCTCTACCTTTAATTGACACCTCCGCAAGGCCGCAAGTAAGCATGAGATGGGTCTCCGAGGGTTGGTTGATATGTGCATAAGTTGGTTTGGATATCTAAGTTATCAGAACAAATAAGTTGGCAAATCACACGAGTTATGCTAAAACGCTATTAATTAGCATCCAAGGTTTGTTCATAAGGACTTGTCCATCTAGATACATCGTGAAATCAACAATTTTCTTTGAATTTATTCTACTGTCACATGACTAGGATATGCTTATTCAATTAGTCAATGTCTAAAATTAACCTCTCCACTAACCTCCAAGATTCAGATCTCATCATACTTAATTTTTATACTGTATATAAGTCGGGGAGTTGTATGTCCACCGTGAATCGGTCGAACCGCGGATAAATTTTTAGATAACCAAGTGTTGAGATAGTTTACGGACGTCTTTACTAATTTCGGAAAACTAAATTCGTCGCAGATGAGTTTTCTTAACAAAAAATTACCAATTTTTTTACATCATATGACTCTGCTTTTATGATCAACCCATCCACAACTACCGACCAGGATTACTGATCTCGCCCCGACGGTGACGTGGGGCCCACTACAGGTTCCATACAAAAAATTCTCTTAAAATCTGAATAAAAAATGAAAAGATTGGATCGAGCACCTACAAATCGAATTGAGCTGATTTTTCACATAGCCATTCAATTTTTAAAAAAATATTAATGAACGATTCAGATTATTCGTGCAGGATCCGTAATGGGCCCTATGTCGCCATCTGTGCAAGATAGGTGACCCCCGGTTGGTGGCTATAGGATTTTCGATTTCGGAATGCTTCCGAAGGGCACTTCGATCTCTCCAAGTGGGCCATCCCGCCCACCCACGCCATTGGGCCTGTATGAGAGGATGCATTTCGAAAAGATTCCAAAGAACATCCCAGAACCTCCTAGTGGGCCAATTTGGCCCAACTAATCAGGTCCCACCTTCGTTGGGCCTGTTGGTCAACGGAAACAGTGGCGCCTAAGCAAAATGTAATCTCATATATTTGGGTCCTCCGGAGAATAAATTTGAGAAAAACGATGGCCAAGACGTCACCCTCCTTTCATGGGCCCTATACAATTTCCACAAACCACATAAAGGAGGGTTAATATATTTATTCTCGGTCATCTAGCTATTGCGGTCATGACGCTGAAATTTTGTGTGTTCCCTTCAGCTAATTTGACAGGTCACTGATAATATCATTGTTAATTTTCAACATATAAAAGACTTCTACAGTGTGTAGGGTACAATTATGTGACGCACTACAAATTTTTGGTATTAACGGAAATAGTTTTAAAATTATCATATTTTTTATCACAGGTTATATGTATTTGTTTCAATTCGAGTGACCAATTGCAACATTCTTTTCTTCTTTTGTGCTATTAGCAATAAAAATATTAAGCGAAGAAATTTCTACTTCAATTGCAAGAATTTTTTTTTCCCCTATTTTATTCCGGCAAGTTTGTGTTGTTATTTAAATGATCTCCTTCTTTATATTTACCTTATGTGAACCTTATAAAATTATATAATTAAAATAAGTAAATTTTGTTTATAATACAAAAACTCTAACCGTAAAAATAAAAAATAGGGCCAAAATTAGGGTTGTTACATTGACAGTTTAATTTCAACGTATATAAATTTGTCAACGTCACAATACTTTTTACTCAAACTTACTCAAAAGCACAAAAATCCAATATGCCACCAAACTTTTGTCCCTAATTTGTATTGGGCACAGCTGATTGATCGTTGCTCACTATTAGATTTTTTTTTTTTTTTTTTGAGAATAATCATCAACTAAATGATTGAGCAGACCAAATCGTGACTTCACCCTTAGTATACATAGTGTAGGTCCAAAAACAAAATCTCAAGCCAAAACAAACCAGTGGTTCAATTCGTTGGGCTTTTTTTTTAACGTAGATATCCACGTAAAATTAATTGGCATTCTTCAAGAGGTAATTAGGTTTGTGATTTTAAAATTTTCAGTGGGTAACGTCTTAGATTTTGATCAATAAGACAAAATACGAACTTGGAAAACCATGGCCGAGAGATATTTACACCAAGTAATTAAATGACTTTCTTAATTCTCTCTTTCGTTCGTCTTAAAATTACCAACTAAAATACTCCAGAAACGGAATCCAATCCTTAGAGATTGGCACATAATTTGATCCATTAGAGCTTGGGAATCACATGAACAAATTCCTGGATTTTCTTTTTGTTGAGGTCATTACTTCATGTGCTCTATATAAGAAAGTTCATCTTACTTCAACATATACATCAAAAAGGGGAAAGAAATGGTGAAGGCAATGTTGTTAAAGGTCGGGATTGCCCTTGTGCTCATGCTCCTTGCTTTGAGCTTCACGGCGGAGGCCAAAAGGTCGGAAGCAAGATGGCTTTCAGTGCATTTTGAGAAGCTACCCAAAGGTGCCCCAGTTCCTCCGTCTGCCCCGTCGGGGAGGACCAATTCCGTACCACCCAAGGCGCCTCTGCCGCCCGACAGTTTGGCAAACTCCCGCATGACGTTTCAACACCTGTCAAAAGCAAGATGGCTTTCGGTGCATTTTGGGAAGCTACCCAAAGGTGCCCCAGTCCCTCCGTCTGCCCCGTCAGGGAGGACCAATTTTGTACCACCCAAGGCGCCTCTGCCGCCGGACAATTTGGCAAACTCCCGCATGATGTTCCAACACCTACCAGAAGCAAGATGGCTTTCGGTGCATTTTGGGAAGCTACCCAAAGGTGCCCCAGTCCCTCCGTCTGCCCCGTCGGGGAGGACCAATTCCGTACCACCCAAGGCGCCTCTGCCGCCAGACAGTTTGGCAAACTCCCGCATGATGTTCCAACACCTGCCGGAAGCAAGACAACTTTCAGTGCATTTTGAAAAGCTACCCATAGGTGCCCCAGTTCCTCCGTCTGCCCCATCGGGGGGGACCAATTCTGTACCACTCAAGGTGCCTCTGCCGCTGGACAATTTGGCTAACTCCCGCATGGTGTTCCAACACCTCTATCTGGCCCGTCCGGTTCTATCCATCCCGACACCTCCGTTGACCCGACTCTAAACGAAAGTTGTCGCATAGATGATTTATTTGGGGTCATCAAGGCCAATTGAGTCATATGATCATCCACATGTATTTCTTTTCCTTTTTCTATTACAGCGGAAATAAATATGATTATCAAATTTTGACACACAATAGCTTGTTTATTAAGCCTTCAAATTTCTGGCCAGGCAAAGACCTAAAATCATTTATTTCACACGGCAATCCTTCATCAACTCCCGCCCGTACAATCCAAACTAACATCTCAAAAAGTACAATTGTCATGAGTTAAGAAAATTCAAAATTCAATAGAAAGGAGAAGCAAAATTAAACAAACTGGCATTGAAGTACTGACCACGTCACTGCAAATAAAAAATGCTACTTCCGTCCCAAAATATTTGTCCGATCTGCAAAATAAAGACTAAAAAATAATGGATTTCTTTCAAGAAAAAATTCAAAACTTTTTTCATAAATTAAAAAAACTCATCAATATTTAGTGAATTGTTGAAAAAACTTTAAATTTTCTTACAAAAATTGTATTATTTTTACTTCCTCACTTTGCGGACCGGATGAATATTTTGGGATGGAGGGAGTAGCACATCAGAATGTAGAAAAAGTAAAGTAATGAAAGCAATTTTCCCAAATGAATTGCAACCGGTGGAAATCAAGGTTCTAAATACCGTATGAATAATGGTACCGTTTTCGTAGTGCTGGAATTCGCATCACTACATACCGGTGTAATTTTGGGTATCGTTTTGGATTTGCATTAAAATATTACATATTCATATGTGTATGCGTAGTAAAGATGGTTACTTCCTCCTTCCCAAGATGTTTGTCCATCACACAATACAAAAACTCGTCACAGATTGAAAGAACTCATTCATATCAACTAGGTTTAGCTCAGTTAGCCACTTTTGTACACTCCTAATTGGGAGGTCAAGGTGTTGAATATTGCTGAAGGCAAGAATCAATAATTTCTCCCCTTAGAGGAGCTATTTCTCCCCATGATCGCTTATTTCTTGAGTTGGTTGAGTAACTTGAGTAATTGAGTATGTTTTTCGTAATTCATATACATAATGAAAATGATCTCTTTCTATCGAGAAAAAAAAAACCTATGGCGTTTAAGTTCATTACTGCAATATCCAAATCAAGTAAATGGAAATCGACTGGTGGTGTTGAATCTCCAAAAGTGGTTTCCACTGACTAGTGAGGACAAACCAAAAAAAAATCATGCTGGATGAAGAAGCCCTAGATCCTCGAAATCAAAGCAATCGAACCCAGTAACTTTGATCGCGATGCCGTTGGCGTGTTGATAGGGCGGGTTGGCAGTGGAGGGATGGTACCGACTGAGCCGCAATTGATGCAAGCCGTGTTGCACGTCGTGTGGGGTCCACTCTGACCCAGAACGGATGATTCAAGCCGTTTAATAATTAAAAAAAAAACTGAGAGGGCTTGTGAAAATTCAGCTCAATCCGATATGTGTAGGTACTCGATCCAATGATTTAACAATTTTTAATTTTTTGTAGTTTGAAAAGATGATGTGACAAATTTTGGTTATCCAATTTTAATTATGACATTGTGGACAACTACATTGCTTAACCTTAGCAATCCCTTAAATAGATAACTAAAAAACGATGTGTCAACTTTTGATTATCCAATTTTAATTAGGCCATTGTGGATGCTCTTAGTATATCATCCTGAATCCTCCCACAAACAAGCCCTAAGACCAGAGAAATGTTTCTCAAGTAGAAGAAGTTACACCCTTTTATGTCGTAAAATTAGGTTTTGATCTCACAATTGTGATTTCTCTAACTTTCAATTTAAGGGATCATATTTAATATGGGTGTCATACCCCAATACTCTTTTTTTGGTAATGCATGCAGGGTGTCTCGGGCCAATACCACTCTAAGTCTCTGAGACTGGGACATGGTAGAACAAAGTACATTTCCGGAGTTCACTTTACATATACTCAAAGTAAAACATTCCATGAGATCTATTAATTTTGGCAAGTACATTTCATGCTTCTCTAAATTCGGTCTATCCGATTCGATTTAAGATCTTTTCATGTGACAATCTCTCAAGTAGTCATTCATGTGCTGCAAAATAGGGCCTATGGTGGCCCATCTGCCGATTTAATCTATTCTTTTTTTTTGACCTGGATGTGCATATTGTGCGGGCCGAACATCAAGATGGTCGGACATTGATAAAGGTTTGGTTGAATCATGTTTGTCTAAAGAGAAATAAAATGTCAGAGTTTGAGTGCGATTATTCTTGTGACAAATATGCTACGTTTAGCTACATGTTGATGTCCGATAAACTTGAGTTCTGATGGATGACAATTGATAAGCATTTTGAGGCTCACAAAATGAACGACTCAGATCTTCAAATAGAAGTTTGACGTAAAACAAACAAATAAGAACAAAAAAATAAGTCACTCAATGTAAAGACCCGTATTTTTGAAAAAAATCGTTTAAAGGTTTTATTAATGTTAGAATATCGAATAAATGTGAAATTTGTTGAATTTATTTGATTTGGGGTCAATGTGATAGGATTAAAAGTGGAGGGAGTGCAAGTGTGGTTGGTGTGTGTCCAAGTATATATATGTGTGTGTGTGAGGGTGTAGAGAATCAAAATCCCCAACCCTCTCTCTCTCCTCCCGATTTCTCTCTCTCGGTTCCTCTCGTTCTCTCTCTCTCTCTCAAACTCTCACACTCTAACACCCTAAAATACCTCGAACCCACCTCAATCCGCCGCAAAATTCTCGCATTCAAGTGTTCTAGAGCTTGAAAATTCGTGGGTTTGAGCTCGGAGAGGAGTATTCGGATGATTCGAAGTTTTCGGAGCTAGGGCTTGCTTGGTTGGGCTTGGATTTCGTTCTTCAACTTCGAGGTAGGGATTTCTCACACCTATTATATGTTTATGTGTTGATTTGGTGTTTGAATCGCACCCTAGATCATTGGTTTTGTTGTTAGAATTGTTCTGGTGAAATCTGAAAGTCGTGCACTGAAAACCCAAGTCCTACCGGTAGGAGTTTTGGCCCTACCGGTAGAAACGCTGTCCAGTAGAGCCATTTTGTGAAATTCTGGTCTCCTACCGGTAGAAAATTGTGTCCTACCGGTAGGAAGTGGAAAATCAGCATTTTCGGTAAAATTTCGGAAAGGCATAACTTTTTCATCCGAACTCCGTTTTGGGTAAATTTTATATCGAAATTCATGTGCCGGAAGTCTACTTTCCAATGGTGGTGGTCTCATCTCCTAATTCTTAACCAATAAGATTTGGTAGCCAAAATAAGATAGATATGTTCGTAGATGTTGGAAAATCCTTTTCCTTAGAATCGTTTGGGTGAGACATGGATGTTCTTAGGTTCTCCTAAGTACTTAATTGAGTGATTTGGCGAGGCTAGTGGTATACTAAGCTTTGTGGTGGTCATTGGGTTCCGTATGAGTCTTATGACACCGAAACGAGGGTTTAAGGAACGTAAGAAATATACGTGGGCGAGGGTTGTATGTGTTGACATGCAATGTGAGAAACAAACACATAGGACACTCTTTCGAGTTAAGCAACGCCAGGCAGGGGTATGTGAGACATGTTCCTTATGTTCGATATGTGATATGTCATTTGCGTAAATTATATGGCTTTATGAGTTGTAAGGTGAAAATCTATGAGCCGTTGCGAGAGAATATCCTTTGATATGCGAATACTTATATGAAGAATGAATGGTGTAATGATTATGAGTTGAATGAAGTCGGATTACCCTTATTACTATTCCAACTACTACCTCTTGTAAATAAGTCTTCGTTGTGAAATCATTATATGTGATTGAGATGAACGGTTGAATTGTGAGGTGTATTGGACGAATTGTGGTATGTTGATCTATACTATGTGATGTGATTTAGTTCCTTTAGTGAGGAAGGTATTTGTAAGGAGTAGCGGGGCTCCATAAATAGCCCGGAAAGAGCACTTGCTTATGACGTGTGATGTGGGATTGCAAGAGTGATGTATGTGAGTAAACGTAAGGGTTTGTTTGATGAATGTACAAGAGAAATGATTGGTTGTCGAAACAACACCATTGAGTCATGTATCAACAAGTTCTTTTCTTTAAACGTGTGACGCTATGACTAAAGTGAAGTCGAAGAGCGGATAGAGTATTCGGAATAGGGTGTTGTGGTTAGCTTAGAGTCTTAGTGTGTAGTCATGGTACTTCATTTATGTCTTCGACGTTGGGAAAACTACTAGTCGTGTTTTGTTTTTCCATTGAGATATCATACCTTGCTTCTGTTATTCACTCTTGGTTTTGTTATTCATCCTACCAATCATCCCATTTGCATATAATGGTTGTGTAGATTTCTCTACTGGGCTAGTGTAGCTCAACCTATCATTTTTCAGGTGTGAACCCGGAGCAGTAGAATGGAGCGAAATGCATGCATTCAAGTGCATATTTTCGAAAGAAGAGGCAAAAGAGACTCAAGGACTTTTTGATAAAACATGTTTTGGGAATGTAATTGAATCTTGACTCTATTTCTTTTATGATGTAATCTATTTAAACTCTTGGAGTTGGATCTGTAATTTAATGATTAGGACATGGTGGACTCTTTTTGGCTAATATGTAAGAAAATGTGAGTTTTGTTTATGAAAAACTATCTTTATTTATATTAAAAATCGAGGGCGTGACACTCAATTTTTTCGCGTGCTTTATAAAATTATTATTGATATATCTGAATTTTACATATTTATCTAAGATAAACAAAAAAGAACAAAAAAAAAAAAAAGAAAGTAAAGTAAAATTGTAATTGGGTTAGTGGGCGGGTCGGGTTTGATTTTAAATAAATGGGTCGGGTTGGGTATGGGTAGTTGAACTCATAATTAATGGGTCTAAATGAGTCAATGACCCATTAAAGACCCAACTCACTTACAACTTACCCAATTTAACCCAAATCCGCCCATTTGACACCCCTAAATAGAACTATGGTAGGTCTCATCTTACGTCACATGAGGACCACACAAAAAGTTATCAAAGGAGAGGATCTTAATTTGTGTGGTCCTGTGAAATAAAATTGTGTTTAGTTACTGCTCCCTCAGTCGCAATTTGTTAGTCCTCTTTAGAAGTGCGTGTTATTTTTTAATTAATTATATCTTATAATCTATAATCTTTTAGGTGATTTTAAAAATTTTGTATGAAAGAGCTCATTGAGATTTATGAAACAAAATTCATTTTTGATATAAAAAATATTATAAATTAAGAGATATAGCCAATTCTTTGAGACTTCTAAAAAAAAAAAAGATCAAGAATTTGGGACAGATGGAGTAATAATATCTATGTATGTATAAAACACTTGAAACAAACTAGAGAAACTTTTTTATATCCCTGATATACAAGGGCTCTTGATATCTCTTTTCAGTCCGTTTTCAATTTTTAGGTTACTTCCCAAGCACAACTTGATAATCGGCTTCGTTCATTTTATAGGGCTTGACGAGAACATTAATCCTGTCAAAATTATGATTATCGGACTTTAGTAGACATATGATCGACAAATGTGAAAAATGCCATAAAACAAAAATTGGGTTCTGATCTAGTGTGTTTTTGGATCCAATTTTTATTTTTTTGCATTTTTCACATGTGCCTATCATGTATCTACTAAAATCCGATAATCATAATTTTTTGCAAGATTAATGTTCTCGTCGAACTCTACAACATGAACGAAGCCGATTATTAAGGTGTGCTCGGAAAGTGAACTAAAAACTGAAAACAGACCGGAAAGGAATACTAAGAGCCCTTGTATACCTAGGATATACAAAAGTTTCTCAACTAATAGTGGCTCTAATTCCAATGCCGTATATCGAGATAAGGTTTAGGCGAAAAAAAAGTTTCTGGTGGGCCCTGAGTAACTAGTGAATTGGCTGAGCCGCAGTGAAAATAAGACATGAAATCCAAGACCGATTTGTTGGGAATCCTTTTTCAGTAGGTAAATTATTTATATATTGGCAATGTGTGGATAATTGTGGAATGCATTAAGTAAAGACAGCTCACATCCAAGGGTCCAATACAATGTTTTAAGAATTTAGTTTTTTCAATCGATAGAACCGAACATTTTACATAAGATATGAGGCATAAAGTACAAACCCAGGACACGACATCAATTGTGAAAGTTCATGAGACAACCAAGCGAACAATTCAACCAATATAAGAAATAAGCCTATTATAGAGGAGAGAAACAAAGAAAGAAAGGAAATGCCCTCTAAGGAAGACATCATCATTATATTCTAAATTTATAACCTCTCTATGGAGATATCATCATTACACTTTAATTTACTTGCTAACTTTTCAACATGTAATTCACTTTTAGGGGCAAAATGGAAACGTACCAATTTTTACCCACTAACTTTACGAAATTGACACTTATTAAGGAACAGTCCAAAATAAAATACTGGACTCTAAAAAAGGAACACAGGGAGTACTACATTTTACACACTCCATATAAACAGTTGCTACAGTTCAGCCTCATATATATCTTCAATCATTTTTGTCTTTGTACAGCCACCATACAACGAATACGGTAGACAGTCATTTCTTTCCTGTGGATCTTGAGAATCAAGCACACGGTATATATTGTAGCCTTCAGGGTCAGAACCGTCGGTTGCTAGAAAATCATAGATAGAAATTTTAATGGAACGCTCAAAAGAATATATTTTCTTAAATTATTTAAGTTTATGTACGGTGTGCTTGTGCAATGCAAGGTGAGTAACTACATAATTAATTTCCTACTATTTGTAAAAACTACATAAACTATTTTATGTCATAAAAAATGATCGATGTCTTGAAAGTTGAAAAGATATTTCATGTAGTAAAAACATAGGGGGAAAAAATCGGGGCATTTGATTTGAGACTAGCTCCTTAATTGAGAGGAAATTTACAAATACCTCTTATCCTAATTGTTAACTTTTCAATCAGTCTTAAGATTCACAATATTCCTATAATTCCCTTAATAACTACTAGATATTAGTAATTTGATTACATTCCATAATCTCTCATATGATCTTCAAATTAAACCAATCTAGTAATATTTTTCTTCAACTTTTATGGGGGCATTTGAGCCTACCTCCTTAATTGGGAGAAAACTTACAAATACCACCGACCCTAATTTCTAACTTTCCAATCAGTCTTAAGATTCACAATATTCCTATAATACTACCATCAATAACTAATAGATTGTAGTCATTTATTACATTCCTTATTCTCTCATGCCTTCTAACAAAGCCAATCTAATATTTTTCTTCAATTTTTACGTTTCTCTACCTAAAGTAGTAGTATAACAGAAAAAGAAAATGACTTAATTCAATATCTGTTCAAATTAAATTTTGAAAACGAATATTTCACAAAGTAATCGAATAATATCTACATTGCTCTAAAGAAAAATTTTATGGAAAAAAAAAACGTGGTACAAAACATTTTGTCACAGTAGCACCGCATAATCTACCCACCACCCAAATACACTAAACTTGTCATAATATTTCTCTGCCTACATGACCCAATACCTTTTTCTCTTCAAAGTGAAGAGAAAAATATTAAACATCACGAGAAATAATGGTACAGATTTTGGGAATAATTACATTAATATTTCCCCAAAAAGGATATCCTCTTAAATGCCCAAATTCAATATATTCCTATACTTACCAACATATATTAAACATGACCAATCAACTAAGGCATTCATTCCTCAAGGACAAAACCGTAAGTCCGCACGCCAATGATGTGTATAAAAGGGGCACTGAAGCTATTTTCAAGTATATAATCAAAATATGTATACCAAAGGGAAGCATACAATGGAGGTCTGCTCGAAGCTTGTGGCAATGGCTATTGGGTTCGTTCTAGCTGTGGCTATGGTTGCTGGCCCGGCCGAGGCCCGAATGCTCGAAAGGGTTCGATTTGGGATGTTGCCTAAAGCATTCGTACCTCCATCTGGACCATCTTGGAGGTATACCTATAGCCCGCCACCACCAACACGACAACGCTTGCTGCATTTTGGGATGTTGCCTAAAGGGATCGTACCTCCATCTGGGCCATCTTGGAGGTATACCTATAGCCCGCCACCACCAGGGCGACAACGCTCACTACATTTTGGGATGTTGCCTAAAGGGGTCATACTACGCCCATCCGGACCGTCTACCAAAAGCAATGTACCGCCGTCGCCGCCACCGCCACCACATCACTAACTGCATTTATCTCCGTCTAGAGATTGGGAGCCAAAAGATGGGCCCATTGTAGGTCCTTCTGTCATCTATAAATCACATTGAATAAATGAAATCCCATGCCCAAACCTTCTGTACATCTACTCATCTCTCTCTAGCTACTTGGATATCCTTTTTCTTGGGCCATTTAATTTACTTATTTGGCCGAGTTTGTAATGAATGAAATCATTGTCTTTGGTATCATTCTATCTGAAACTTTCATTAGATTTGCATTTGATGTATTCAAGTAATCATTCATCTTGACAAGCTGAATCTAAAAAGTAATAAAATTATGACCTCAAACAAAAGAAAATAACCAAATACGAAAAAAATTCGGAACATGTGCCTTTAGAATCACCTTATCTTAAACTTTTCTCTAACTTCGGTGCATATGTTTATAGTTCTCTAATTCCTTTTGTCTGAGCAAGTTACAAAACTTAAAATTTTGATTGAGAAAGAGAGAAGTGTTTTTAGGGTGTTAATCAACCCTAATACAAGAGAGCTTTATTTATATTATGTGAGAGCTAATTACATAACGTAACCAACCAATTAATGTGGGACTAAGTCTAAACTCTTATTCTAACACTCCCCCTCAAGCTGGAGAATATATATCACAAAATCCCAGCTTGTTACATAATAACTCTAAACGTGGTTTAAATAACGGTTTGGTGAAGATATCTGCTAACTGAGCTCCTATGGACAAGAAAGGGGTAGCCAACACGCCACTATCTATCTTCTTCCGAACAATATGACAATCTACTTCAATATGTTTGGTTCTCTCATGAAATACTGGATTCGAAGCGATATGTATTGCTACCTGCTTATCACAATACATAGGAATAGGTAATTGTACGCCAAACCCCAACTCCTCGAGCAAAGCTTTCAACCATACAACCTCGCATGTAGTATGAGCCATGGCACGATATTCTGCTTCAGCACTGGACCGAGCAACAACAGTTTGTTTCTTGCTCTTCCAGGTAACTAGATTTCCACCAACAAAAGTACAGTATCCAGTTGTTGACCGTCTATCTGATGGTGATCCTGCCCAATCAGCATCGGTAAAGGCCTCAACACGCAAATGACCATTTGAACTATAGAATAGACCACGTCCAGGATTAGCCTTGAGATACTTCACAACACGAAGACAAGCTTCCCAATGGGGAAGACGATGGGCTGACATGAACTGACTTATCATACTGACAGCAAATGAGATATCAAGCCGTGTATTGGTGAGATAATTTAATTTGCCTACCAAGCGACGATAACGGTCTGGATGAGGAAATATCTCCTCCTGATCAACACACAGTTTGACGTTTGGATCCATAGGAGTCTCCACAGGTTTTGCTCCCAATAAACCAGTCTCTTCTAGAATATCCAGCGTATACTTTCTTTGGGATAGACTAATCCCCTTCTTGGATCTTGCTACCTCAATACCCAAGAAATATCGTAGTTTACCCAAATCTTTGGTGTGAAATTGACGTTGTAGAAAGTGTTTTAGCTCATCAATACCTTTCTGATCATCCCCAGTAATAATGATATCATCCACATACACAATCAACACTACTTTTCCCCGATCGGATTGAATAGAAAAGACCGAATGATCAGAATGATCAGAATGAGAGCGACGCATACCAAACTGCAACACAGCGTCACTAAACTTGTCAAACCAAGCGCGAGGTGACTGCTTAAGGCCATAAAGAGCTTTGCGAAGGCGACACACCTAAGAATGCTCCCCCTAAGCAACAAATCCAGGAGGTTGCTCCATATATACCTCCTCTAGCAGATCACCATGGAGGAACGCATTCTTGACATCCAACTGGAATAAGGGCCAACCACGATTAGCGGCCATAGAAATAAAAATCCGAACAGAGGTAATTTTGGCCACCGGAGAGAAAGTCTCTGCATAATCAACGCCATACGTCTGGGTATAGCCTTTGGCCACAAGACGGGCCTTGTACTGTTCGACTGTGCCATCCGGATTATACTTTACTGTAAATACCCACCGACATCCAACGGGAGACTTCCCTGGCGGAAGAGGAACCAAGTCCCAAGTGCCATTATCATGAAGAGCAGACATCTCAACCGCCATAGCTGTCCGCCACTCAGAAACAGATAAGGCCTCCTGAATAGTGTTAGGAACAGAAATGGACGAAACAGAAGTAGTAAAAGCACGAAGAGACGGAGATAGATGATCATAGGAAACAAACCGAGCAATAGGATGAGAAGTGCAAGACCGAATACCTTTACGAAGAGCGATAGGAGGTGATGGTGGTGGTGATGGAGGAACAGGATCTTGGGACGGAAGAGGCGCAGTGGTAGGCACCGGTGGGGCTGTTAATACATGTCGTCGACGAACATATACCTGCATGGGTGGCGCAGGAATAGGAGGAACATCTATAGGAATAACATACTCAGATTCAGAAAGAACATACTCAGACTCAGGTGTACCCGAGAAGAAAGGCAATGACTCATTAAAGGTGATATCAGCACACACAAAGTGACGACGAAGAGAGGGTGAGTAACACTTATACCCTTTTTGAGTGCGTGAATAACCAAGAAAGACACACTAGATCGACCGGGGGTCAAGTTTGTCCCTGTCAGGATCAAGCGCATGAACATAACATGTGCACCCGATTACCCGAAGGGGTAATGAGTGGAGAGGGCGACTAGGAAATAAAACTTGGTGAGGTATCTGACCACTAAGAACAGTGGAGGGCATACGGTTAATCAAGTAACAGGCTGTAAGAACAACATCACTCCAATAAGATTTAGGGACCTGCATCTGTATTAACATGGCACGCATAATCTCAGATATGTGTCTGATCTTACGTTCAGCAACCCCATTTTGTTGTGGAGTTCGAGTGCAAGAAGACTGATGAAGTATCCTATGATCATCAAAAAAGCGAGAAAGAGCATTATGAAAATATTCGCGTGCATTATCTGAACGAAGTATATGAATGCATGTATCAAACTGAGTCTTTATTTCGGTATAAAATGACTTAAAAACAGAAGACAATTCTGATCTCGTTTTCATAAGATAAAGATACGTAACACGAGAAAAATCGTCTACAAAAATAACATAATACTGAAAACCAGCGATAGTGGGAACATGAATAGGACCCCAAATATCCGAATGGACTAATTGAAAAGGACGTGACACACGACGCTCAATCCTAGGATAAAAAGACACTCGACGGTGTTTACTAAACTCACAGACCTCACATTGCAAATCCTTAATATTGCTACATGATGGAACTAGACGCTTCAAATTTGAAAGAGAAGGATGACCCAGACGACAATGTTGTTAATATGGTGATATGGATGACCGAAGGGCAGCAGACGTAGGATAGATGTCATCGACAAAGTAATATAGGCCGCCACGTTCAGTACCCCCACCAATCTTCCTCCCCGTCTTCAGATCCTGAAACACACAACCATGAGGAAGAAATGTGACGGAGCAGTTTAAGGACTTTGTAAGTTTACTAACAGACATAAGATTAAAAGGAAAACGAGGAACATGTAACACAGAATCCAAAGTAAAAGATGAAGTGACAGGAACAGAACCCAAACCAATAAGTTTTGTGGTAGAACCATCTGCTAAGGTAACATGAGATGGTTTACCAACTGACTGACGACGAGAAAACAAAGTAGAAGTACCAGTCATATGATCAGAGGCACCAAAATAGATAACCCAAGGAGTAGAAGTGGAGGAAGATGCAATACAAGCAACGGACGGACCTTTCTGAGCAAGCGTAGCAGTGGAGGAAGAAACCGCAGCTGGAGACTGAAATGACATAAGGCGTTGGTACTCCTCTGCAGAGATAGTCACCGCATTGTCTACAGCAGAATGAGTAAGCTGTCCAGCATCCTGAGAGATAGCAACCTGATGAGCCTGAGGGAAACCGTGAAGATCATAACAGAACTCCACTGTATGATTGGTTCCCCGACAATGAGTACAAAACCTGGAATCACGGCCGCGACCACGACCACCTCCCCCGGATATGCGACCCCCACGAGTACCAAAGCTAGAGTCACGACCAACAAAACCACGACCAAAACCACGACCACTATCCCTAGAATCATGACCGTGACCACTGAACCCAGAATCACGGCCACGACCACGGCCACGGCTGAAGGAAGGGCCAGAACCACCAAATACAGCGAAAGCTAATGCTGAACGATCAGGAGGTGGCACAGGCACAGATAGAGAAGACTGATGAAGTCGACTAAAAACCTCGCTGAGAGAAGGCAAATCTCGAGACCCCAAAAGCTGATTACTGACAGGACCATAAGTAGTCGGTGATACACCAGATATGAATCGAGCCACCTGCATACGCTCGCGCACGGTGTAATAAAATTTATTACACCGCACGAGGTCATGAGGTACACCACACGGCATTTTTGGAAAAGTTCTGACTGGCTCAGAAAACTGTCGGTCATGCTCATTTGAGCCACAACTCAAAGTTTGCTTGGCAAGAAATACACTTCTAACCGGCCTAGAAGATGCCTCCCCCATTTGCATTGATAATCATTGGCTCTTGCCTATAAATACAACCACCACCACCACCACCCCCCCTCCCGCTTCAGAGAAAATGACACTCCTTACTCCTAGCCCTTGATTCTTGAATCCTCCCTGCTCACACTCATTATCTCCAAGTCTTGAGAAAGTTATTCTAACATTCTTTTGATTTTCTTTCTCTCTCTACAAAAATTCCATTCACCCTCACTTCCAAAGCTTAGTGCTCCACTAGCCTTTGGATCCCATCATTCCAAAAGCTCTAAACCCACAATCATTCACACTCATTCATACTCACCCACACTTATCCATCCTTGTTCAAACTCAAAACCGAAGGTAAAGGCAAGTTTCTTTGGGTCAAGCTTAGTCTTGGCCCTGAGGGAATTTTCTGCAGTCACACTTGACCTGTTTCATTTAGTGCTAACTTAAAAACTATTTTCAAAAACTAGAACCAGCTATTGTACTAGACCCACTAAGCCGTACGGTGTGATAGTACACCACACGATTTAGTGTGGTACCACGTACGGCTTTTTAATGTATAGTTATTTGTTTTGACTGTCTTGATCATATTCACTCATTATTGGGTAATATTGCTTAGATATTGATTCAGGTGTATTTCATAATGTAATTTATCCAAAAACCATGCCTTTGGCTTATTAAAATAGGTTTTTATGATCATTCATGATGATCAAGTGCATCAAAAAGGTCTTTGCAAACTATTTTTCATAAAAGATAAAGATGTCTGAGTCCATGGTTTGCTTCAATTTGAAAATACAAAGACATTTCAAAATGAGTGGGAAGTCATGTCGTATGATGTTTTAAGGAACATGAACATCGTACGTCGTAGCTAATATATCGTGATATGTTCTGAGCAATAATAGTGGATTGATAGTAGGAAAATATACCGCGCGGTGTACCAGAAGACCGTGCGAGGTAATCAAGTACACCATGCGGTCTTGTTTGTGATCAAGACAGCACGTTAATAATGTGTTATTTCATTTTTGCAAGTCATCCATTTATTATCCCCTGTACAGCCAGCACCTCAGGCATTAACTACTCACCTTTAGTGTTTTACCGTTACAATATTAATGTAGTATTGAAATATCAATTACAAAATTAAGAGTATTTATGCTCTATTATTATCTCTATATTAATGGTTATTACCCCTATATATGTGAGTAACTCATACATGGGAATGGAGAAGAAAACAGAAAAGATATATACACATACATGTTCATAGAGATGTGCACAAAGAGAGATACAAACATATTTGTGTGAGAGTTCACATTCTATTTTCTATATTTTCTATGTTGATTGGGCAACTCGGTTTGTGACTTGTTCAAACCTCCCGGTGTTCGTGAACATCGGATGAGGAATGCTTGTGAGCGCTTAGGTTTAATCTTGGGGCTAGTACACTCCGGTGGAACCTTCACAAGGGGAGGAATATTAGCCTTAAAACAGTGACTACACCACTCTCAATCTCACAGGCAACATCTTTCTTACTCTTAATAGTTTCATATTGTCTTATTTCTAACTTATTGTATTTCCATATATTATGTACTCTAATAATTCTTGTGGTAAAATAATATTTGTGAATAAAAATCCTAATAGTTCCCTTGTTTATTAAGAGTTTAATCTTCTAAAAGATATTCAAAGTTTTTTCCCTTTGAAAATGTTAAGTAGAGACCGGTTTTGACCAGGTGAATGAGGTGCTTTTACAACAAAACCTTCCACATTCGTAACATGGCCTCCAAACCCAAAGTCTCAATGTTTTCGCTAGATCAAAAGCCTTTTTTTTTTCTCTCAAACAAACTCTTGGTTTCTTGGATCATCCATCTCAAAAATTCGAGTGGCGACTCTCGAGCATTCCAGTCACTAGTCAGGGAGCCCACATGTATAACAAAATCGAGAAAGCTATCGTGACCAGATTGGTATTATTGTTTGCATAGTAAATTAAAAACGTTTCAAACCCAAACAATTATCAAACACATTTAATAATTCCTTGACAACCATTTGGCTAATCCAATATGTGAAATCAGACAATTACTAGGGCCCGTTTCGCTAAAGGAATTCAAATAAGTACTTATTTTTTTAAATTAAAAGTGATGTATTGTAATCTATCTCGTAAAACGAGAAATAACTACTTAAAATATTAGAACCTTGGCGGAATGTGGCCTAATTCATCTATTAACCATTTAGGTATGAATAACAATTCAAAAAACTCTTCTTCTTTTTTTTCAAAAGTGAGAAAATTGTATTGATAAACACCCAGCGACACTTACAAAACGGAAATCATTACAAAGAATTTAGACAAAGCCAAACTAATTGTCTAACAAATACAAACGAGTAAATCACAAAGCAATCGATATCTTTCATCCTAACCCAGGCATGATGTTGACACCCCAATCTGAGCCTCCAAGTTGCTTTAAATTCCCCGATGATGAAATAAAGGAAACGATTCTTTCGAGAGCTTGAATGTGGACTCTTATAGCCCAAAAAGTTAGAATAGCCCAAAAGCCAGCCAATGCCTAGAACTGGACCTAAAATACCGCACGGGATACTCACTAAACTATACGGTGTAGTAAAATTTACTACACCGCATGTGGTCTTGAGGTATACCACACGGTGTTTCTAGGAAAAGTTCTGACTAACTCAAAAAAAAATTGGCTACACTTGTTGGAGCCATAATTGAAAAATGGCTTAGCAGGAAATATAACTTCTTGCCGGCCTAGAAGCTACCTCCCCCATTTGCATTGATATTCCTTGGCTATTGCCTTTAAATACACCCCCCATTTTAGATGAAAGGTACCCCTCCAAGTCTTGAGAAAGTTACTCTGACATTCTCTTGACATTCTTTCTCTCTACAAAAATTTCATCCTTTTTCCCCTTTAAAGCTCAGTACACCACTAGTTTTGGAGCTCAACCACTTTAAAGCTATAAACCCATACTCATCCATCTTCATCCAAGCTCAAAACTGAAGGTATAAAAGCAAGTTTTCTTGGGCTAAGCTCAGTCTTAGCCTTAAGGGGGGCTTTCTGCAGTCACACTTAACTTGTTTGTGTTAATTATTGGCTTAAAAACCATTTTCAGAAGCAAAAAAAAAAAACCAGTGACGGTACTGGAAACACTATACCATGCAGTTTTATGATACACCGCACGATGTAGTGGGATCTAACGTACGGTGTTACGCTGTTCATCATTCGTTTGTGTTATTTGTCTTGATCACATCTATCTACTGTTAGCTACACTAATGTTACTGAGAGATCGTTGCAAGTGCATTTCAACATGAAGGTTCGTCAAAAAATCATGTATTTATTTTCTAAAAGAAGTTTTTACGATCATTCTCAATGATAAAAGTGCATCAAAAAGGGGTTTGCAAACTGATTTATGAAAAAATCAACAAAAATGATAAGGAAATTGTTTGGATCAATGATTTGTTTTATCCTGAAAATACGTAGCTATTGTGAAATATGCCTAAAGCTACACCGTATGATGTTTTGGGGAAGAACATACGATGTAGTCAATTATACCGTGCGAGGTTCTGGGTAACAGTAGTGGGCTGTCAGTAAAAAGGTACATTGTGCGGTGTACCATAAAACCGTGTGAGGTATCTTGGTACATCGTGCGATATTGTTTGTGATTGAGGCATACTGTTGTTATACTGTCATTTCATTTCTACACATCATTCATTTGTCATTTCAATAATTCTATAACCACACCCATTTTACACACCTACATACATAAGTGTGTGGACTCCACACACATTACACACTCTAGTGTGTGTGGAGCCCACACATTTGTGTGTAAGAGTGTGTATTTAGGTGTGGTTGTAGAAAAACTCTTGTCATTTACTGTACAGTAAGAACCACGGGCACGCCAATGTGAAATATTCAATCTCATGTCTCCTTATTTGTTTTCTAAGAGTTTAGTTTTCCAAATGATAATCAAAGTGTTCCCCCCTTGAAAATGTTAAGTAAAGACCGACTTTTACCGGGCAAATGTGGTGTCTTTTTAACAAAAGCTTCTTCACTCGTAACGTGGCTCCCGAACCCAAAGTCTCAACATTTTCGCTAGGCCAATGATGCAGGCCAATATTTTAATTATTTAAGAAATATAGGAATTTTTAGTTTATTATTTTACAATTAGTATTTTACCAGGAATCTTTCCGTTTTAGCATAAATTGCCTAGGATATTGGGTTTTCTTAATTAGGTTGATTCTATTTCCTCTTTATTGTTTTCTTGCTCTCTAAGACGTAGATTTAGTTTTCCCTTATTTAGGTTTCCTTTATAGTATTTCTAGTTTATTACTCCCTCCGTCCCATAATATTTGTCCGGTCTGCAAAACGGAGACATAAAAATAATACAATTTTTGTAAGAAAAGTTGGAAAAAAATTCAACAATTTACTAGATCTTGACGAGTTCTTTTAACTTATGAAAAAAAATTAAATTTTTTCTTGAAAGAAATACATTATTTTATAGTCCTTGTTTTGCGGACTTGACAAATATTATGGGACGGAGGGAGTATCAATTAAATTGTAAGCCTTAGGGCTAATGGAGTTGTTTATTGAATTAAGAAAATCAAGATTTATCTCATATTGTGTGCATAGAAGGAGTACCTCTTGTTCATACCTATTTGTGTTTATGTTTCAAAGAGAGAATCTTTAACATAAGCAAGTTTGTGATTTCTTCTTGCAAATAGTTTCGTAAAAGGAGGCTGCGCTGCATCAATTGGTATCAGACCGATATTTTAATTATTTAAGAAATATAGGAATTTTAGTTTATTATTTTCCAATTAGTATTTTACTAGGAATCTTTCCGTTTTAGCATAAATTGCCTATGATATTAGATTTTCTTAATTAGGTTGATTCTATTTCCTCTTTATTGTTTTCTTGCTCTCTAAGACGTAGATTTAGTTTTCCCTTATTTAGGTTTCCTTTTTAGTATTTCTAGTTTATTATAAATTGAGTTGTAAGCCTTAGGGCTAAGGGAATTGTTTATTGAATTAAGAAAATCGAGATTTATCTCATATTGTGTGTTCATAGAGAGAGTACCTCTAGTTCATACTTGTTCGTGATTGTCCTTGTTGCGCGTTTTTTTATTTCGACACGCCTCCCTACATCAGCCAAAAGCCTTCTTTTTCAAATCAAACCATCAGTTTCTCAGAACATCCATCTCAAAAATCCGAGTGGTGACTCTCGAGCGCGCCGGTCGGGAAGCCCATAGTAGCGACTCTACTGGGGATCAATGGTTATTCAAAACTTTGGAATTTACCCTTATCTTTCAAAGAATTGAATAATTAATGCCTTGTTCTCTTCCATTTTCAAAAAGAATTTTTCAAAAAATTCCCCCTAAATTCCCCATACTTCTAACATTTCTCTCTCTATCTCTCTCCACTTATTATCCCTACAATTTTAAAACAAAATTTCAAAAACCAAACCAAACACAGCATAAGAGGGCCAAGTTTGAAAGGCATTTTCAAAGGGGAATTTTCAATATCTTTTGGAAAATTAAACTTTTATCGTCTTGTACACTTTGCACCGCACTGCTTCACTAGTGTGTTCTGGCAATCTTGCCCGGTTCGCCAGTGACAAACACTCCCAACATGCCTAGCAACCCTCGACCATGATGAACCATCGTACCGTTCGACCATTGTCTTGCCATAGACTTGACAATATGAGGTACATCTTGACTCTAATCCAAGGAACCCTGCTAAACCAAAACCGACCTTTTGCACTTGTATACGACCGTAGAACCTTCCAAACTAGGATAAGAGCCTATGGTTAGGACTTATGTGATATACCCTGTTTATGTGCATGTGCATATTTTTCATATACATACATACCATTCATTCATAACCGCATTCATGCTGGCTAAAGGGTATGACCCTACTAGGGCGCTTCATTCTCGTCGTTTTCGAAAGGTTGCTGACACCCGATGAAGAGTCGTGCCCCTCGAGGATGCACGTTCTTTAAAATCATTTGATCCTTTGAAAAGTTGACGATCGGGAAAAATCAAATTTTACCAAAATTATGATTCATTGTGCTCAAAAAAATAAAAAATAAAAAAAGAGAAAACTCTGAGAATTGTTGCAACCTAAAAACATAAAACCTTTTTCTCCAGTCGGTCTAAGAGACTGAAAATCCATGGAGTATGTGATACCTCTGGTGTTTGCCGTGCCCGAACGGCTCCCTTGGTCAAGAACTAGCTTTAAGCTCGCGCGTATCTAAATTCCGGTATCATATTGCTTTGTCTCAAATGATCAAGATAAGGAGATTGGCTCTGATTCCCTGATGGGTGGAATTTAACCTGTCTAATAGTACCTATCCAGAATATCAGAAATCTTCTGTACAAATGCCTTAAGTGAGCTCTGGGTCACGGTAGGTCCTAGAATTAGCATCTAGGAGGCATGTAAACGGTAGAGCGATTCTCCATGATTAGTTTTTGAGTCACTCCTTTTTGCTTTGCTGCCAGTTCTGAAATATTGGTCGACCGCGAGAAGAGGCTGTGTCAATTAGTTTCATCCGCTTCGAAGACTGGTTGGCACAGACACCGTGGAGGAAACCCAGTTGTTTGAAGGACAGTTGTCAATGGAAGTATTGTAAGAACCATCAGTAGCAAGAACATAAATACTGCCCGAATTTCTTTTACCAATGGCCGACCAAGGGACTGGGATGGATGAAATAAGGCAAAACATGGTGCTCGATCCAATCTTTGTTACACATTGGTTTAATTTTCAGGTCCTCTTTAATTCATAGCATCTAAGGAAACCAAAAAGGAAACCTATTAAATACCATAAAGTGGAGACACAGTTTTATGCCCGTATGCTTCTTGTTGCTTTGGTTTTTGTTGATGTTTGATCCAGCTGTAGGGCCCAGAGTTTTTCGTTTGTTCACGGTCAATGAATGGTTAAGTCACAAAAAAAAGGGTTAAGTTACAAAAAAAAAAAAACTATTTCCAGAAGAGGACTCAATAAACATACATGTCAACAAAAAGTAATGTAGCTTGAAAGGTCTCTTTGTTTGTTTTGCATTTTAACTTTGTTTTAATTTTATTTTTTGATCATTATCCTATTAACTCTCTCCAATCATAACTCTATTTCTCCAATTATGAATTTCATATCTCTCCCCATCTCTCTCTACTCATTACCCATCTCTCCAATCATTATCCTATTTTTTTCTTCACCCACTGCCAAAATTAAAATACCCAAAACTAGCAAACAAACAAGGCTTACCCAGTTTTTAAAATTAATTAAAATCAAGAATTCAAAAAGCATTTAAACCCATTGAAACCCATTATGCACTATTCCACTTACCAAGCAGCCAAACATGTGGATCGACATTACATTCATTGCTCCCAAACCTGCAGCGGTTATAGCATAGGAGAGGGCCACCATTAGCTCTATTGGAGAGAGGAAAATGCGGTGGAGAAAATTACAAAATTCAACACCTACAGTTTGGAAGTCTCGTTCAGAAGCAAACATGAAAAAACAGCACAGATAAATGACATCAAATCTTTTAAAGGAAAAGACAACCCCTCTAACAACTCTCGTAGCAAATACAATGTCACTTTTTTTAATTGGATTCACTATTAGATATCATTGAAAGTTCCATTGAAATACAAATAGGAATGACCAGTGTTTTCAAAGACGTTTTCTGGGCTCGCCTTGGGGTGGTGAGGCAATGCCACAACGCCTCAGTCGCCTTTTACGCCCCGATTGGTGAGGCGTAAGCCTCAAGAGGAGAGAAATTTTCCTAAATTCCTAATTCAAACCCTCCCTCTCTGCTGCCTTGTTGAAGTCGATCATCATCTATAATTGTGCTCTGTTTTTCTTTAAATAGTTGTGCTCTGTTTTTCTTTACTAAGTGATAAATTGATGTGCTCTGTTAATAGCTAATAAATGATAAGTTAATAAGATAAAAAGGTAACTAAGAGCATCAGCAGTGGAACAAGCAGATGTGAATAATCAAAATATGTCACATCAGATTTTGATTATCCATTTAAAGGTTGTTAAAATTAGCAATGTCAAATCCCACAGTAGTTATTTTTTGCCTATAATCAAAACAAATAGGTCTTTCAAACTTTTTCCCTTTATTTCACGCATACTTTTTGAAAAAGAGGTTTTTGAGGAAGGGGGGGGGGGGGGCGGGGGGGGGGGGGGGGGGGGGGGGGGGGGCTGGTGGGCGGGGACGGTTTATGTTAGAAACAGTTTTTCAAAAAACACACTTTGTATTTACACAAATAGTTTTGAAATTTTAAAAACAATAAATACAGTTTTTTTTAAAACGGATTTTGTGTAAAAACAGTTTTCTATAAAAAAAAGTTTTGAAATTTCAAAAACAGTTTTTTGAAAAACACACTTTATTTACTTATAGTTTTCAAAAATTTTGAAAATTTTGTTTTTTTGTTAAAAAAAAAGTTTTTGACAAAAAACAGAAAAAAAATCTGAAAGTTACAATTTTTTAAAATTATTTTTTGAAACATTGTTGAGAGAGATAAGGTTTTTGTATAATATTGGGATACTTGATTGAGAGAGAAAATTTGGTTATTAACAAAATATTGCTAGTTTTGATTATTAAAGAGCCAAAATTTGATGAGTTGTTACGAGGTTGTTAGGTTTGATTATTCCAACGTGGGCACTTTTTTGATCCAACATTGCTAATTTTAACAATTTTTTGTTTTGCTTATTCCACTGTGGATGCTCTAATAAAGTGATGTTATAGGGTTTCTCAATTAGTTATTAACTGATAAGGTAATAATGTCATTAATTGATAATCTACTTTATGCTATCTCCTTTGTATTAATCTATCTTTTATGAACTGCACATTTTACCTTGTATTTTTTATTTTATTAATTTAATTATTTAAAAAACAGAAAATCAAAAGGCTTATGCCTCAATGTCTCGGGGCTTACACCTCGCCCCATGGAGGGTCAAGCGCCTCACCTTGTGCTTTCGCCTTTGAAAACTTTGGGAATGACACTCCATGTAGTTAGCTACCTTATCCAACATATTTCGTATTTATGAGGTTTCAACCTCACTGAGCCCACCCACTTCGCATCTTAAACTTATGGTAACTTCAATTCATACCATGTCTCAAATTATTTCTTTGACACAAGGTTCGTCCACTTATGTGTGTGAAATGTAGAACAACTCAAAAATACTTCATTAGAAGTTAATCCAACAAAAGCAACTGTCAACTACAGTATATCAACGGGCCCAAATGCACTCAAGCACTCCAAAGTTTAAAATATTAAATGCACATGAGAAAATTCTTCAGAGTTCAAAATATTAAATGCACACGGGAAAACAATCGCAAACCATTCTCACGACCATAGGGTAACACGAAGAAAAGAAGAGAACAATGATACCTACATGGATTTAACCTTTTTAAGTCCTTAGATGATTTGCTTTTGTATATTTTCAACACAAAACGCAAAATCCAACATCAATGCATATTCACAATTTCAGCACAGTATGAAAATGTACTTGCGCAAACCCGTCTTTCTTATTTAGTCAACCTTCCAACTATGAGTATGGTTATCAAGAACGTAAAGCAACTACAACAACTACAATAAGCAACTAAATTCTTATACTAAAGACAATCTTGATAGAACCCTTGTTTTGTAATGTTTTAGGTCGATGAAGATGGTTTGACCAATGCACCATGGGTTTGATGAAAATACTGGTAGAGATGAAGTTCCAGAGAGAGAGAGAGAGAGAGAGAGAGAATGTGGGTTATTTGTGGAAAAGGAAAAAAGACATGGGTCTGTTGAGAGCGTGAGGAGAGTTCAACTAGAGGGGAAGGAGGTAATAGCTTATAATGAAAAAGACCTAGCTAAGAGGCACACCCAAAAGCCATTTAACAACTAAGAACATTCACACAAATAAACCATAGATGGCTAAAACTGGATTAGCCAAAGTAACATTATTAGAGAAAAAGAGGTTAATCAAGGAAGCATACTCACTCAATATTGGCAGTGCCCAAACAGGTGCATTGTTGCTTGTGTATTGCCGTCCAAGTAGACACGTGTAGCTGCAAAATTTTAGAGAGAGAGAGGATGCCAGCCTGTAATTCCAGAAACCAAAGAACATTAAACAGTGACAATATCTATGAAAATTTTACCTCCATCATTTTAACAACTTAACATTCCTAGCCTACTAACTCACTCAATATTAGAGAAAAAGAGGTTAATCGAGAAAGCATACTCACTCAAAATTGACAATGCCCAAACAGGTGCGCATGCATTGTTGCTTGTGTACTAGGGGCAAGGCACGTGCTTCACACAAAAATATCATGCCCGTTGGATTAAATTTGCCAAACACTTGGTCTTGCATCTCCAGTGATTAGGCTTCGTTCCGAAAACCTTCTTATAAAATAAGTACTTATTTTGGAACTTCTCATTCAAAAATAAAAAAGGTCATTCCACAAAACTCAAATAAAAAGTTCCTTTCACATTTTCAAACTCAAAAATAATATAAATGAAAAAAAAAATTCAAAATTTTTTTTGCACCGTATTAAAGATCTCAATGAGATCTATCAAACAAGATCCATAGTGATAAGAAAATTATTTGCGTAAACACATGATTTTTGAGCTTGAAGTTGTCTTATACAAAAAATAAGACTGTTGCTATGAGAATGGGCGCAGGCGGAGGGAAATCGTACCGACGGCCGCGCCGGTCCGTCTCCGGCCACCGGACGGCCGATTCGAGCCGTCCAAAAATTCTAAAATAAAAAACCGAGGGGGCTATCATGGGAATTAACGGCATCCGAGGTGTGTAGGGTGCTTGATCCGAGCACCCCTTTTTCGTGTATATGATTTCACACGAAAAAATGGTGCTCGGATCAAGCACCCTACACACCTCGGATGCCGTTGATTCGCTCAATTGCCCCCTTGGTTTTTTTTTTATAGAATTTTTGGACGGCTCGGATCGGCAGTCCGATGGCTGGAGACAGCCCGGCGCGGCCGTCGGTACGATTTCCCTCCTCGGCCGGTCGGTACCTATATAAATTCTTCCAAAATAAGTACCAATCTTCTTATTTTCGGAACAAGGCTTCTTATTGGACAAAAAATAAGTTCTTATTTCGATTCCGGAACGGGCCCTTAGTTCGACTTTTTTCTTTCCCTACTTTTACAGACATAAACATTGAAGGAGTTTGGTGTTAGTTTTGTGCACATGTAGCACGATATATTACAGATAAACATTGGAGGAGTTTGATGCTATATAACACTTGGAACCAAGATTACACAAAATAATTTCTGCTTCAATGGCATCAACTGCGACCATTTAGCCCCAAGAAAATTCACCACCGAACTCGAGCTGCGCTGAAAATTCCCTTTCCATCATAAACAACCACGCCGTCTTTATTCTGAATACCAAAGGGCTGAAAATTTAATCGTATAATGTGTAAACAAAGATGACAGTAATGTCTTATGTTTAACAATGCATCTGCATTGTTAAACAAATGAACATCTGTCTCCACACTACAACAAAAAACACCAATAGTCACCTTTTGACACCTTTTGGTGATAAAAAATTGGTGTTGACATGGAATATACTCAACGATGACAAATAATTTTACTGTTTGTCACTGAAAACCTTTGAATGATTAGAGTAAATAATGAGGAGATTTTGTGACAAAATATTTGTCACTGAAGATAAGTTTTGGTGACAAATATAAAGTTGTCACCGAAAGATGCGAATTTCCACCCTCCCGGCTCCAACTCATTTAGGCGCGCTGTCAAAAACTAAAATCGACGTCGTTTTGCTTGTCACCAAAACCCAACACTTCTGTTTTTTTTTTTTTTTTTTGTTATCCGACACCAAAACCCAAACCCTAACTTTCATATTTTTCGCGCTGCCCCCCTTCCTTCAATCTCGTACGACTGCCCTAGCTGCAAGCTCGCCTCTCTCCAGTCACTCTCTCTTCTGCGTGAAGATCTCTCTCTCTCTCTCTCTCTCAAGAATCTGTTACGGTTTTGGTTTGATTTTGGGTAAACGGTTGACTAATTTCTTATTTTTCATTCTCGTGCACAGAGAACTTTACCCTATCGGTCTAATCGCCTATCGCCAGTCCCTCGCTGCTGGTACCTCCTTGTGTGTGTATGTTTCTCTCTCTCAATGTCTCTGTTTTTGCCCCAGCATGTCTGGGTTTCTAGTTTAGGTTTGTCGATCCAGGGAGAGAAGAGGTCGTGGTGAAGGAGGGTTTGGGTTAGGGCGAAAAACATGGTTTGGCGTTATGAAAAGATAAAACCCTTTGTTCATGGAATTACTTGTATGAAATTCTCTGTTTGTGATCAACAGTTCTTGAAAATCCCACTCCTTGCTAACAATTTCACTAGTCATGGGGCACAAAATTTAAAATATACGTTTAGTTAGCATCATTAATAGAAATCTGATTCCTCTCCCTCGTCCTTAATGTTTGTTTTGTCAACACATGGTGCTGGTTGCCAACAAATTTGATTGTGAACTCCTCAGGGAAGCTACTGATGGGTTGTCACATTTAAATTTCTTTGCAGAAGATGGGTTTGGAGTCTTTGGACAGTTCATAGAGGTGTTTTTGACACTCCCTTCGACCTCGCAGTTATGCTCCATCTCTCTCTCTCAGCTCTCATTTATTTCTATTTTAAGCAGTTGTACACCATATTATTTCAGTTTGTAATTCTCAAGAAGGGTTGAGGTGTAAATTTTTTGCTAAAGACTTTTGAAGTAGCAGCGCAACTCTGGTAAAATCTATGCATTTGGGGTTTGGACTAAGAAAGCATAGATTATTTTATCCATGGTTCACTTCAAATGGAGTTTTCTCTCGTCATTTGAGTCTTGGATTTGACTTGGGTTGCTTTCTCAGTTGCGTGATTTCTCAAGACTAATTAACTTGTCATTGAGGATTAATGTGCTAGGGAGTGTTATAGAACATGTGTCATCATGCCAAAGCTTAGAGCTTTAGGGCAATCATCAATATTGCCAATATAAGAGAATATGACCCATTTGATAATGTAACCATAGACTTGACTCTTTCCCTGTACAAACTGCGCTTCTTCTTCTTCTTTTTTCTCAATGGCGTTTGAGGGCCACTTGTATATTGAAAATTGGCATGAAAGGGAACAAAGAAAAATATTTTTTTAAACAAAAGAAGCAAAAAAACATATATATTTTTTATCGAAAAGAAACAAAACATAGAGCAAGGCTTAGAGTTTCTGTTCTACATAGAGACCAAAACCTCTGGAGAGGTCCATAGTCCTTAGTTGCACGAAGGGGGGCGGGGGTGGGGGTGATTCTTGCAACTAAGCTATAGCCTCAAACAAGAGGGGAACTTTACTTATGTATCTACACCATCTAACCAATATGAGTATAGGTGTTTTTTAATTATTTAATATAGAGAGTTTTGTTATGGTAATTCACTCATTTCTTTACCTTTTGTGTAATGATTCTGAAGAGGCCTGCTACATTGGTGGTATGAAAAATCAAATTATATTCTGTTATACTTGTTGTATCTGTTGGTATCTTGTATAATAAACTTTTTGCTTTTTAGTTGTAGAAAATTAGAAATTCATATACCATTCCTAACATGGTACGAAGGCACCAATCCATCTGTCTAAATGCAGCCTCTATAGAGTATCAAATTCTATTCTCACTCAAGACAACCAGCTCAACCATCATCAGATGATCCGGATATGTAACTCTCTTTTTTTTAAAGGAAACACATACTCTAGCTGAGATGGAATCTATTGCTGCTATGTTAGTCTGTGTAAATGTCTTTTCCTGGTTGTTGCTTCTGTTTTGCCATATGCTCTAGCTGGAATTATCGAGTCACTGGGGTGTGTGTTTGTTACTTGTTTGCTAATAGGTTACTATCATACTATTATTTGATTTTTCAGCTCCTGAGACATCTATGAAGAAGCGTGGTCGAGGCTGTGCTAAGGGCATGAAGAAGTGGGGTACTAGAGCCAAACTTCAGGTCATGTTCGATAATGTTTGTGGTTTTATGACCTGACTTCTCTTTTATTTTGTTGGACTATGGTGCAGGTGTGTCTCAGACTTAACAAAATCACTACGCAAGTATGTTAGGCCACTCCCAAGATTGAGTAAAGGCTTAGCATGGAGATTGAACAGAGGCTCGCACAAGTGATTGAGCAGAGGCTCACGAGACAGATTGAGCGTATGCTTAATGGCTTATTGAGAAGTTAATGGCTCATCTCGAGTGCATGGGGGCTCAGACTGGACAGGTGATCTAAATGTTTGGATTTTCTTTGTGTTGTATAGAGTTAGAGAAATGATATTGGTACGTCATAGGTATTAGGTTTCAAATGGTGAGCAAGTTGCCTCTCCTTTACCAGCACCTTCTCCACAACTCAATGGACAAGTGTGTTTAGTTTCAATAATTTGGAAATGCACGTTCTCAATAATTTGGAAATGCAGTTGCCTTCCCAACTCTGGAAATGCATAAGGGATTGAAATGAAAACTTTGGGTGGTTGCCCGTGTAAAAAAGATGATATATATTGATCCCTTAATCAGATCATCAAAACCTATGATTACTATTCCATCTTTAAAACCAACATCTCTTTCATTTAAGTTTGTGACTGTAGACTGAGTGCTTGTAGATAGGATGAACCTGGAAGACCCATTAATCTCATAATACTCGCTTGATACATAGTTAAATGTTATTGGAAAACAAAAATCATTTCTGACAGTGAATTCAAAGTGCCAGTTGCTGTCATTGCTTCATATTCATGACTGCAATGGGACTGCCATTGATCTGATGTATATTTTTTCGATTACTGTATGATTTCCAGATACTGAATCTGCCAAAGCAGCTAGAAGATAAATTGTTCAATCTATTTGTAGAATATTCCTGTTCATTTGGTATGCCGATGATATAATAACCAAAAAGTAGTTCATTATTTCGCTTTCCCCATCAAATTTATCTTTCTTTGAAGCTGGGATGAAAACTCTGCTTCTATGTGCATGTTCATTCAATAATAGTCACTGTACGTTTTGTTTGGCATCTTATACACTCTTAAACAATAATTCCAGTAACCAATCTGGTGTGTATGCTTTCATTAGTGATTTAGATTTTTTTTTATTCATAACTTACACTTTGAAGTGACTCCCGCATGGCCTTTTTCCTTTGCTGTTGCATTAAATTTTGCAGAGATATTACATGTACTAGATATGTCACTGAGGCAGCTTTGGTTGCACATCCCCGACTAAGAGACTCATGTTCAAGTCTTCTTTTCATATCAGAGGAACTTTCACATGCACTTGCTCTGGCTTCTTAACTTCATTTGCTTGATTCTTTTGCAGACAAAATGTAGTAAATAGGGGGAAAAATCCCTTAATGCTAACTTAATTTGGCTACTTGGGCAACATAATGATATTCAGGAACATGAATGTGTGTACATAAGAATCTATGTACTATATCTTCTATTCCTGACCCCTGAAGCAAAACACTCTTCGTCAGAAGGGAAACGTGAATTCCTTGTGAAGTCACTTTGGATTCTTTTCCTCTTATGTAGTTAATTTTTTTGTTCTCTGGTCATGTAGGTGGGAGAAACATCAGACTGAGGAGGAAGCTGCTCTAGGTAGAGGGAAGCGCCAAAGGAAAGCTGTTTCTTACAGGGAAGCATATGCTCCACAACTTGGTGAAACATTGAATGAGGTACTGGCAGTTACCTTTCTTATGTCGAATGGCTTTCCAAATGTTGTGAAGTCTATAGCTTCTCGGGGTTCAACTCCTTTATCATGCATAGAAGCATATAACTTTTCGTAAGCTCCATACAATCTTTTCTGCTGTCGCAAACTATTGATTGGTGATGCGAACTCGGAAGAAACATACTGGTTCAGGAAAATACTACGGTATATGAAATGCCAAAGTCCAGCAGGACCGCCAATACCAACAAATGCTTCTCAGTATCTATCCGGCAAGTCTGCCGCAAGTGTGGACTGACTTAAATGAGGTGATGAAAATCCAGAACGAGGAGATGGATCAATGGGTAAATCCTTAACGTGCATGCCACCATCTACCATAGATTTCTGAACTGCAATCTTTAAGATGATAAAAAGGCATTTGAACCGGTAGTAAGCAACATTAAGTAGGTGTCCACATCAAGATAATGGACGTAAGCATACAAAAATGATGATATGCTTCTACTTTCCAATTTTGCTACTTCATCTGAATCTTCTGATAGTTTTAAAAGTGTGATAAAGCTTGAACTAATGTTGTTCATATGTTGGACACGTGTCTGAAGTGTGTCCGGAGCGTGTCTATGTCTTACACATTTCCGATACCGACACTTCGATTCTGGCAAAGTTTTGTTGCCATGTAGGTTGCATATCATTGATATTATGTAGAATGACATCAAAATCTAGGTTGGGTAGCTCACTTAGTCACTCATGAGTCATGCCATAATTCGTTATATAACAACTTGGAGCAAAATCTCTTTCTTTTTCAGAACTTTTCGTAGCCTTGACATGTTACATAATTGCTTTTTTAATTTTGTACAGGTAAGGAGATGGAGTTGCTTTTTGACAATTTATCAAGATGGAGTTGAGGACTTTTTGGTAGTTAAATGAAACACTTGTTTTGAGTTCTTTTTGTCATTGGACACACCATAGATATGGATGTTTTGTAGTTTCGGTAATGCTGTTAAGTTTGAAATGGTTTTTGTTGTAGGATGAATGTTTTGAAGGGTTGTAAAGTTGGATGATGAATCTTGACTTATTGGATATTTGATTTGAATGATATTTTATTTCTTCGCAATTTAAATTTTGCTAAGTTAAATCATAAGATACAAAAAAATCTGAAACTTTGAAAGCAGGTGAAAATAATATTTGCTGCTATAGTCCTATTTTCGGTGACAAAAGAGATTGTCATGGTTGTATGTCTACTACTACGATAGCTTATTGGTGACACAATTGGTTGTCATGGTAGATACTTTTGGTGACAATCTTTGTCACAGAAAACTTTATCTTCTGTGACAATATGGTGTTGTCATCGTTACTTTCCGTGACATAATCACATTTGTCGCAGAAAATCTCTTTTTGGTGACACCATATTGTTGTCACTATTACTTTTGGTGACAAATGTGTCAGAAAATTTGTCTTCGACGACACCAAATTTTTGTCACTGTTGACAACATTCCGTGACAACTACACAATTTTGTCACCATTGACTTTCAGTGTCATGGATACAATGACATCTCTTTTTGTGTCACCAAAGATAATAGGTGACAAAATTTGGACATTTGGTGACATTTTTGCATGTCACCGAATGTGTTTTTTTGTTGTAGTGCCAAGAAACCTCTTACTTTAGTGGGTTGGTCTGATATTCCGTCTACGTCAAAGAAAAGGGCACCTGGAATGTGGGCAACCTATTCAAGCAACACCAAAACAAGACCAAAAGAAACAGCAGAAAAGAAAATGAATTAGAGGGAAAAGTAATTAAAGACATAAAAAACCTTAAACAAGTAATCTTAAGTTACACTACTAAAGACGAATGAAAGCTTAGAAATAGATTAAGAGTATCATCGGATACAATACCTTATACTCTTGAAGTGGATTCTTTTGTTCATCTGTCATGTACCAGGATGCATCCAGCACCTTAAAAAGGAAATAAAATGATCTCATCGTTCTGATTAAATGCATTAAAACACAAAAATAAGGGTGCTGTAAACTTGTTCATTTCATATGTAAGGGTGCTTTAAACTATTACAGATGTTCCAAGTAAAAAGTAACTACCACAGGCACACGAATGAGGTAAACTTTCAAAATCTAATTTCCTTGTGGGACCAAATGGGGCAAGTATCAAAATCTAATTTCCTTGTGCCACAAGTTCGCAACTACACTTACTAAAATCCAGACTTCTCTTTCTCCTTCCTCATCTCTTCCTGACTAACATGCTGCTCCCCCTGAAGAGATGGAGTAGAGGGAGAGTAAAAGACTCGGTTTTTCAAAAAGTGGCATCCATAGATACCAAAAACTTCCTAGAGTGAGGATCATAACATTTATAGCCCTTATGAGAAGGAGAATACCCAACAAAAATACACTTATGGGCTTTATGACCCAACTTGCCACCAGCAGGGTGGGGAGCATGAACAAAACACACACAACCAAAAACTCTCGGAGGAAGAGTCAGAACCTGAGAACTATTGGGGAGACACTCAATAGGAGTTTTGAAGTGGAGAACACTAGATGGAATACGGTTGATAAGATAAGTTGCAGTCAAAATCGTTTCGCCCCATAAATATTTGGGAACATTCATGGTGAACAAAAGAGAGCGAGCAACCTCAGCAAGATGACGATTTTTGCGTTCAGCAACTCCATTTTGTTGAGGAGTGTCAACACAAGTCGTCTGAAAAAGAATACCATTTTCATCCAGAAAGGCCCTAAAATTTCTATCAATATACTCAGTGCCATTGTCACTACGGAGAATTTTGATATTCGTGTCAAATTGAGTGCGCACCATCGCAGAAAAAGATTTAAAACAAGAAAGACTTCACTTTTGGATTTAAGTAAATACACCCAAGCAACACGAGAATAACAATCAATAAAAGTGACAAACCACCGAAAACTTTTAAGAGAAGTAACAGGAAAAGGACCCCAAACATCAGAATGAATAACCATAAAAGGAGATGCATTCCGTTTATTAATAGGTGCATAAAATGAACGTTTATGTTTTTCAAGCTCACAAGCTTCACAAAAAAATTGACTCCTACAACAATGCTTAATTAAATTAGGAAAAAGTTTCTCTAAAATCCCAAAAGAAGGATGACCTAATCTACGGTGCCACTGATGTAACATAGAGAGAGCTGGACTCGTATTTGCTTGTAGAGCAAGACCACATGACATGGGTGAATGAGGTGTAGACTCCAAAAAATAAAGGCCACCCTGTGCTTTACCACTGCCAATCACTTTGCCCGTGTTCAGTTCCTGAAAAACACAATGAGTAGGAAAAAAGGTCACTAAATAATTTGCAGAACGAGTAAGACTATTAACGGACAGAAGGTTAGTGGCAAAATTTAGAATATGTAGAACTGAAGAGAGGGAAATAGAGGGAGAATAACGAACAGAACCTTTCCCTGAAATAGCAAAGAATGATCCATCTGCTATTCTGACCTTATCCTTACCAGAACAAGTAGAGTAAGAATCAAATACAGAGGAACAAACTATCATATGATCTGAGGCACCGGAATCTATAATCCAAGGAATAGTAGAAGAGGCAGTAAATGCACTAGCCGGAATACCTGTGTGAGCAAAATAGGATGAAGTGGGACCTGCTGTGGGAGTGGGAGCTATAGTAGATGGAGAATCAGCCCGAGCCATAAGGCGCCTGAGAGCTTGCATCTCCCCCTGAGAAAATCCACTAACATGATCAGAAGACACTTGAACCCCAATATTGAACCCATAATCAGCCAAGGTAGCTACGGTAGACTCCGAAACATGAGCCTGGGCCTGAGAACGCACGGGACCACGACTACGACCACCACATGCACCCCCTCGCCCACGTGGGGGACGACCATGTAACTTCCAACAAAAATCCCAGGTATGGCCAGTGTTGTTGCAGTAATCACACCGAAGGGACTCACGATCAATGGGCCCGCTGCTAGTACTAGACTGTGACTTACCACTCTGCAGATGAGGAAAAACAAATGGACCCTGTGGAATGGCAACCAAGGCAGAACGCTCAGGAGTAGGAGTGTCTAACATAGCACCCCTCCTACTCTCCTCCTGCTGAACAATAGCATAAGCCTCTCCCAACGACGGAAACGGAATACGACCCAACACTTGCACTCTAATCGGATCATATTCTATATCAAGTCCAGCCAAAAAATCATAAACACGTTCTTTCTCCAATCGTTTTAACCAAGCAGCAGTATCAACAGCACAAACAGCCTAAAATCCCTGATAATAATCAAATTCCTACCATGCTGCATTCAAATCAGCAAAATACAAAGCAACAGAACGATAATTTTGTTCCAATGTACGGAGCCTCTTTCTCAACTCAAAACACTGTGCATCATTACCCTGCTGAGAATAGGTTTGGGCTGCAGTAGTCCAAATCTTATGTGGAGTATCAAGGAGCAGAAAAGTATGACGAATATTAGCCCTCATAGAATTAAACAACCAGGTCATCACTAACGATTTTTGAGATTTAAAATTCTTCAGTTCAACAGCCTCAACAGATGGAGCAACATGACCCTCAATAAACTCTGACATCCCTTTGACCTCAATAGCCAAAGTAAAACTGCGAGACGAAATCAGGTAATTGGTACCATCCAACTTAATATGACAAATATCTAGAGAAAAATTATCCTGAGTCCCTATACAACTCAACTCATCCTTTCCACTAGTGGAAGTCTGTTTTTTCTCCTCTGACATCTTGAAAGCATAATAACGATGTCAAATAAATAATAAACAGTGCCCAATAGCTTTGGAATTCCACAAAAAAAAAAAAAATACAATAACTCAGGTTCCAATAGCCTTATATAACTTCAAAAAAACAACTGTATACCTTCGAAAGTTCAAAAGAAAACTACTGTATACCTTCGAAATCTCTTACTCAGCCTCGGATCTTCTTCGAATCTAACACCTTTCATTACACAAGAAGATCTAGAGTCTGAAACATGTAGGAATCTCGATAAGCAAGGTCCGATGTATTTAGAAAAGGTCGGAAATCAACCGGCGTGCGTCGGCGACGCTGTACGACGGTCGAAAAACCAACGGCGATGGTCGACGACATGACACGACGGCTAACGAAGGTTCGTATGGTCTGGGTCTAGCTGGATCTATTTGGGTCAACGACGATCGGCAAGGGAAAAACGGGATCGTGGCTGGTCGTCGGAAGCTAATCGATTAGAAGGACCAGCAACAAGATCGTCGGAATAGGTTACGCAGGTATGTCGTTACCATGCTCTAATACCATGTAAAATTGGGTGCAAAGATTGAGACCCAAAAGTTAGGGTTATTTTCTCATTACGTTCAATTATACAAGAGTAAATGAATAATTACACTCTACATCCTTATCTACTAATCTATTTACATAAGAGATTAATTATGCACTAATTGCACACTACACCCATAACTTAACAATAAACATAGCCAACAATAAAATATGGCAAAAATAGCCCAAGGGTGGAAGTTGAGGATTCCAATTCCAATCAGTTAAACCAGAGAAATGGGGGACCGGAGTTCACGTAGGTCGCTTCTATAGCTCAATCCAAGAGTAATCAATGGAGATAGAGTCCAACAGTTCAACCAACGCTTACCTCCATACAAATCCTTGATCCCAAGTAGCATTCGAGAAGTTTCTTCCGTTCAAAAAAACGTACAGCATTCGCAAAACCCGTCACAGATCCATGATCCTTGATCCCAAGTAGCATTCGAGAAGTTTCTTCCATTCGACAAAAAGTACAGCATTCGCAAAACCCGTCACAGATCCATGATCCGAACACAACCTCAATGGTCAAATACACGCAATCAGAGTCCCAATCAGCAATCCAGAAGTATGTGGAGGGTCTAACCAGTGCTGAATGTGGACTCCAATGGTATCCAAGGACATGCCAATACTCCCATGGAAGCCAACCGCCTCCCAAGTTGAAATTATGGTACGTAATAGTTTGTTTAGAGAATGATGCTGCTTCCGCCAGAATAAGGAGAGAATGAGAAGAATATACAGGAAAGAAATGGAAGTCGGGAAGAAAACAATCCCAAAGTGATCAAAGAATAATACGTTTTGAGTTTCAGAAAGCTTATCAAGAGCAACATGGATTCTGAAAATAGTCCTGTCACTTGTCCCACAATGTTGCAAACCATACCAGTCTGCTGCTGAGATACAGGACGATGGTGAAAGAACAACATAGGATCCATCATGTTCACATTTCAGAGCATGATTGTCATCAGACATACCCATGCCAAGGAATATCTATGTACAAGGGCATCACTCAAATAAACAAATTCAGATAGCAATCTTAATTTCAAGAAAGTACATGAAACCGACACCTAGACCTTACCCTGAGTCAAGGTAATGTAGCCTACAGAAGGCATATATTTGATAGGACACAAAATACCAAGAATGTACAACTACCAAATGGTCAATAAGTAAATAAAGTAGAAACATCTCAGAGCCCTTGACAATTTGAGTAACACTGAAATAGAAAATCCTTCACCAAGTTGATGTTTTCCTTAACTGCTCGAAAACTACACATCAGTCTCTGTGAATACCAGTTATCAAATTTCAAATCCGAAAATCAGTATATATAGTGTTTTCGCGTCTAATTATTTGAGTGGTGGTGTTTTTTGAATCACTTTACTCCTCAGATATTAAACTTCCCTACTATCTAGAACAATGTTGAAAATTACTTTGACATACCTTTCAACAATACAAATCCAAGACGACTACACCTACATAATTAGCATTTTATTAAAATGGTATAAATAGCATCATAATGCTTATCATTCCAATGCCAAGGGTAACATTTGCTTTACATTCCAACGTTGCTTGATACCAATAAAAACAAAATCCCAAAGGGAAGAAAAGTCTTAGCATACGACAATTCAAAGAACCACAATGTTGGGAAAACAATAATCAAACTGTACCCTCCTAGACTGAACAATTGAAAGAACTGAACAATAGAAAGAAACAAAAATCAAGCTGAACATAACATATCACCTCCAATTTGTCTAATAAGATCATATACACCACACCCGATCAACTTGTTCTACTTGCAAGGTTTTAGGCCTTTTAAAGAGGTCAACGATATCAACTCCAATTAGTCCCACATTACTTTTTTTTTCATAAGTCCAATTAGTCCCAGATTACCTTAACTTGGCAAAGGGGAGTCCAACAATGCATAGGACATCATAGCATTAGATCAATTCTACCATTAAAACGTGAAAATAAAGGTTGGATAGGCAATAAGTGAGGCCATTTCACTTACTCACCAACCACTTGGGTTCTACCGCGGGCATTCTTGTTCTACAGTACTAAATCCACAATGGTCTTGTCCTAAAATAACATACCAAGAGCAAGTTTTGAGTTGAAAGAGTACAGAACAAAGCGGCACTTTTTTGGGCAAATCTATCATGTGGCACTATGAATTCAAACCAAACACATGTGGACTTGACTTTTTAATTAAAGTGCATGAACAGAATATTGACAAAACAGGAGGGAAAAATAGAACAATAAACCTTCATGAAAAAAGAGGGAAAAATATGTTCAAACCCCTTCTTTAATATCCCTATTTAAAAAAAAAGTTGTATTAACATCCATCTGAAACTACTAAAATTATAACGAGCAACAATGGGGATAATGACTCGAACAGAAGTTATCTTAGTTGCACATTGTTAAGTAGTATTATTTACCTAGACTCTACTTTTGAGTGCAGAGGTGAGTAACGAAACATATTAAAACTCTAATTGCAAAGAGAATTTGAATAGACCAAACAGCATTCCACCGATTCAACTTTGAAAGGAGCATCCAACCCAAAACTTTTTTCCTGACTATGGGCTCTCTCTTATTTCATGGAACCCAATTTATTAGCACAAAATTTGATAAATAAAAAGGTTGTAAAACAATTAGGTTGATTATGAACATAGACAAATTCTAGAAAACAAAATTCGGATTGAACCTACAATATTCAAAAAAAATAAATGATCAAAAGACTCAAAACTCAACTTTAAGTGACAGACAAAAAAAAAACTCAAAACTCGATGTTGTTTATTGGAGTGGGTAAAAATTGGTATTGATAGTCGGCAATAAAGAAAATAGTCATACCCCATCAAATAGCAGTGCTCACTGCTAGAAAGTCATAAAAGCAATTCTCTGTGAACAAAACTTAGTACATAAAAGCATTATGTGATAGTCGGCACCTTTTTGGGCAAATTTTTTGCCCAGTTCGATGACAGTTTTGTTTTTGTTGGTATATAGGTGATGGATGGTATAGTGTGTGCGTGGTTTCCTTTTCTTTTGTTGGGAATTTTTTTCCTTTGAAGGCAATGTATACCGGAGGTATGCCCCTAAGAGATTGTATTGTGTTTGAGCTTTTGTGAAAGAAAGTACTTATCCAAAAAAAAAAACCTTAGTATTGCCAAACATCTAACCATAATCACTAAATTAGACCTTACAAATTTACACTTGGACATTTCTTGAGAAAGGTCTACAGAATATATGCTTCAATTCGCAGCTTGATTTTGATCGGAATAAACTAACATATTGTATTTCTTACTGAAATTTTTTATGGTTTTGTGGGCTCTTATTTTCTCTTCCTACAACCGATGGGCTGGTTCTTAATAACATCATTATTTGTTACGTGAATTACATCCACCCACCAAGACATCCATCCTAATTTCTAAAAGGCTTAGTTGACTGGATATAGCAATTGCATCCTAATGTAATGTAATAACAAAATTCATCGACTACTCAACTTGTACATGAATTGGGCACCAGACCTTTTTTTCCCCGCATGACTCAAGTATGTCAAAGAGATGACCTTTGTTTTCACATGTTGGATGTAGGAACTCATGGCTTCATTATCCTACAATGCATAATTGGAAGACGCCTTTCGTAGCTCCCATTTTTGACAAAATCGGCATATTTCGAAGAGAGACAGGAAAATGTTCTATATTACATATTACTCGAGTTCGAGCCTTTTCAGTGAAATTAAACAAAGTCTTCCATTTGAAATCAGATACTCAACTAAATATGAGAATCAATCTATTCTTTTATCCCTTGCCAATTTTTTCACTTTAAATATAGTGTACCAATTCCATAGACATGTCGTTACCTGGTATGAGATGAAGAGAATCGCATAATAATAGAAAAATTAAAGTATATTATATATACCTCTCCCATGTCTGAGAGGCTGCACCGAATCAAGTTGCAATGAGCAAAAGTCAGGAGAGTAATAAATGTAAATAAAGTAGTCTGTGAACTAGTACTAGTAGTCAGAAGTTGTAAATTAAAGTCCTACGTAATAGTAACCTATAATAATGGTGGCACTGTACTATAATGTAAGCGGAAGGCTTCGTGATGTAACCGGAGAACCCTTTATGCTTATAAAAAGGGTACTCTCCCCGTTGTAAATCAAGTCAGTTGAAGAAAATCACGGCCAGTGTTCTATATTATTTACCCTCTTGTTTTCTCTATTGCGATCCTAATCTATTTTGTGTTTGTACCCATTTCGTGTCTGTAAATTTAGTATCAGAGCCATGTCTTCCATTCTAGCTTAAACTCTCTTCTGGGAACTTCTTTTCCTAAATTACTTCAAATTTTTTCTAAAAGAAAAACTTGAAGCGTATGCTCTGTGGTTGCCTTCACAGGATCCTCCACATCAGAAACTTCACCAACTATTTTGATTAAAAGAATTTTGTATCAGTGGGTTAAAGTACCTTGAGACTTTTGGCTATTGAGCAGTGTGTCTCGGTTTATCTACCCCAGTGTACAGAATTTTATTAATCAAAATTAGTTAAAGGTCTTACGTTGAAAAGGAAAAAATTTATTGTACGAAAGAAAAAGGAGAACCCAGATTTCTTTTCACAAATGAATCATCTGTTTACTACACACTCCTCTTCTACATCATCTTTAGTCCCTTCAAGTTCCTCTGCGAGTAGAAATTCTTCATCTTCTTCTTCTAATATTGAATATTTGTATGAGTTTGAATGCCTACCTGATGACAGTGGAGGCGGGGGGGCTGCTGCCCCAAGGGGGCAGCAGCGTGCTGCTGTCCCGGGCTTCCGGGCCCGCTCCGGTCTCGCTCCGATGATCTGAAACGTTCACTTTGTAGAGCTCGTCGAGTAGAATAACTATACAAAAAATCAGCTTAATTGGATATCATTAAGTGCCTGATCGGAATCTTTTTATCTTAAAAAGAATGAATCCGAAACACTGAATCAAATCCATTGTAACCCATGGACCGAGAGTTATATGGGCTCCGATCAGGCACTTAATGATATCCAATTAAGCTAATTTTTTTGCATAGTTATTCTACTCGACGAGCTCTACAAAGTGAACGTTTCAGATTATCGGAGCGAGACCGGAGCGGGCCCGAAAGCCCGGGACAGCAGCACGCTGCTGCCCCCTTGGGGCAGCAGCCCCCCCGCGTCCGATGACAGTAAGGTTCCTCTTACTGATCTTCCTTTTTTAAATCCCTATAATGCCTTTGTCAGACCACAAACTTCTATAAAAAAGACCGTCACCCAACTTTTCTCCACAAAACGCCCAACCTCCGTAAAAGAATATGTTCAAGCCTCTAAATTTGACCAATGCTTCATAGCAGCTGCAGAAGCTGAACTAACTTTTACCTTTGGAAATCCCGGTTGATTTGCCTCGCCTTTGGCAACAACAAGGATTTACCCATCTTCACTTTGGTGCAATCCGACTTGCTGTTACTTTTCATGGCAGAAAAGGTTTGCCTGTTACTTCCAGACTTGCTCTGGTTGATACCAGGTTTTTACAGTATCAGCACGCGTGTATCGCTACAGTTCAAACCACCCTAAATGCAGGAACTGTAATTTTTACCTTTTACCCCAATTTCAACATGCCATTGGCAGATCCTCATCTGCTATCCGCCTTGAAAGTCCAAGTTCAAATTGGTGGTGCCTCTCAAATCTCCTTCACATATGCAGCCACCCTTCACTACCAAATGGCCTATCGTCTTCAAAACCATGCCTTTGACATGTCCTTACCATCCTCCACAGACGAAGCTCTTTTCCTAACTGTTAACGCACCTCACCAAGCCTCTTGTGTCCATGTTCCAAGACAAATTTCTCGTCCTGAACTTCTCAAGCTTCTCCCAGAATCTTGGATTACAGCTTATGAGAAAAACCAAAACAAGCCCATACCTGTCCAGTCCTCAAATCCAACTTTCATTTCAAAACCTGATGGTACAGTGGAGATTTCTTTTTCAAAAGAAACCTCTTCCTCAGCCTCCACCCATCCTGTCATTTTTCCCTCAAGAATTAACATGTTTGTGGATGGTTCTAGGCCTGGCCCTCCATTTAAATATTTTGATCCCAGTGGCCTTCCAGTCTTCTATTTCAAAAATCCAGAAATAGGTCATTGTTATTTTGATGCCTGTGACTGTGATGAGTGTCTAGAAGACAGTCTCCTAGAAGATGACGAGGATTTTGAAGATCCATGTCCATGTTCCATATGTCCTTCATCACCTCCCACTCCATGTAAATCTCCACCTCCTCCTCAACCTCCCTCTGATGATGGTTCTTCTGCTCAACTGAGTGGATGTTTTATGTTCACCTCATCTTCCTCCTGAACAGAAGCAGATTTTCCTCCTTTGGTCTTCCATAATTCCCAAGAAAGGACGACCCATCAGCATAAAATTCCAGACTCTACTACCATTCTCCCTGATGGTAGTACCAAAGCAGTATCAGCAGCAGAAGTAGCAATAAATTGACAGTCAGCAAATTCTCTGACTCAGAACAAAATTCTTCAGAGAATTGCTAACTCCCAACAAAATTTGGAAAATGTTGTTCATAAGAAGTTATCAACCTTGGAACTTCTTATCAAAGATTTACAGCAGAAAATCCAGAATGTTCACCAGGAACTTCTCCAGATGGCCTATGCCAACCAAGCATTTTCAGCAGTCTTTTACCACAAGGATGCTGAAATGAAGCATCTCAAGAACCAGCTTCATTCTCTCCAAGCTCAGCAAAATTCTCAACAAAAAAGCCCGTTTGACATGTTCACACCTTCTTCTCAACAAAGTTTATTTGGGTATCCTCAAATATCTCAACCCTTACCTATAAATCCTACTTCAGGATTTGGTGAGTCCAACATCTTTGGGAGCTCATCAGCTTTTCTTCCTCCACCAAAAAGGCCATCTCCACCAAAACTTCCTTTCCCAAAGCCCCAGATAAAACCTATCCAGCCTTCAACAATTCCATCTCCACCATCTACTTCGACCTCTACTCCAACTACCTCCACTCCTTCCAAACCATCTGACCCAAACTCAAAGTCACCCTAGTTAATAGTTCAGCCAACTCCTAACCCTTCCAAAAATCCAATCTCCACCCTCCTACATACCTTAGCCACTATACCTGAAACTCCATCTCCAGAACCAACTATTGAGTTTGATTCAAATACTGAATCCACAAACTCTATGCCAATTCCTCATGTTTTCATGATGAACCCTGAAAACCCCGAGGAACATGTTGAAGATCCCATCATTGAAGAAGGTCCTGAGTTTGATACACCTCCACCTCCAGAAATTTCAACCTTTGATTCCTTCTCACATTCCAATATCCATACCCAAGGCTTCTCCTTTGATAACATTCCCCCATCAAAATGGTTGGACAAACTTTATGAGATTCATGCTTGGTGCACAGCTGCTATGCTCTCTCCTAATGCTACACTCAGTGATGTCATTACTAAGTGTACATCAAAATTTCTTGGCCGATTACGTCAATGATACTTAGCTCTGGGTGAGTACCGACAACTACAACTAAAACAATTGCCAACCCTTGATCAATTCATCTCAGTCCTGCATACTGAGTTTCTTGGTGACCACAACAACACAAAAGAGTTTGTTCGAGAGGAATATCTCAGCATGAAGTGCTGTTCATTCAAAAGGAAAGATCTCGAGATTCATTATGATCGTATGTCTCAGAGATTTTATCTTCTCAACGGCATGGATGATGTCAACCTCAAGCAAGCCTTTCTCAATTCCCTTCCTGAGCCATTGGGAAATGAGACAACAAGATTACTTCAGACAAAAGGATTGATGTTGAATGCAACATCTCTTGGTGGTATTTATCAGCACTCTTTGATTGCCTTGGAAAAATTGTGCAATCACCAGAAATTCCTCAAAACTCTTGAAGAACAGGGAAAACTTCTTGGCAAAGCATGTGATCGTCCTGACCTATCTATAAAGTGCAAAGACAAGAAATGCACTTGCCGTCCTTCACACCGGAAGTCCAAACACTTTAAGAAATGGAAGTTCCAATCTCCTGCCAAGTTTTCAAAATTTCCAAAATCTGGCAGGTTCTCACGCCGGAAAAAATGGAAATTTTTCAAGAAGAAAAAGTTCAGAGGGTAGTGAAAATCTGATCGCTGCTACATATGCGGAAAGAAGGGGCACTATGCAAAACAGTGTCCAAATAAAGCAGCACGAGAAAAAATGGTGAACTCTTTGGCTCTCATTGATGATGATTTTGAAGATGCTGATGTCGAATCTCTATTTTCCATCGATGATGAAGCAACAGATGAAGCAGTTCTTGCTTTCACGTTTGACGACTCTTCATCAGAATCAGATGACTCTTCTGATGATCCTGACTCATTTCCTTATGAAGTCCAAACAATTGGGCTTTCCAACATCATGCTGGCTCAATCTTTAGCCAAGGTCAAAATCTTGCTTGGAAAATATGAGAAACCCATACCAGTCATTGCTTTCTTTGATACTGGTGCAGCAGCCTCCATTCTCAACCCAGCAATCCTTCCTAGGTCTTACTGGCAGTCTTGTTTCAGACCCTTTACAGCAGCTAATGGAGAAACATTTGTCATCACTCTGATAAGTAAGCTTGTTTCTATTCAACTTTTCCCAGGATACACCATAAAACACCAAGTCTATGGTTCTGATCTCCCAGGAAAAGATTTATTGTTAGACTTTGATATCCTCCAAAATCTCAGCAAAGTTTCCTGACTCAAAAAAGGTTTGAAATACAAAAACTACTTGTTACCCTAGACCACCCAACCAAATCTCTTTTCCATAGAAACTTTCTCCACCATCAAAGAAGCCATAATCCAAACTTCCTGTGTCGAATCCCATTCCCAATTTCTCACCAAATGCTCAATACACTTTGGAAAAATCCAAATTTCTTCATTTCTCTTCCCTTTAAGAAAAATGAAGACATCAACCCCACCAAAGCTACCCATCATGGAATGAACCCAGAACACTACCAGTTTGCTCTACAGGAACTCCAACAACTCCAATCAGAAGGATTGATTGAGCCCACAACCTCTCAGTGGGCATGTGAAGCATTTTATGTCAACAAAAGAACAGAGCAGATAAGAGGAAAACTCCGCCTGGTTATCAACTACCAGCCTCTTAATCATTTTTTGCAGGATAACAAATTCCCTCTTCCTCGGAGAAGTGTTCTTTTTGCAAACTTGCCTAAAGCTCAAATTTTCTCAAAATTTGACTTGAAAGCAGGTTTTTGGCAGCTGGGCATCCATCCAGATGATCGTCCTAAAACTGGTTTTTGCATTCCAGATCACCACTTCCAATGGCCAGTCATGCCTTTTGGATTGAAAATAGCCCCATCCTTATTTCAAAAGGCCATGATTCGGGTATTTGCTCCAATTCTATCCTCAGCCCTTGTCTATATAGATGATATCGTACTTTTTTCCCCATATATTGAGTCTCATGTTGTCCTACTACAAACTTTCCATTCCCTAGTCCAAACCCATGGTATCATGCTTTCAGAGAAAAAAATGTTTCTTGCTCAACCAGAAATTGATTTTTTAGGGATGCATATCTCTAAAGGTCAATATACCCTCCAGCCTCATATAGCCTCTCAACTTGACCATTTTTCAAATGAAAATATCACAGTCAAACAAGTTCAACAATTTCTTGAAATTGTTAACTATATGGCTGATTTTATTCCCAACCTGGCCCAATACCGAACTCCTCTCTCAGCTCTACTAAAGAAAACCCCTCCTCCTTGGTCAGCTCTTTGTACCAAAGCTGTAAAAGACCTCAAAACCATAGCCAAAACTCTTCCTCCACTAGCCATACCTTCAGATGGGAAAAGAGTCCTTCAGACAGATGCCTCTGATCTATATTGGGGAGCAATTCTTTTGGAAGAAAATTCAGATCAAAAGCGCAGAATTTGTGGATACAAGAGTGGTGCATTCTCTCCAGCAGAGCTTCATTACCACTCTACCTACAAAGAAATTCTGGCAATCAAAAGGAGCATTGAAAAGTTTGAATTTCATCTAATCGGTCATCATTTCCTAATTGAGACTGATATGATAAGTTTTCCCAGCATGCTCAAGTTCAAACAGAAGCACCTCCCAAAAGCACAGTTACTCAGATGGGCAAATTGGTTTTCCAATTGGAGTTTTGATGCTGTTCACATAAAAGGAAAAACAAATGTCCTCCCTGATTTCCTGTCAAGACTCAAAAAAGAAATCAACCAATTTTCTAAAACAAAACCACATTCTTTTGTCCCTGGTTGTTTTCCCATGATTTCCTGTTTCCATCCAGTCAATTTTCCTGTCCACCTTCAGTGTCATATTTTAGAGTTAACCCTTCTTTCTAGGTGTGTTCAAATGTGTCAAAACTTTCAACATCTCTGTATTTTCAAATATGGTCTTGATGAAGGTCCCATAAAAGGTCTACCCTTCCATCCTGTTTATCCATTTCTCACCCAGTTTGAAGTGTCTTACCATAATGTCTTTTATTTTAAAAAAGAAGCCTATCTCTTTTTATGGTATTTAGTCGATGTACATACTATAAGTGTCTGTTTTAATAAATCAGCAGTCTTGGTCTATCTTGCTCATGCGGCGTTCAATCAAGTTCAACCTCCAGAAGATTTCTTTTTGAAATTTCTTCTGCTCTTTGGCAACATACCCTATTGGCAACAGAAGATCAGACAAGTTACCACAGGTCCAAACGAAGACCTCCAATTTGCTTTTTGGACAACTCGCAACAACAGATGTCTTCCTAATCCTAATGGTTCTATCACTTGGAGAAAGGAGTATCACACTACATTCCTTTCAGCATATTAAGAGTCTCCGAACATTGAGATCCACAGTGGAAATTATCTGGTCATGACTCAAACACTGTGTTCACTTAATGGATTGACACCTGCAGACATTCCCTCATCTCTCCTCCATTATGAATCTGCAAACTGGAAATTCAATGATACTTATCCGGAAGAATGGCGCCAAAATATTCGCTATCTTTTGACCCAGTATCACTTGACTAACAGAGATGAAGAAAGTAGTTCAGAAGATCCACAGTGACAATCACGTGCTCATACCATCTGTTCTCCTTCCATTCCCGGGAGGGAGTGAAATTATTGGTGTTTACTGTTTGTTGTTGTATCATATTATTGGTGTGTACTGTAATATAAAGTGTCGTGCCATTTTCCTCTTTCCAGAGAGGGGTGAAAGTCTAAAGTTTGTAAAGTAAAAGTCAGGAGAGTAATAAATGTAAATGAAGTAGTCTGTGAACTAGTACTAGTAGTCAGAAGTTGTAAATTAAAATCCTACGTAATAGTAACCTATAATAATGGTGGCACTGTACTATGATGTAAGCGGAAGGCTTCGTGATGTAACCGGAGAACCCTTTATGCCTATAAAAAGGGTACTCTCCCCGTTGTAAATCAAGTCAGTTGAAGAAAATCACGGCCAGTGTTCTATATTATTTACCCTATTATTTTCTCTATTGCGATCCTAACCTACTTTGTGTTTGTACCCACTTCGTGTCTGTAAATTAACCAAGGGAAGGTAACACCTACAGCAACTGAATTTTGCAAACAGTCAACAGACACTGAAAATGGAAAGAAAATAACAGGAAAACACAAAAGGGGGATATCGAAATACAATACTTCTTAGTTCTTACAGAAAGGGAAAATACACTCTTCCAATCTCGAAACAAACCAAGAAATAACCCTACAAATTCAGCGCAACAATGAAAATTAGCATAAACATAGCAAAACACCTAAACTCTATTTTACCTAAAAATGTAACTAACGGTCACATAAACTCACTCTTTTTTGCATCAAAACTCAAGAAATTAGAAAACCCTAGGCTGAAAATTTTTTTAAACTAGGAGCATCTCCAACGCCCTGCCATACTCCCAGCCATACGTATTTTTTGGCACCCTCTTCCATTTTCAGCCCCATAACAGCCGGACAAAATGCCCTGCCAATTTTGGTCCTAGCCATTTCCTCAGCCAAATTTGGGGGAGAAAATGGTTGTGGCCATTACTGACACTTCATATCTCCCCCCCTCTTTTCACAACCACCGAATCAGACTATCCCAAAAAAAATTCATCAGATTCATCGGAAAAAGCCATCTTGAAAACCCTAAAAATTGGAAATCCTACCTAATCGGAAAATTTTGAACTTCATTCACTAGATCGTGTGGCAATCGAAGTCACCAGAGACATTAACAACGGCAGCCGTTGCCGTCGCTGGAGCGATTGACAGCTCTAGCCACCTGAGATGGATGGGTCACCACAACACGCCGACTTCGAACAGCAAAAAAGCACAAACTGCTGAGCCTTGTAAATCAAGCTGTGTGTGAATATGTTTCAAATACCAGCAGAGAGCAACACCTAGAAGCAAGGATGAAGCCAATGTAGAGAAGGAGTAAATGCCAATTTTTTTTTTTGATAACCAGGTAAATGCCAACCTGAACGATATTAAGTGTAAAACGAAATAGTAACGCATCACCTATACTGCTATAGCGCATGAAGACTTTCCAGATTCCAGGTCAGATTATCAGCAAGACCCAAGATGTTCGTATAGTCACGCTAGAAGTCATGGCAGGCTTGGTAAATCGCATGATCCGTTCCTTGGTGCTCTGCTTGGGCAGCAATCCTTATAGAACCAATGGATGAAGGGAGCATGAATCACCATAAGAATACTGCAACACCAAAAGAACACGGACATAAAACACAGTACCAAAAAACTATCTGGGCTTATTAATCTGATTATCTTGACTATTGGATTTAAAAATAAACTTAAGCACAGATGTGAACATTATCAGGTCTATAAATAACAAATTATAAACGGACAGAGTGCTACATCCATAGGGATATAAAAACTAATGAAATAGACGGTCTAATGCATAATTATTTTATTCCCACAGAGCATTCATATATCCACTTCTACATTTGTCATTAGCAACAGACTTTGTTAATAAAAGAATCAATATACAAAGATAAGAGAGACAGTAGCACATGGAGAGAACTATATATATTACTGATCCAAATTTGGGGAGGAAGAATTTACAGAATTCTTCAGCAACAAAAAACATACCTTTGGGGGGGGAGGGGTGGGCGTGTGTGGTTCATTCTTCACAAAATAATCATAACTCTTAAACTCCACCACAACGCATCCATCAGGGAAATCTGGTATGATAAACTTACAAACTAATTACAGGCCACAAACAAAACAAATCAGAAAGCACAGTGATAATAAATCCATGAAACTCTTTCTCTATGTGTGTGTGTGTGTTTGAGAAACACCACAAACAGGTCTATAACACGATCAATTGAAACTGTATTACTAGGCCCAGAGTCACAACAATAACTTTCAAAATTTCACATTTCATAACTCTTAAACTCCACCACAACACATGCATCAGGGGAATCTGGTACAATAAACTTACAAACTAAGTATGCGCCATAGATAAAACAAATTAGAAGGCATAAAAATAATAAATCCACGAAACTCTGTGTGTGTGTATATATATCTATATATTTGTTTTTCCTTGTAAATATATATATCGAAGAGAGAACCCTAGCAACAAAAGAGATGTCTAAATATTTACCGGATGAAGAACTACAGCCTCCGTTGAGGTCGGATATCAACGATCTACAGTGTACAACTGCAACAACCAACAGAGGAGATGCGTAAATATACAAACCAATCATTCGGGAGAACATTTTCTCTGAGAAGTCAAGAGAGAAGAGACGTAGGGAGTACCTGTCGAATAAAGAGCACAAACCCCTGAGATTTCAACCGACAGAGATCCCAATCACCAAGAACATGGGTAAATATCGTTCACCGGCTGAGGGGCTCTAGAAACATCTGGTCTCCTACTTGAAGCGTGTATATTTAGAAATAGAGGTGCAGGTTGTGGATGGGGAACCATGGACAATACAATCACAGTGACATCAGCATATGATGGAGTTGGAAAGACAAAATTGCCCCTAGAGCTATAAGGATAGCCCGGCCTATTGACTATTGAGGGGCTCAATTGGAAAATTCGGACAAAAATTGGGCGAGCCATCAATTTGGCTTCAAGGTTCTTAGACTTAAGAGGTTAGGTAAAGAGAGAAGATTGCAGACATCACATCATTGAGGATAAATTAGAATATTCCTACCGCAATAAGAAGCTCACACTAGAACAGACAAAGTGCAGCAATTCGCACATGATCGCAATTCACCGACACCTCTCCTATGCCAAAACAAACCAAAATGAGCCTTAAGTCTCAATCAAATTGGGGTCAGCTAACACCTCTCCTATGCCTCCAGAAGAAAAATACAAGAAAATTTTTCCAGCCTCTAACTATAGAGATTTTTTACTTTTTTGATAACCAATAAATTTATAGAAAAGGCCTCAAGGGGATGCCTGCCTAATGATGAGAGAGAGAGCATCTACATCATTTTCTTTTTGGTGCTTCGGAAAATTAGAGCATCTATGCCATTAAACAAAGAAGTTTTATAAGTTAAAATAACATGTTGATCACTCCATTAATGCCAGCCATTAACAGTAAGAAGAAAGAAAAGACCGTTTTGCTGGAAACAATTTACTCATCAGAAGTTCAATTATGAACAAGCATAGAATATCGGAATTATTATCCACTCCCCTAAATATCCATTGCAGTAAACTCTATTTTGGAGGTTACAGAAAATATTGATTAAGGAAATTTATTCCACAAACGTCACTCCATTCAAAACATTTTCAATGAATTAGGCAAAAGAATATCTCCAGAAAGGAAAAGAGAATTGCACTTCATATGTCCACATCTATGCAGCCAAAATGAACATAAGAGCCTCTTTTCAAACCTTTATGTCAAAGGACTTTGCTAACCCAAGCATCATTTATAGAAGACATCACTGACCTAACAATGAACAGAATCAGCAACTACTTTTCTTTGTGGTTTATGTTTCTTTCAATGATGGAAGAAACCAATTTCACATACGTGCATATCTCAAGGGCATATTAGAAGATTTCTTACCAATTGATGCCAAACTCTGTGGCCCAACACTTCATATCATCAACATACAATACAGAGACACATAAATATGTTTAAATTTAATGAGCCTATATGATACTTATTACATACCTGAGAGGATCACATTGGCTAAACACTTGCTGATTGGAGATCTACACGAACTTGCTAGTCTTTTTATCAGCAGTCTGCTTCCAATAAAGAGCCCATATAGCCTTCATGCATAGTTGAAGATCCTCACTGAATGCTGCAAGCATGTCTGTCTCGAACTCCCATTCCATATTGAGGCCTCTCCTTGTTCAAATTCTAGATAGAAGTTCACTAAAGTTCACTCCAAGTATAACTGAAAAATTGAGCTGCTTGTAAGCTGGATTCTGAAAAGAATTTGGACTCCAAATATCAATGAATTTGTAACATTTTACGAGCTTAGTCATGTCTGATTTCTCCCATGCATTTGCCTCGGCTTCTACACTTCTCCTTTTTGTTGAATTACCCCTTTGGCTTTCGTCTCCACCATTGCGCCTTGCAAATGATGCATGGCTTCCTCTCCTATCCTGTTCCATCCTTTTTCTCATCAAATCTTCAAATGCTCAGAAACATCATATTGATCATGAAATGATTTTGAAAAGTTTCATTGGTCGATCCAAGTAGATTGCACAGAAAATGGACGAATTTGAAATATAAATTGTACTTTTTCTCCCAATTTTATTTTATTTTTGCAAGAAAATGAAAGTTGGAAATGAGACTCATACTGACACCTTATGAATGGAAAATTCTGACATCAATTCTTGTACTATTTACTCTTTTTTTCCCGCCAAGTGCCTAGTATCAATCTAGCCTACTCCTAAGAGTTGGGCTATGGCCCGCTTTGCTAAGCCAAGGCCAGCCGACTATTTTGGGCATTAGAAGCCTCCACATCAAAGGCTCGATTTAGCAAAGACTTGAAAGCAAGAACTCTCGTATTTCTATAAAATTCTTCAATTGAAAATATAATTTTCCCCTTTGCTTTTTTTTTTTTTTGCCATTCCCCTACTTAGGAGCCTAGTAACATCATACATACATACATAATGGGGTTATATGTACATATACCTTAGTGATGAATAGAGGAAGAATCGAAGATAAAGCTCAAAAAGTAGGCGAATTCCTCCTGTATTGGATTTTCTAACACTGGGGTGGTATTCTTTCGAATTCTTTATGCAATCACTCCCTCAATTTTCTCGTTCTACTACAGAAAATATCACCAAAATGAATTAGCCATTTGTGATCTAGTTTCAACCAAGAGCAACGATGAAGGAGAAGTCATAAGTCAAAGTATACCTTGTTTGTTTAGTTGAATACTCCATTCATTGATTCCATGCGCTGCCAATGCACGATCAAAAAGAATTGCTGCAAATTTTGTTCTGATCTTCCAATTTTGTCTAAGGGAAAAACTGTTGGAGAGGGTGAAGAAAGAGAAGAAAATTCTTGCTAGAGCAAATATCAGAGCCACAAATAGGTTATTATTTTTAGAACTGTACAGATAGGCTATTTACTAAACAACTAGTACTCCAGTTAAGTTTGAACATGACATTCTTCATCCAAAATACATGTCTATTGCAAACAGAGCCTAGTCAAATTAGATCCAATGAAATTTAATATCAAATTCACAAATCAACCAACGTGTAAGAAACAAACCAACAACCAAATCTATGGAGCATCATCTAATCCACAACTACTAACCAGAGAACAATTCATGTAAGCAAGACACGCCATATTAAATGCACTAGAGCAGTTGAATGTGTACAAGTATTTAGTGCTCAAAGTAAGAGAGAATAGCATATACGAGAACTATGTTCAACTCAATTTGCGAATAGATTACGTACAAAAAATCGGTAGAAGTACGATACAAATGGATGTATAAATATTGTGTTAGACCATAAGTCATATAATCAGTGACGGAAACCAACAATCAAAACCCTAATTTCATTGATTGAACCGAAACACATAAAAACCTAATTTCACCCCCAAAATTTTGATTCAAACAAAGACTCCACCAAACCTATCGAATTCGCAGAAACCTTTCCCAAATTTGAACCGATAACTATCTATCCTCAGTAAATAGTAAGAGAGAGAGAGAGAGAGAGAGAGAGAGAGAGAGAGAGAGAGAGAGAGAGAGAGATTACTCGCAGATGCTTGTAAACATGCATTGCGTAGCCCAATGTCATAGGCATTCACATTCATTAGGCTGTTGAAGACATAAATATCTAAGAAATTAAATGTAATGGCAGCATAAATATCTAAGAACACCTTCCTATGCATATATTTGCTCTTAGAATAATCACCCCAAGTTTTGACCAAGATGTAGAGTACTAACCCTTCATGAACCAATCAAAATGCTAGTCAAGTATCTTTTGTGTAGATTGTCACAAGAGAACAGCATATTGTGGGTCAATTAATTTAAATTAATGAAATCACTGTCACATATTAAAGTAAACAATTCAAAAGGTCATACGTTGTTAGGATTTTATTTGGTGGTATAAAAGCAGTTCTGCATGAATTAACATGTATAGTTATGCAGAGTAAATAAAAGCCTGGAATGGCTCCATTGTGCCCAATTTTTTCATTAGGCTTCGGTCCCTCCTTTGTAATCTGCATGTAAAACCTACCTCTTATTCGGTTATGTTGATCTTGTCAATATCGTAACAAAAGACTACTTTAAATTAATTAGCTCTTGATGTTCTATATAGCTAGAAGATTGGGACTGAAACAAAAAAATTATCTTCCAAACTACACAGACAACTTTGAAAGAACAACTAAAGGTGTACATCTGGATCTCTGCTGCTAATGGTTGCAGAAACAGCTCATGCTCACATCCTATGATTAGTTAACTTATGCACATGGACTGACAATGTTTACATCAAAGCATATAAATAAATGTTAAGCGTCATCAGGATTCATGACCAATTTTCTATTTGGTAAGTTTGTCAGAACAACAATATGAGGAAAGCCACCCTAAACCCGCAATAGTATTGGCAGTTGGCACCTACATAAACACAATGCAATCACTCTAGACCAAACCGTACTGATCATCATCATTAAGAAACTCTACAATGTGATTGTGAACCAAAATTTGCCTAAGGCCAAATAATTTAGGAGTCAAAAATGACAGACTGCAAAAGCAGCAATACAAGGACCATAGCCAATTGAAACTTCAAATTTCCACATACCAATTAATACACTTACACAGTGGTACATGGATCAACAAATTGCAGATAATGCCCAAAAGGAACCCGAAAAATAAATTTTGCCAATGAAATTAATTTTTCGGAAGATTACCAGGTGAGTACCTCATAGATGGACCTAGATTTGAGGTAGTCCCCACAAAGACCACAAACATCAATTATTGTGCGGTAAGCATACATATTAGGACCACTCAACTTCTGCTTGGAGGCTTCAAATACAGTCAATGCAGACATCATATCCCCTTTCTTCCCAAACTCATGAATAATGGTATAGAAAACTTTATGACCATGAGGATGAATACACGCATACCTACAAAATACGACAAAACACATTAAAGAATGATTAAAATAGTAGCTCGAGCTATTGCTTAACAGTTAACACCTTCCTGCAAAAAATAAGCATATTTAAACAGGTTATAATGAAAGGAAATAGCTTTAATGAACACCCAACCCTACATTTCTACTATGTACTTTAACAACATATATTAAGCTTTCAAAAAAATACACAATTAGAATAGCAATCCAACAGTGCTTTTGTAGGGGCCAATACAATTCATGAACAGAACAAAATATTTCACTCCATGGATATATGACAGAGACATAGCAAAATCATGCGGGCTGGGATGATTGGTCGTTCAGTAGCTGCACTTCATTGTCCTAAGCCTACAGTTGCCTTGACACAATACGTTACACCGCTCTTTAAGAAAAAGGAACTACACTCTTACTTTCTTAGTTTATTTCAGCTTTAAAACAATGACTCAGAGTCTCAAACGTACTCTGTTTAAAATTATGGTACATGATATTCATCTAACTTTGATCAAAACTCCGTCCTGCAAAATATTGGTTCTACTCAAATAGTGTGTAGCCAGTGAAACCTCCACAAACCTGAATGACATCAGCACAAGTTGGTACTTCGAACTAGTTGAAGAAAAGGAGTATTCCCAAAGCTATAACCTAATATTTAAAACTTGTGATGTTGACTCGAAAGACTAAGAACAATGAGATTGGGGAAGACATTTGACAAAATCTAGCAACCTCAATAAGCTAATAACATGAGGGAAGAGTTAACAAGCATGCTTGATAGGACTATTAGAAATAAGCCAGGTGGTTTACATTGAAAGCCCTAGTAGGAAGAGCTTGTCAAAAGATAAGAATGACAAGTGAATTTGGAACATATGGCATACTGTGACAGGCCAGATAAAGAGAAAAATTGAAAGCATTTATGAAGGTGATGGCGAATACTATCCTAGATTGTGTGATCTTACATACCATAGCTGTCTGCAAAATAGCTTGTCCTAGATTCTGTGCTCTTACATAACCAAATCTGTCTGCAAAATAGCTTGTCCTAGATTGTGTGCTCTTTCATAACCAAATCACTCTGCGAAATAGCTTCTAAATCCTGATCATCATATCTATTGCTGCATATATTTGATAAAGCCTTTGACATAGTAATATATATGATGAACATCTGAAAGAAGTTGATGCGCATCTCTATGAACTTACCAAAAAGTCAAGTGCTATCAAGTTAATGCATTTATCTCTTGGCTACAAATTCAATAAACCAAGGAGAAAAACTGACATGAACAATAAGATTATCTAGTTATGCACACCGGAACCAGGAATTGCACCAGAGCAGTTGAATGTGTACAAGTATTTCGTGCTCAAAGTAAGAAAGAATAGCCAGATAAAAAGTTCAAGTACATGTGAAACAGTCAAAGTAGAAAACAAAATACTTGTATAGACATGGCATTCTTCTTGGATTCGAACCGACTTCTAGCGCACATGGATCAAATCGTTGATCAAAGTCGCATAAACCACAACTACGTCTGACTCAATTTGAGAATAGATTACATACAAAAAAAATCTGTAAAAGTACGATAGAAATAGATGTACATATATTGTGTCAAACCATAAGTCATATAAACCCTAATTTCATCGACTGAACCGAAACACATAAAACCCTAATTTCACCCCCAAATTTTGATTCAAACAAAGACTCCACCAAACCTATTGATTCTGCAGAAACCTTTCCCAAATTTGAACTGAAAACTATCTATCCTCTGTAAACAGTAAGAGAGAGAGAGAGAGAGAGATAGAGAGGAGAGCCTAGCGATCCTGCCCTTTCTTCGATGACACGCTTCAAATACAAAGGGAATATTCCCCACTCCTGAATGAAGAGTCCGACAATCGTCGACCTGTTGCCTGAAACCCCCTATAACGAGCAGGTGGCCAACTGCTGCAAGGGAGGAGTAATTAGCGTTGGGGCGAAAGGAACGTCGAACTCCCCAAAGAACTTTACGCTGCGAACGCTGGGGCCAAGTTACACATGCGGTGCAGTAAGCATTGTGACACCTACGGTCTTCAAAATTGTGAAGAGAACACTACACATAAAAAATAATGCATAAATCAAATCTAAAAAGTCCTAGAAATCAGATCCACTAACTCAACCAACATAGAGAGAGGGAGAGAGATGGGTTTGTCAACAGGACTTTCCTGGGCTTTCTTCATCGTCGAAATACGGCACTCCGTTGTGACAAGAACCGACGAGGCCGTAGTTGCCTACGCTATCGTGTATTTGATCGAAGCTCCTTACCCATCATTCCTCTTACTCTCCTCTTCTTCTGAGTAATCAATACCCTTCCACACCACCTTGTTGCGCTGCTCGAGGTTCGTCGAAATAAGCCATCTAATCAGCGACGGAAACCAACCATCAAAACCATAATTTCATGGACTGAACCGAAACATGTAAAACCCTAATTTCACCCCCAACTTTCGATTCAAACAGAGACTCCACCAAAACCTCTCGATTCCGCAGAAACCTTTCCCGAATTTAAACCAAAAACTATCCTTCCTCTGTAAACAGAGAGAGAGAGAGAGAGAGACAAAGACAGAGACAGAGACAGAGGGAGGGAGAGAAAGAGAGGAGGCGGATGCTCCTATGCTTTCTTCGATGAGAGAGAGAAAGAGAAGCCAATCGAAAAAAACAGAGAGAGAGAGAGAGAGAGAGAGAGAGAGAGAGGGAGAGCGAGGAGGCGGACGCCTACGCTCCTATGCTTTCTTCGACGAAACTCTTCTTTTATCCCGCTCATAATTGTTTAAGAACCGTTTAATCTTAGATATGCAGCTGCTGCCTGTTTGACCCGCCATTGATCCAACAGATGAAATTTAAGAGCCGTTTACCCCATTAAATGGGCTCAGATCTGGAGTATCTACACTCACAACTGACAATGGGATCGCATAATTCAAGTTCAAGCTCATTGCTAAACTACTACAAAAATGGATTTCTACCAAATCTTTTGCTCTAGTATTTTTTTGGGTATTCCTTTATTTTTAATAATATTGTGTATTTAATTTATTATCGTAGTTTTTGGAGTTAAGCATTTTTTTTTTACGAGAAGAATCAGACAAGAATAAAAATGTAGACCTGAGTTGAAAAAAATCATATCGAATGATACTAAAAATGACATTTGTGCTGGTATTCTTTTGTCTTTAGTGAAGTCTTTTATTCTTTCGGTCACGTTTTTTTAAATTTTAAACTCCCTTCCTTGAGACGAATGACCAACTATAAAAAATTTACCATGAACCTATTAAAAATTAAAAACAAAATTAATACCAAAAGGGAAAATTTCGCGTAGAACACCTGACTTTTTACACAAATCACACATAAACACTCGATCTTTCTTAAATTTCATATAAACTCCTGAGTTTTCTAAAAACTCATCAATTCAACACTTGATCTTTCTTAAATTTCATATAAACACCTGAGTTTTCTAAAAATTCATCAATTCAACACCTGCCGTCACCCCTTCGTCTAAAACCAAATGGAAAAAAAGTTAAAGAGCTCCAATTTTTTATTTGTTTGAACCAGTACAAAGATCTTATTTTTCTGATAATTTTATCCTAAATAATCATAATTAATTTTTGACTCTAAAGCTCTCGTTAGTCAGTCCTAAGAAAGTCGTAGAATCAAATTTCTCTTAGAGCTAACTAACGAGAGCATTAGAGTCAAAAATTAATTATGATTTTTTAGGATAAAATGATCAGAGAAATAAGATCTTCGCACCGGTTTAAACGGATTGAAAATTTAAGCACTTAATTTTTTAAAAATATTTTTTAATATATAAACGATATATACATGGTTGAAAATTTAATTGCTCCAATTTTCAATTTGTTTGAACCGATGTAAAGATCTTATTTCTCTGATCATTTTATTCCAAACGGTCATAATTAATTTTTGACTCTAAGGCTCTCGTTAGTTGGCCCTAAGAGATATTTGATTCTACAACTTTCTTAGAGCTGACTAACTAACAAGAGCTTTAATGTCAAAAATTAATTATGATTCTTTAGAATAAAATTATCAGAGAAATAAGATATTCGTACCGGTGTAAACGGATTGAATATTTGAGCACTTAATTTTTTAACCATATTTTTTAATATATAAACGGTCTATACATGGTTGAAAAATTAATTGCTCCAATTTTTAATCCGTTTAAACCAATGCGAAGATCTTATTTTGCTGATCATTTTATCCTAAAGAATCATAATTAATCTTGACTCTAAGGCTCTCATTAGTTAACTCTAAGAGATATTTAATTATACGACTTTTTTAAGACTAACTAACGAGAGCTTTAGAGTCAAAAATTAAATATGATCCTTTAGGACAAAATAATCAAAAAATAAAATCTTAGCACTGGTTCAAACAAATAAAAAATTGGAGCACTTAACTTTTTTCTGTTTGGTTTTAGACGGAGGGGTGACGGCAGGTGTTGAATTGATGAGTTTTAGAAAGCTCAGGTGTTTATATGAAATTTAAGAAAGGTCAGGTGTTTAATTGATGAGTTTTAAGAAAGCTCAAGTGTTTATATATGATTTGTGTAAAAGGTCAGGTGCCTACGTAAAATTTTCCCATATGAAAATAAAAATTTAGTAACAATTGGGCCTTAGAGCATCCACAGTGGAATAAGCAAAATAAAAAATTGTTAAAGTTAGCAATGTTGGATCAAAAAAGTACTCACATTGGAATAACCAAACTTAGCAACCTCTAAACAACTCACCAAATTTTAGCTTTTCAATAATCAAAGCTAACAATATTTTGTCAATAACCAAATTTTATCTCTTAATCAAGTACATCAATATTACACAAAAACCTTCTTTCTTCCACACACACACACACACACACACTCTCTCTCTCTCTCTCTCTCTCTCTCTCTCTCTCTCAACAATGTTTTCAAAAAATAATTTTAAAAAACTGTAACTTTCAGATTTTTTTTCTATTTTTTTTCAGAAACTTTTTTTTTTTTACAAAAAACAATTTTTTCAAAATTTTTAAAATTATAAGTAAATAAAGTGTGTTTTGCAAAAATCTGTTTTTGAAATATAAAAACTCTTTTATAGAAAACTGTTTTTTACACAAAATATGTTTTTAAAAAACTGTATTTATAGTTTTTATTTTAAAACTATTTGTGTAAATATAATTTTTTCAAAATTTCTCAAAATTGTATTTACAGTTTTTAAGTGAACAAAGTGTGTTTTTTGAAAAACTGTTTTTTATTTCAAAAAACTAATTTTTTTTAACTATTTATAACATAAATTGTTTTTTTCTTTCAAAAATCGCTTTTTCAAAAAATATGCGTGAAATGAAAGAAAAAAGTTTGGAGGGCCCATTAGTTTTGATTATGGACAAAAAATAACCAATGTTGAATTTAACATTGCTAACTTTAGCAACTTCTAAATAGATAATCAAAAGCTGATGTGACATGTTTTGATTATTCATATTTACTTATTTCACTATTGATGCTCTTAGTACTAATCCTTGTATTGGATGACATTCAATAAGTAGACATTTTGTTTTCTTCTTCATTACTATTTCTTTATCACCAATGTTAATTTATTTTCTTGTAAAAAGAAAATAGATTGAAAGAGAATAAGAAAAAAACCTCAGAACAAATGCATCGATAAAGAATAGTAGTTTAGTTCTTGATAATAGAAGAGAGATTATTTTGGTTCTTCCAAAAGGGAAAAAATACTTTAGTGAGTGACTCTCAGCATCTAACAAATTAATTGACAACTTGATGTCAAGAATGCATTTTTTTTTTTTTTTGGGAGAAATTGATTAGGAGATTTATACGGACCAACCTTCTAGATTATATTTAAATGTTAAAGAAAGAAGATCTTACTAACTTAAGCAGGCATTTTTTTTTATTTTTTTTAACCAGCACCCTGTAGACATATGAACAAGTATGAAGTAGTCAAGTACAGGTCTTTGAGTTCAGTAGAACGCACAGAAACGGCAGCAAGTAACATCCGCAATGTAACATAAATCTAATGCGACATTACCTTTGATGAAGAGCTTCTTTCTTTTTTTTATTTGATTCGTTAATCTTTATCTACTCTATTCAAGGGAATTTCAAAAGGAGAATGGATGTTTGCGGGAATTGAACACTGCCCATGTACATAGGAGTATAATTGTATAAAGAAGACACCAACTGCAGTTCACTCCACTTGTTGATGAACAGCTATTTGAGGAGTATATTTTATGGGAAGGCATACGAGTTGAGAAGAAATTTGCAATAGTAATAGCTACATAAAGCAAAACGGAAGCAAACATCACATGGCATTGCTGCTACGTAAAATTCTAAAATCATCTAATCCGTCATGTTTTTTCTGGTCAATCAAAATCAGATACGCTTCGTATCTCAGAAAAACAAGGGCTTACAAAACAGATTCCAAAGCCGTAAAGAAGATTGGGAAGTACTGTGTTACCTTGCCACAAAGTTATACTAGTAATTAGTAACATTACCTTCCTTGTCTTTTCCACAGTCTGCCTGCTGGAAGTGAAGTCTTACACGTTCTTATAAATTCACAACGTAGCAAGAGAGTGGTCAACAAAGACAACTCTCCAACTCCGACGAATCAAATGCTGAATATAAACTGCAGTTTTCAAGGTTACTAAGTTTTATTTGATGTCCTTGAAGGGAGGACAAACTTCATAGCCATTCACTTTAAGCATGTCCAATCGCAGCAGTTGGGCTTCCAATGTTACCGTTTCAGTTAATATAAGAACATTTAGCAGACAAAACAATCTAATTCGATAGCATATATAACATAAATCTGCATTCTACATATGCTGAGAACTTTTTAACATCCTTTCTGAAGAATGGCTACAGATGCAGTAAAAGTTTTGCATGCACTCAAGGTTGCATCCCTAATCATAGCAAGCATAACAAATCACACTTAAAAGCAATATATTGGCAACATTTACATAGTTTGTGTAAAAACTGGGTGACTCATCTCAAGAGATTTCTGGAAACTCTTCATGATCCAGCAAGATAGACCAGTGACAGGTGACGAAGTCTTTTACTCTAAGTCACACTAATCCTACAGTGTGCACGCCTCCTAGTCGACAACTATCGACAACTAACCACAGTTCGCCACAAAAAGGGTATACACCAAACAGGTCAGCTCCAAACTTGAATGATACCATACCAATATATATAATCATACATGCGTGCATGGATTGAATACATACTATATATTTTGCAAAACAAGTGCAAGAGAGAGAGAGGGAATGAACTGAATTTTTAATTCTTCTCACGGGTTTTCATTTTCTAGGAAGTACTTCATATTTTAGCACTGGTCAACGTTTAGTTGATGCCAATTTGAAGCCCATGGACATCATACAGTCACAGTAAAAACACATGGAAGCCCAATATGAACCTTACCATTGCAAAACATGCGATTAAAATGCAAAGATCAGAAAGGAGAAATCACCAAATACTAAAAGGCAAACAAGAAACTCTCAGTTTTATCCCCGAGGGCATGTGCATACATTTCCCTACAATACAAGTTCAGTTGGACTATGCTACACAGTGCGTCATTACTTTTGGGGGAAACCATGTGACTTCTAGGTCATGTCAAAAGTGAAGATGCATTGAGATCACTAATACAGATTACAAAGTGAAGGCAGAACTGAATGAAAGCGTATGAAAGTCCCATCTATTCTGGAGATCTAATGAGCCAAGTCCCATGATCAATCATTCTCAGGGCATCACTTTCAACCATGTAAGGAAATTAGTTACTTAGAGAGAGAATACATAGCTCCAATCATCCTAGTCTTCACTCGATTTGTTACGTCAACTGGTCTGGTGGTTTGTGCTGCTTCAATCATTCATGTGGATGAATTCTCCTTCAACTCAATATACTGATCCTCCCATGTCCCATATTCAAATGGGGAAACTCAATGACCCTTCAATGTTATCAGGTTTTCATTCTTCACATAACTACAAAAATTAGCATCAATATTGGCATGGTCGGATGACAGCAAAAAATGAAAAGCCGTTAGAACTTTCTACATTGTGTGCTACTTACAAGCCTGCAAAGCTTCAGTCACTCATACCTTACAATGCACTAAAAGATGAGTACAAACCACAAACATAAATCAAGTCCGTACAAAGAGAAACACTTGTTTTATGTCTTTCAGCAGTTCGCAACACTAGTAAGAAATCTCACTATCAAGCATAGCAAGAGAAATGGCACAATTCCATGTGATATTGATGAGATTCACAAAACGAAAAAAAATAGGCTTTGGTGCAAGATAGCTTAACTACCTTTTCGTTTTTGTACATGGCAAGAGCAAGCTTTGATGCCAGATAGCTGTAAAGGACATCACTAATTTCCTAACGCAAAAATATTACAAATTGAGATGCAAAAGCAGTGCTGGAAGGGCTTCATAATACTATCTTGACGGGTAAGATAACTTTGACGAAACAAACAATAGAAGCTAAGTGAATTTAACAAACCTCAACTTTCCCCGAGGATTTTATGGGCTAATTGTCAGAGAGAATGTACATATTATCATAGAATCCTCCCTCTCTCATAATCACACGTAGTGAGATGTCCAACTATATAGGCCAACTAGAGGAGAGAGGATTTTCTACTGACTTAAAAGGAGAGCAGGCAATAATGGAAGGCTATAGGAGAAAGGATAAGAACCGCAAGCCAACAAATCAAGGATGCTTGTTAATCAAGTTTGAGAAGTAGTGTGTCAGGATTGAGATAGAGATCATGCAAAAAGTTGTCACTTAGCTTTAGCCTACCAATTACTACAAAAGAAAAGAATATCTAGGCAGCTGTTTCTGTTCATTCAACGGTAATATCTTCCAGCACGAGTGAAACCAAAGGAAACACAAGGCTACTCAGCCCCAAAGAAGGCGGGAAGCTCAGTATATGTCATGCGCCTAACTTTGTAAACATGGGATCTTTCAACAGATCCCAATGAAGCAGTCTTGTTAAATACGGATGTCAAATTAAATTACATGCTTACACCATCCAACATATAAACTCCATAAAACCAACTTTCGGAGTATCAGTATATGATGCAGCTACCACACAAACAATTGCCAGCTTATGTAAAGCAGACCTTCATGACAGATTAACACAAACAAAAGTGTAATTCATTCTCAGCATATCGGTCCAGAAGTGAAAACAAAATTGAAGCGTGCCATTAGAGGAAAGCATGAAAGCTGTCATATTAAATCTTTTCTCATTGGAAAGACAACTAGTGTATATTCCCTTCCTATACTAGTTTCAGACCCATATAGGCATAAAGCCACTTTAACCAACCACAAAAACTTTCATTGACCATGATGAGAACTTTCCTACTGTATGGACGGTTATCGGAACCAGTACTTCCTTGGGCACACAGCTTGGGCGGGGGATATTGTCTTCGCCTTAGACTGTCCAGCTACACTTTCAAGAGAAAAAAGACCTAACATCCAATACTCGATCAGAGTAATGTTGTAAGAAAGAAGCTCAGTTTTACTTCACCCACCACAACCAATGAACTCCCAAGCAGCTATCTATCCACCATTTCTCAAACAGAATTTCATTACCCCTATCCCTCAAGCTTTCGAAGCCGCTCTCTCATTTTCCATCGTCTGCGCCAAAACCTTAGTTGCAATCATATTATCATCGAAATATTGCGCATAAGGGTGCCCCTTAGGAACCAATCTCCTGTACTTCTGAAAATGCTTCTCTGCCTCATCTTGTTTCTTCAACAAAGTATATATGATTCCCTGACACAAATAAGGCCGAAAATCGCTCGGCTCCTCTTTCACAAGCTCCTGATAGACACTCAATGCATCATTGTAATTGCCCTCAATAACCCTCATTTGCGCAATCAAAAGCTTAAAGTCCCTCAATTTGTCCTTCTTCTTGTCTCTCTTGCACAAATCCATGACTTCCCTAACCCTCTCCTCAATCTCCTTCGACTCAAATTCCGAATCGGACTGAGACGCCGCCATTACCAGCCCGTGATAGGCCTCCACGAGAGACGGGTCTTTCTCTAGTATCTCATTAAACCCTATTTTCGCCTTTTCAAGCTCATCATTTTCCAAATGCAAGTAGGATTTCAACAATGCCCATTCTATATCAGAGGGTTCTAATCTTATCAGCTTCTCTACAATCGAAATCGCTTCTTTGAGCTTACCTTTCTTGATCTTCAACTCCATTAAGCTCCGGAGGGTTTTGATGTCATCCGGATTTGAGCTCAAGTACTTTTTTAGGCCTCTCTCTTTCTCGCCATCAGAAATTGGTTCTTTCATTGCTTCAGTTTCCACTGTGGGCGGAGCGGAAAAGGCGGCAGCCGCAACAAGAGGTTTTTGGAGGTTGAAACGGGCGAAGAAGACGGCGGTGGCTGCGACTGCGGCGAGGGTGATGGTTTTGACGAGAGAGAAAGGGAGGGGGTTTGGGGTTTCTGCGAAGTAGGGTTTATGGGTTTTAGGGTTTGGCAAGAGGGGGGCTAGTAATGAAGAGGAGGGTTTTGCTCTGACTGATGATCTGAGGGACGATGGAGGTGGCGGCGGGGTTCTTGCAAAGAGAAGTGAAATGGGGGTTGAGAATGGTGGACGGTGGTGGTGGAGTGGCTGGTGGCGGTGGTGGATTTTGGAGACAGCTTCCATGGCTGCGGGTTTATGGTGGCTCCAGAGAGAATCCTAAAACCCTGGTTTACATAGGGTGCGGGACAAGGAGAAGAACGGGGAGAGAGAAATTCCAGACAGAGTGATGAGCATGTGATTTGAACCCTGAGATGGGCCCGAAGGTTATGGGCCTGCGAGGCCGGACATACAGAGAATATGCCTCGTACTTCCTACCAACTCTTTGGGGGTTTGGATTTCGTAATTTTTATTTTTTTAGTTTTTCATGGTATTTTTTGGGATTCTAATGTGTTCTCTCGATGAGAGAAATTAAAAATAAAAATAAAAATATGGGCCGAAGTTAAAATAAAATTCATATAAGACAACACTTTAGGCAAAAGATACCAACTGTTTGCTATTTTTTCGTTTTTAGTGAACTTTTTTATTTATATTTTGGTCATAATTTATACTTTATAATTTTTCACGTCGAAACGAATAGTTAATTCAAAAATATTACGCAAATGTAACAATAGTTCAGAAAAGACGAAGGAAGATATGCCCTGTTCAGATGTCAAGAAGAGACAAAAAAATGGTGAAAAGGTAAATTTTGCCTCATATTCAGTATTTTGTTTTTTTAAGTATTTTTTAGGGTAAAATCAGAATACCCCTCATCATCTATGCACAGGGCCGGCCCAAAATATTTGGGGATCTAAGCCAAATTGTTAAGTTGGGCCCTATATCTGAACACCAATAACGGATAATTTGTTTGTATAACAATTTTAGTGTACATAGAATAGGCTTTGGTTCTAGCGGCTTTGGTGTTTCGTTTTGTTCTCTTAGATGCAAGTTCAAAACACAACAACTACATACAAATTTCCACATGAAATCCTTTTTCGAAAAGGAAACACGAAAAAAAAAATAGACTTAGAGCAGGACTTGAACTCGACCATGGAGTGTGTGCACTGAGATCAATCGTACAACTGAATCAACAAAGGTCAATACAATTATGTTGCAAACTACTAATACTTATACATATTCCTAACGGGGGCCCATATTGGGCCGCCAAAATTTTAGTGCCCTAGGCGGCGGCATCTTGGGCCTTGTCCTAGGGTCGGTTCTGTCTATGCATCGGCCTTGCTATCACTTAACATCTTTTATCCTTAAAACAGGCCGAAGGAGACCCCTCCATCTATCATCCACTCTCATTTTAAAGCCCTTCTGTCGCTATACCGATCGAAAGCGGTCACATGACCATGCGACTTAAAAATGCACACAATTAACACATATATAATGAAGCAACACATTTTGTATGTTTTCACTTTGCCTGTTTCAGAACCTTGATTGGTCTTCCAATCTCTTTCATATTTCAAAACCAGGATCTGGTTTTCTATTTAGAGTGACTCATTCTTGGCCTCTCTTTTTTCTCAAGGACTGGGTGAATCCAGTAGAAATAATTGCATGCACCTTGCTTCTGCCAAAATTTTACTACATCATTGTGCATGTACTAGGTAAGGAAAATGGAGGATAGTTTAGGTGAGATTAAGGTAGTGTTTCAATTTACCTCCTTAAAAAATAAGTACTTATTTGCAATTTTCAAGTTTAAAAATAATAGGTTTATTAAAATAAAAAAATATGCAATATGGATCTTGATTTCAAACCCTGCAAAAAAAGAAAATGAAAAATTATTTTTGTAAATCCATTATTTTTAAGCTTAAAAACAGGTCCTTATTTTTTAAGCACTTATTTTAAAATGTGATACGGAACCTAAGTGATTACCTTGTAGTTCAGAGAACCTAGGAATCTTCTTCTAGGATTTGCTTCGGTTCCTGATTTCCTTATGGATGCTGGCTTCCCAACGAGACAAAAGGAGAACATCAATTCTACAGTACTGGTTAAGGAGCAGATGGAGGCCATTAATGGAGGCGCGCTCTGGTTTTAAGTTTCTCAGAGGCAAGGGATAGTGTGTTTTTTTTTTCATCAATCGATAGAAGAGATCATTTCAATCATGTATAAATCACAAAGTACAAACCGGACACTATATCAATCGGATGAGAATTCTCAAGATAACTAAGTCTAACAACTAAACAAAAAAATAAGCTCATCACAAGAAAGAAAAAAGAAGGGAAAAGTCACTCTAAGGGGATAAATTATCGATTCTTGCCTTTGACAAGATTCGATCCCTTGATTACCCAATTAGAAGTGTACAAGAGTGGTCGAATGAGCTAGACCTAGTTGGTGTTTAAGGGATAGTGCAATGGGTGGGGTGTCCATGGTATCACATGGTGATCGATCACAATACTTTGTAATCTTCTTTTTTAAACGACTGATTTTAGAGTTGCATGATTATTCTCGAGTATCATTTTGTACGTATTAATTAATTTTCTAAAAACATGGTGACGAAATATTTAGTTCCCAAAATAGTTATCAAAAGAAGTTTTTCATAAGTTTTTTTTTCTTGGCGAATAAACAACTAAACAACTACATTTCAAATTTTTTATTTTTTTACAGAATTCTCTTATCAAATGAATACTCAGTTTTCTTTTTCTTTACTTCAATTCATTTGTTCAGATTAACTTTCCTACACAATATTCTTGACAACTGAACGGAGCCATTAGAAACAATATGGGCAGTGAGGGGAGAAAAATTCCGACCTAAAAAAAAAGGGAGTGTTTCTATTTGAACGATACATTTTGTTTCTAATTTCCGTTTGACCCCCCCAAAAAAAATACATTTTGTTTCTGGCCCCGTGTTCGATTCCTTACACTTGCACACCATACTAAAAATAAAAATTTGTTTTTACACCCAAAATTATGATGTTAGTTACCTTTCATTCACTTAATCATAATCTTTTAACCTTGAATACTCTTTCTAGCCACATTATTTTGCTTAGCCCCCAAATATTCCCCAATGTAAAGTGAATGAAAACAATAGGTAAACAATTCCTACTCAAAATCATTTGAGCGTGAAACTTTAATCCTGAATAATAAAGAAAGCAACAGATAAGCAATACATAAGATCCCAAGGTTCTTTGTCTTTTAGGGTTCCACTTCTTCATCCAATTCACGTTTCATTTATATTTTTTAAGTTTCTGCCAAAAAAAAATATTTGAAGAAAAAAATTTACAAACCTCGTATAATTCATTATCTCGACTTTGACTTGATAAGCTCATGTTTTGAGCTCCCCAGGACCCCATCTAAGGTCAATTGAAGCATGTTCAAGTCTAATGAACAATGAATAAATTTAAGTTTGAACAAAATTTCATGCTCATTAAAATTTTAAATAAAACTTGGAACAGTCATGAGAAGTTTTCGCTAGTGAATTAAACAACAGTTGCAACCGTCACCAAATTGATAAAAATCAATAGATTAAGGACCGACCTACAAAGGAAATACCAAATCTTCCAGGGTGCAAAACATAATTTTCTTATCAAAATATAAAATGTCTTCACGTGATTGGCACGTGCTCGACCTTCATATTAGGGCTCCGGTTTCTCACCTTTATTTTCTTCTTCTCCTCGTAAACCCTAGGGCGGCAGCTTGCAGCCGGTACTCTCTCTCTCTCTCTCTCTCTCTCTCTCTCTCTCTCTACATCTTTGTTTACGTGATTCACCTTCTGATGCCATTTTTAATTGTTTTGTACAGGAAATTACATATACGTATTAGGGCTTAGGGTTAGTTTGCTCAACAATGGCTCCAGCTAAAGGTTTGCACTCCATTTCGTATTATATATTCATTTACCCATTTATGTTTTTATAGCTTGCGAGTTGTGTAGGTCGATTTCATTTTTAATCGTCCCAATTTCAGGTTCCATTATCTTAGTTTTCTCTGAATTAGCTGAAGGTGTTTAATCTGATTGAGTATGATATTGAAAATGCTTTATCTCACCACTATTTTATTACTGTATCATGCCCACTATAATACTGCTTGTTACTATAATACTGCTACTAGAGTTTGCAATTCTGTCCACTTGAAAAATCAAGTGGACTGCGTTCGGGTTTGTGTTTCTTAAAACCGATTTTTGAGGCCAAAGTTCTCGAAAGCCCAATCTTGTATTTCGTAAAACACACCAATTTTGGGGGGCCAAAGTTCACAAAAAGACCAAACGGATTTTGGGGCCAAAGTTCTCAAAACCACAAAATCATAAAGGGAAGTGATTTTCTCACTCCCCTTTTTATGATCCACACTGCCTTTTTTTTTTTAATCTTCATTCATGTGAATTGGCTATGTTGCCCTTTTGCCAATACACTTTTTCACACATTTGAGGGCAACATTGTAAATTCACGTGGATAAAGACAAGAAAACGGAGTGTGGATTGTAAAAGGGGGAGTGTGAAAATCATTTCCCGATGGACAATCCCAAGTTGGTAATTATATTCTCTGTGGCAAGGGAAATAAATTCTGCTTTCCCACAAAAAGAAATGATAATAATAAAAAGATTCAGTAAAAATTGCAGCGTACCCATTTTTCTTCACTAGTTGAATTCAGTTTTTCGAGATCAAAATTGAATTATATGTTGCTTCAAGATTTACACTTTTCCTTCTTTGCTTGTAGTTCTTCAAATCATAACCATTTGTTTTCCTTGTTAAGAATGCGAGAACAGGAGTAGGAGAATGGGGTTTGAGGGAAGCATATGCTCTGAGATTTGGTAACTGGAACGGTTAAACAAATTTTGAGGATTTTGACTTCTTTACCCATTGCAGTTATTTAGAAGAGAAGGCACGCAAGTGGTAAAAACAATTTTAGAATGTGTGATTTTGGAAACTAAAAGTGTGAACCAACCTCATTTTTTAGTCCACACCAAAGGGTGCTCTCCCTTTATAATAAATATAATATATATATATATATATATATAAATAAAATCACCATGGATCCAGTGAGGGATCTCTTACCAGTCTACCGTGCGGACCTCCCCTTTCCCGATCGAATTGCGACGATCCGAGCCGCTCAATGTGTTCAGAACGTGATTTTAAGGATACCCGCAAGAAATCAGCCAAAAAAATGATTGGGAAGGGCTAGATCGGATCGTCCCAATTCGATCGGGAAATGGGAGTCCCGCACGGTAAGCCCGTGCGGGATCCCTTAAGGGAACCGAACTATATATATAATAGATATCATGTCATTGTTAAGTAGGATGGTCGTGTTTTTTTGGTTTGTGTTAGATGCATTTCTAAAGATGGTAATTGAAGGCAAGTAACAAAATCCTAAAATTGAACCACTGGTAAGTTTACTATTAATATTAAGAGGAAAGAAACAAAGAAGAAATACAGTGGTCTTGCCTTTGTGTCCTTCCTGTACCCCCCTTTTTTGTTTTCTTTTCTAGTTGAAGGTACTCGTTGCCATTTCAATGCTCACCTAATATTGATAGTAGATTGGTCACCTGCAAAGGTGCAGTGTCAAACGTTAAACTGCTGCGAAAGTTAGGCTAGCTGTAAAGTTTTTATAGAGTTTTCAGGTCTTTTTTTTGGCAAGTGCAGATCTTATTAAGCTCAAACAACAATAACCAAAGTCTAGGGATATAGTCCCTTACAACAACCAGCAGAAAACAACTCCAAACTAGCCATCAAAACTAACAAACAAGAACCTAGAAAACTAAACAGGTAAGAAAATCCTACTAGATAAGCCCCAATTCATGCACAAAGATTGATTCTCCAGAGACTGTTCATCTTTCTCCTTGAGCTAAGGAAGTCCCAAACATCAGCTACAATGCTTCTCATCACCTGATCATGCCTCATCACTTTCCCTTGGAAAATTCGACAATTCTCTCTCTCCATAGACCATAGACAGTTGCTGCTAAGGAACATTGAAGACTAATAGATTTCAAACTTTTACCATTGGCCTGCCCACAATACCAGTCAAGAACCTCCACCAAGCTACCTGGCATATCCAGAATCATATTTTTGGTAGCAATATGCTGCCACACAACAGTGGAAAAAGAACATTCAAAGAATAAGTGTTGGCGAGTTTCATCAGCAAACTTACAAAGAGGGCAGATGCCATCCAACTGCATACTGCTTCTCAACCGATCTTTGGGGCTAAGTCTTTTAAGGACAGCCAACCAAAGAATAAAAGACCATCTAGGGACAGTATTACCACCCCAGACAATCTTGTGCCAAGGCTGAACTGGATACCTTTTCCTAATAGCATTACAACCTGACTTAACAGTAAACATGCCACTTGGATGAGGTAACCAACAAACAGAATCGTCAGTGTTAGGATTTGGTCTCAAGCTTGGGAAGTATGAGCCAGAATAGTTTGAATGGACTGATTTCTCAATCTAGACCAGCACCAATCACCTTGTTCTATAATAGTATCAACTTTAGCCCATAAAGCTTTGCCCAAATTAGTCACAACCCTCTCACCAAACTTAGCATGCAAAGGACCCAAGTTGTGCCAATTATCCAGCCAAAGAAAAGTATTTGCCCCATTACCAACAAGACATCTGATAAGGGGTTGGCACAGTTTCCTTAAGCCAAGGATTTTCCTCATAGTCCAAGAAGAATCACAAGGAATATCCATGGTCCAAAGACAGTTATCTTTAATGAAATATGTGTATATCCACTTAACCCAAAGAGTGTCAGCCTTCTTACACAAAGCCCATAAATGCCTTAGCATAGAAGCCCTATTCCACTCCGGTCTTCTCTAGATATATTGGTGGAAGTCCCAAAAAATAATTAGTAAGGATGGTTTTCTATTTTTAGTTTTTAGTTTATAAGTGCCAAAGAAGGTGAAACAGAGTAGATGAACAAGATGCAGATGAGGAGGTTTTTGTTTTGAATTTTGACTTTGTTTGAAGTACTAAGTGGAGCAACTGATGATATGCCCCTGCTTGTTTTTGCTAGAAATAAATTCAAGTTAATCAACCATCAAGTCTTTTTGGATTGGGAATAATGTAGCTCAAGAAGTTATTATGATTTGTCTCAATGAATAGATTGAGATACTGCTGAAAGTACCTAGGTGAACTCGTGTGAGCCTGTGAGTGTTCACCATGAAAGAGTGTACAAGTTAATCAACCATGAAGTATTTGTGGATTGGAAATAATGTAGCCCAAGAAGTTATTTAGATTGGTCCCAAAGTGAATAGATTGATATACTGCTGATACCTGAAAGTACCCAGGTGAACTCGTGTGAGCCTGTGAGTGTTCACCATGACAAAGAGTGTTCTTAATGACAAAGAAATACACAATGGAGAATCGTGCAGAGTAAAAAAATTCTCAAAACTTGTAGAAGAACAAAGTGTGTATCTTGTTTTGGAGTAAATAATTTATGTTCTTTTTGGCCCTTTGTTTCTTTCCAAGGTATCCATCTCAATGCAGTCTTGCCCTGCTTTTGGAGGACTTGACATTCTTTGTGTGCTATTTTATTGTTTTACTTTAAAGAGTCCAATTTTTTTTTTCTTGCATGTAGCTGACCCTGCTAAAAAGTCTGACCTTGCTAAAAAGTCTGACCCAAAGGCCCAGGCCCTGAAAGCTGCCAAGGCTATCAAGAAAACTGGTCCCGTCAAGAAGGCCAAGAAGATACGAACATCAGTTACCTTCCATCGACCAAAGACATTGAAGAAAGATAGAAACCCCAAGTACCCTCGCATAAGTGCACCAGCAAGGAACAAGCTTGATCATTACCAAATCCTAAAATATCCACTCACCACTGAATCAGCAATGAAGAAAATCGAAGATAACAACACCTTGGTTTTCATTGTTGATATCCGTGCTGATAAGAAGAAGATCAAGGATGCGGTCAAGAAGATGTATGACATTCAGACCAAGAAGGTCAATACCTTGATTAGGTAAAATGCTTACCTTTACTTCTTGACATTGGTGGTGGTTGTTATGGGTGTCATTCTTGCGTTTGGAAATATTCTGATGTATCTTGCTTGGTGAAAATTATTGATGGTTTTAGATCTTGCGTGGATTATTGTAGTTATTTGCTGCTGCTGCTTTTTTGCTTTACATAGCTCATGAGTTTCAGGCTTTCATATCATGTATATCTAGAAAAGAATCACTGTCGCCTAATTTATTAGATTTACCTTAATGTCTTGCATGTGGACCAATCACTTGTGCAATCGTCACAATTTACAAATCTTCATGCGGTTGTATGATCTCTTAACCAGATACACTACCACATAGGTGTCAATTAATCATTGCAGTGCATTTTGTTTACAAATGTAAAAAGGCATTTTAGTTGTAGCTTTCCTACTCTTTATAGACTCCACAGCTTACGGTTCTGGGATTTAAGAGATCATCCCACGAGTATCTGTTTCGGGATTGCTTCTAGTTTTGATGAAGTGATAGTTGCTTATAAGTCTTGTTATTGGGGGATGGCAGATGCAAATGCTTTTGGGGTTCTTCTGACATGTTATGCAATTGATGGACACCTTTAACATCGAGAGATATTTTACTAGAACGATTGTGTTGCCACAGATGCTATACGAGACAACATGTGGGGTAACTAAGAGAGAACACAGAGACAAAATGGGGTGTAGCTGAAGTGAGATTAAGATAGATGACTAGGAGAGACTTGAGAGAGATTTAGAACCAAGAACATTATTGAATGGGTCATGGAGTTCACTTTTTGAAGATAATGTGGAAGGATATAACTATGCCCTTTGAATTGCCATTTCTAATAAAACAGAAGCATTTCATTTTCCATTTCTTGTATCCATTACTGATAGCGTTGCTCCTTGATTCTGCACATTGTGTGAAATTTACTCACATTTGTATCATCGTTTCAGGCCTGATGGGACTAAGAAAGCGTATGTGAGGTTGACACCGGACTTTGACGCTTTGGATGTGGCAAACAAGATTGGGATAATCTAATACTGTAGTTGAGCTTTCGTATGCCAGTTGTATGATTTTACTTAATTAGTATTTGCTTTATAATTTTGACATTCTGCAAGGATTTTGGATTCAGATGGGTTTCAATCCTATCTCTTGTTGAGACCTGGTATGTGGAGGATCTGGTCTCTTTGAATCTGTAGGACTTGGATGCTGTTTGAGTTTTAGTTTGATGCAAGGATTTCTGGCTTCTTTTGTGCCAACAATGCTATATTACTATCAAGAGAGATTAAGCTAAGCGCACTCTGCTGGTCCATATAATTATTCACTTGAACCATTATCAATCGGAAAAGTAGTCGTTTGCAAAGATGGTGAACCTAATTGATATTGATGGTTACTTGTTAATTTGATCGGATGTTGATAATCATGTGAACCTAATTGGTATTGATTCTGGGTTCTTTTGTATTTCGTTGTTTAAGATGGACGGTTCAAGTTCGCATTGTAGTTCTTGACTCTAGAAAACAAATTTCAGTTTGTTCACTTACCGTTCGATATGTCCGATCAAATTGATTTATTTGTGTATGATTTTTTATTTGTGAATTTTATGGGATAATCGAATTTGGTCATTGTTACTAACTCGGTATGTGTTCACACAAAGAGAGTTTTGGAGGGGCATGGAGAGGACTAGATCCGCTCCGTCGTTGTAATCCTTCATTCCACAGCCTACCCTTCAATCTGCCATCCCAACACTTTCGGGCAGGATCTGCTAGACGTCTAGTTTGACTTGTGATGGGTGCTTAAATGCACCTATTTAATCTCCTTAACTAATACTATGCTTGCCAATTTATACAGTTACTTGGTACTTTTTATGTGATTTCCATGATTGTAGGTCACTCAGGTCGTTTGCATAGAATTTGGCTTTAAATTAAAGATTTAAAGATTCAAAGACGTGATTGGATTGCGATTCAGGAAAGCCCAACATATTATTTGGAGACTTAACGCGCTAATGGGCTTTACATGAGTTTGATTAGTGCAAAAGTGGGTGATATTAGAAATACTCTTCGTCTTCATGCAAGCTGTGCACGGAGGAGCAAGGCTAGAAACCATATGACTTGGTGGTGGGCCAGATCAATGAATTGCAATTGAGAGTTAATAATTCTTTCTGGAATTTTATCGCTGTCAAGTAATTGGTAGCACTATAAAAAGAAGAGAGGAAACAGAGAAGAAAGGAACTGGGCTGCCGAGATCAAAAGGAACGGGGGCTGCCATTCTTTGGTTTCAATATTGTTTAGTTTCTTTCGAGTTTTTTTTCTTTCAAGTTATTTTAAGTCTTGTTCAATTACTCGCACTTCGGTAACTCGTTTTAATTTATATTCTTAATAAAAGTTATTCGCTGATATTTGATTAGTTGATATTTCTTGTTTGTTTTCATCTCGTATAATAGAAGTATGTTTCAAACTAGAGTTTCTTTTGTTTTTTTGCTTAATAATGAGTGTGTAGTCGTATAGGTAGGGTCACGGAGTGATTAGCACACCGTGGCCAGATCAGACGCGTTCTACTCCTATTTTGAAATACTAATCAAAAAGCAATTTTAGGTTAATAAAGTACGTCCGTTAGACGAGCCCGGGTATGATCGGAGCCCATGTAAACGGGAGAATGGGGGTCCAAAACTTATTCTCCGTTGCGCATGGATAAACGGTGACCATAAAGGTTCTCATCTTTCGGGGGTCTCTCTCTAAAGTCAAACGTTTTTAAGAACACCGATTGAAGCAAATAAGTCTGGGACTGATTGTGAACCCTACAACCATACCTCCCTTTTAATTATTTGAAAAAGTAAACAATTTTCTAGGTTTTAGTCAAAATCAAATGATAAGGGGTGGCTACTTAAGAGCCAGTTTAAACTTACCTGAGTTTTTGAGTCAGCACACACCATCATCTCTGTGGATTCGACTCCGGTCTTACCGGATACCGTGCTACGTCGGTCCCAACCCTACGCTTGGGACAATCCATTATTTTAGGGTTAGGAATTCGCTAAGCAACTTGTGAAAGTTACAACAATGGAATGAAAATAAGGTAAGTAATAGGTAGTGATTTTTATACTCATTTTGTGTATTCGCACTTTCTTTCTTTTTTTAATCTCTATTCAAGTGAATTTTCATCATCTTAGAAGTTTATTTTGTACGCATCGAATGCTAGTGTAGAAAATACACGAGAAAATAAAAAATTGTGTGAAGATGATAAAAAAGGAGAATGTGAAAATCAATTCTCAAAACTAAATACCCCTACGTTAATGAAGAACAAATCCGAGGCAGAGCTATTTTGGAACTGCAGGATAAATCCCGTATGCATGCAAGGTATTTTTTACTGCTACTCCCTCCGTCCCCTTATTATAGTCCAGTATTTTATATTGGATTGTCCCTTAATAAGTGTCAATTTGGTAAAGTTAGTGGGTAAAAGTTGGTACATTGTCTATTTTGTCCCTAAAAGTAGATTTCATTTTGAAAAATTACTGAGTAAAAAGTGTAATGATGATGGGTAAGTAAGGAAAGTGGAGGAAAAAGTTAATATGAAAGGTATAATGATGATATTTTTTTAATAAATTTGAATTACGAAGTAAGATATTTAAAAAGGAACAGAAAGAGTAATAAAAGTCTTTTACCGGTTATAAATGCCTTTAAAAGTCTATTCGAGATAATTTATGAGTATATTTTTTTTGTACGCCACATTTTCAATTCCTGCCTTGCTTTAGTTTCCCTCCTAGCCATCCAAGTCTATTGTACTTTGTCAGATGAGGGTGAGGGAGAGCTAGAGAGAGAGAGGACGGGGACAACGAGAGGAGGGTGTGGAGGGTTATGTTTGTATGTAACCAACATAGGGCATTTTCATCCAAATGATAATATTTGCCCATATATCCAACACTATTTAACAGAAGGTGTCTGCAAAAATTAGGTATACATGAGGGGGTCTCTGTATAATTTTACTGACAATAAATTTCGTTTTCTTTTTTATCACAAAAATAAAAGGGCGTCACTATTCGCAGCCCTTTATTTTCTCCCGTAGCCCACTACATTTCGGTAAATGGTTGTTGAAAATCATAAATAACATTTCGGTAAAATTGCTGTTGAAAACAAGATTATATTTTGGTAACTACATGTCGAAAATATGTTCAATTTTCGGTAAACAACTGCCGAACATGCATTTTCGGTAAATATCTGTTGAAAAAAATATTATATTTCGGTAATTGGATGCTGAAAATATATCTCAATTTCGGTAATTAACTGTCGAGTATAATTGAAAATTTTTAACGGGCTATGGAAGTAAATAGAGCGCTGCGAATAGCAGCGCCCAAATAAAATTTGTGATTGCAATGAAGTATTGTTGGTATCATTGTGTAATTTCAAACCATGTCTTGTTTGCCTTTGTCCTTCTGCTCTATGAGATCCACATTTATTAGTGGGTTGTTGTCGAAGGGAAGCAGAATAGGACCTCACGTTTTCATGGACCACTGCGTAGACGCAAATGGCCAAACTCAAATCCGCACTCACAACTGCCATCAGCCATTTGATGCAGAAGTATCGTCAATTCGTTAAGAAGACTAAAAAGGGACCAGTTTGGCAGTTTATGTAATTATTGAGTTCTATTTTCATCCAAATGATAATATTTGCCCATATATCCAACACTATTTAACAGACATTTAACAGAAGGTGTCTGCCAAAATTAGGTATAGATGAGGGGGTCTCCGTATAATTTTACTGAAAATAAATTTTGTTTTTTTTTTATCACAAAAATAAAATTTGTGATTGCAATGAAGTATTGTTGGTATCATTGTGTAATTTCAAACCATGTCTTGTTTGCCTTTGTCCTTCTACTCTATGAGATCCACATTTATTAGTGGGTTGTTGTTGAAGGGAAGCAGAATAGGACCTCACGTTTTCATGGACCACTGCGCAGACGCAAATGGCCAAACTCAAATCCGCACTCACAACTGCCATCAGCCATTTGATGCAGAAGTATCGTCAATTCGTTAAGAAGACTAAAAAGGGACCAGTTTGGCAGTTTATGCAATTATTGAGTTCTATTTTTCTGGACCCACTTCGATATTCGGGACCGTTTAGTTTTTAGAGTTAATTGAGAGCATAACCGATGCCAAAATCTCGTAAATCAAATATCGTTTGATAGTTGATACGATTTCTGAACACTCATTATATTGCAAATAAAAGGCTTGCAACATTGACATGAAACCCATTTATATCAGGATTAATGTGTTCCCTTTGAACCAATATTGGATCAACACGATTGTTGATGGAGTTAATGTTTTCGGCGAGTTCTGAAAAAAAAAGAAAGTCCTAATTTCAAGAAGCCCTCCAAAATACGCTAATTATATGAACTAGTCCCTCTAGTCCATTGATGGACCGGTGAGGATCCAATTCCTTTTGAACCCGAAAAAATTGAACCAACAGGATAAATAAGTCATCAAAGCGACTACGATTACTATAAGTCCAACTCAACTACAAGGTCCATTAAGAGAAGAAATAACACCAACAAATACAAAAGAAAGAATACCCACACACAGGTAAAAATACTCGAACTCCTAACTTCTTAATGAGATGCAAGAGTTTAGGCCAGTTGAGGTAGCCGCAGTTGATTAAACCTTGTTTATGTCAGACCTAGAGATGTTGAGTAATGATTTTACACATGTGGCTACTGCGACCCCAAGCTATGATATGATACAAGAAAAAGACAATCAAAGGGTGAGGAGCCACACATTAGAACTTTTATAGGCATTCCGCATGTGTCAAAGATTCAATAGTAACACTCGATGGGAAACTTTCAAAATAGTTCCCCACCATTACACCAAAATTCAATTAGACTCTCAATATTTTAAAATTTTCAATTTTACTCTCAACGTTATATTCTGTTAATCACAACGCTCCATTCCGTCCGAATGACTAACGGATTCCGTTAAAGGCTCCGTTAAATATTGTCCCGATCGAATTTTGATGATCCAAACTACTCAATATTTTTAAAACACAATTTTAAGGGTATCATTAAGGAAATCAGCAAAAAAAATGACCGTGAAGAACTTCATCTGAACAATTTTTTATTGAATAGTTCAATAAAAAACTATTCAAATCAAGCATTTTCTGGTTTTATTTATTTATTTATTTCTCATGAGTACCCTTAAAATCGCGTTCTAATCATATTGAGCGGCTCGGATCATCGAAATTCGATCGGAAAAGGGGAGGTGCAAACCGAAGCAAAATCTGGACGTCTGGACTTAAACAAAATCCGGATCGATCCGCACTTCTCCTTTCCTAATCGAATTACGATGATCCGAGCCGCTCAATATGATTAAAACGTGATTTTAAGGGTATTCGCGAGAAATCAGTAAGAAAAAAACCGGAAAGAGCTTGATCTGAACAGTTTTGTATTGAATAGTTCAATTAAAAACTGTTCAGATCAAGCTCTTTCTGGTCTTTTTTTTTGGCTTATTTTTTAAGAGTACCCTTAAAATCACGTTTTGAACACATTGAGCGATTCGGATCATCAAAATTTGATCGGGATGCTATTTAACGGAGTTTTTAACGAAATTCGTTAGTCATTCAGACGGAAGGGGGCGTTTTGATTAACAGAATATAATGTTGGGAGAAAAATTGAAGTTTCTAAAAAATTTGGAGTCTAATTGGATTTTGGCGTAAAGGTTGGGAGCTATTTTGAAATTTTCCCACACTGGATTGCCTAGCAAAAGCTGAATACTGGGCAGGGGGAGCATTTGGTAACGATTCGACGATCAAATTCTTTTTCAAATGCTTAGGGGGAGCATTTGGTAACGATTTAGTTTTCGGCTTTTTATTTTTGTTTTTACTGTTTTTAAAACTAATAAAGAAAACTTGTTTGGTAACATGTTTCTACGTTTTTATTTTATTTTTTATAAATATTTTTAGAATTTTTATAAATTATGAAAACTACAAAAAGGTATTTTTCTAAGTCATTTTTCTTGGAGAAACACAAGCATAACAAGGAGATCCCGATCATTTTTATTTCATCCCATCCTGATCGTTTCCTTCTCCGTACGCTCCTCTCTCTCTCCTAGTTTTTGATGTGCTTGGAAAGATGGCGGTCGTCATAGGAGCCACACATTAAACTTTTATAGGCATTCCGCACATATCAAAGATTCAAAAGTAACACTCGATTGCCTAGCAAGCTGAATACTAGGCAGGCTCGGGCTTCTTAGGCCTCGTTCTTTTGAATTTAACTTAAATTTGAAAGTGGTTCTTATTTGAATTTTTTTTACGTTTGTTAGTTTTGAGTTAAATTTTTGTGTGTTATTGATTCGTCTCGACCAGAGGAATCGAAAAAGTAAAATTTGATTTTTTTCAAGTATTTTGAGAAATAACCATCTTTAGCGCAAAAATGTCATTCTTTTGCTAAAAAGTGGTTATTTCTCAAAATACTTGGATAAAAGTAATTTTTTTTTCTATTCCTTTCGTCGAGACGAATCAATAACTCACAAAAATTTGGCGCAAACCTAACAAATGCGAAAAAATTCAAATAAGGACAAAACTCTCAAATTTAAATTAAGTTCAAGAGAATGGGGCTTTAGCCTAGAGGCTAGAGCAATTAACTTTCGAAAAAGAAATTCAACAATCAAATTCTTTTTCAAATGGTTAGGGGATATTCGGTAACCATTTTGTTTTCAGCTTTTTATTTTTGTTTTTACTGTTTTGAAAACTAATGAAGAAAACTTGTATGGTAATATATTTCTATATTTCTATTTTTTATAAATTTTTTTAGAGTTTTTATAAATTATGGAAACTACAAAAAGGTACTCCGTATTTTTCCTAGTTTTTTTTTCTTGGAGAAACACAAACATAACAAGGAGATCCCAATCATTTTTATTTCATCCCGCCTGGATTGTTTCCTTCTCCGTACGCTCCTCTCTCTCTCTCCATGTGCTTGGAAAGATGTGCGGTCGTCATAGGAGGTGACTATATATACTTAGCCATAGATGAGTAGGGTTTTGAAACTCCACCTTCCAAAACAAGCATCTTAATTCTGTCTTCTGTTTGAATCTGATAGCTCAATATACACATTTACCAAAATATCAATGAACGACATAACTCCTTTTTCATATTATCTTTACAGCTTTCCCCTTCTCTTTTTTTTCCCTTACCATGATTATTCTCCTTCTTCCACAGGAAATTTAAAAAAGGGTTTCATTTTTTACTGTTTACAAAAATTAAATTACCAGACATGTTTCTTATTTTTGTTTTTATATATAAAACATAAACCTAATTCTACTTTTAATTTCTTAAAAACAAAAAACTAAAAAAAGTACCAAACGCACCCTTAAAAAATTAAAAATCCTCTTTCGGATCTAGATCGAAAAACGTATGTGCTTAGTTAGCGCAGTGATGGAATCGAAGTCCAACATGGTTCAGAATAAAGAGCAGTCCAATATGTTTCAGACTAAAGAGCTAGACGCTGTTTTAATTTTTCATTTATGATCAAGAAAACATTTCCTCATTTTTGCAAATTGAAAAATCGCTTCTCTCCGTGACTTTTAGATTGAGAGAGACCGTTTTAAACATCGGCAAGAGCTCGATTGCGTGACCATAATTTTTCCGGTCTTCTTTCGTGTAGAGAACGGCAACACAAATGTTGAATTATTATGTGTTGTTTTACTTCGCTGAGAAGGATGGTGTGACAAGTGACCGGAGCACCTATTAATCACAATTTCGATAACTATCATGATCTCCCCTTGGATCACTACCCAGAGATATTTGTAGTATATTCGAACATTCGAGCTTACGCTTCCACGTCTATCTATCTATCTATCAAACAAGATCTATATTGCTAGAATAATTATTTACGTAAACACATTATTTTTTAGCTTGAAATTATCTTATTAAAAAATAAGTACTTTTTAATACTTTTTTTACCAATATGGGTCTTGTTTGATATATCTCATTAAGATCTTTTGAACGATTGAAAAAAATCGAAAAATCATTTTTCATTTACATTATTTATAGGCTACTGATTTTGCCACTTCATTTTTTTGTTAATGCTATTCTCCTGCAAGTATATTTTTGGTGCAAAAATACACTTGCAGGGGAGTGACGTTAACAAAAAAGGGAGTGGCAAAATCATTTCCCTATTTATAATGTGTTTACGTAAATAATTTTTCTAACAATATGGGTCTTATTTGATAGATCTCATTGAGATCTTTTGAACGATGCAAAACAAAATTGAAAAATCATTTTTCATTTACATTATTTTTGAGTTTGAAAATGTGAAATAAATACTTACTGTATTTTTTAAGAAGGTGTTCTGGAATGGAGAGTCCCACAAGCCTCCAAACCCCCATTCCTAATTTCTTGGATTTTCTACTTTTAATCACGTCCTAATTTTTTTCCCTTTTCCAATTATTTTTGTTCAAAAAAAAAAAAAAAACACATGGAACCACTTCTTTAACTTCCTATTCCCCCTTTTGCACACCCACATGGCCACGTCCCACTTTCTTTGATTTTTTCCTTTTCCCAGCCACACGTACCCGCTTTTACCACTAAATCCACGTACAACAGGTCCCCACTTTCTTCATGGAAAGTAGAAACTAGCGTTCGTACCCGCTATTACCCCTAAATCCACGTACAACAGGTCCTCACTTTCTTAAAGAAAAAGTGGATAGGAGTAGTGGGGTTTTGAAGGAGTAGTGGGGTTGGATGGTGAACGTGGGTATGGATGTGTGTGAGTCAAACGTGGTTTTTTTTTTCCCTTAAAGAAAATGGAAAATCAAGGAATTGTGTGGCAAAGGTGAGTGTGGGGTTTTTTTATATTATATTATTATAAAGAAAATATAAAATCTTAGAAATTAGGATTTGGGGTTTGAAAGATTGTGGGGCTTAAATACATTTCTATAGGATATTGATAGATTCTAATATTCTTCCTCTACTGAGCAATCCTAATAATTCTTCCCCCAATGATAGTTTCCATGATTCATATCTATGCCCTCTACTGTAAGTTCGGCTCAATTTGTTCATGGAATTTTAAACAGCAAGTTCAGCTCGGTTTGTTACGATATCGAATTCGTTCATGAATCTTTGGGTACCAAGTACTGCTCTAATTGTTATGAGGTTTTGTTCACAAACACATGCATATCAATTGCTCAAAGGTTGATTTCCTTCTCCAAATTAAATAACCTACACGTTTATAAGAATTTGATCATGGTATTGCGAGTATTTTGTTTTGTTCTTCATCCTATAAATTTGATTAAGTTCTTCAAGCTTAAGTTTTTGCAATATCTATTTTTTTTGTCCTCCGTTCAAATTTTTTTTCCTTACCTCTTTCGCTATTTTAAATTATGAGAATTTGTTCACAGTGTTGAGCATATTTTATTTGCAGTTCTTTCTCCATTTTCACAGTTGAGAATTAATGTATTAGAATTGTTGTGCCCGTTTGATGTACGGAATAACACTGAATTTTTTTTTCTATCGATCCCCATCCATCGAACAGGCACAACGCTAGTAAGTTCGTAAATAAATGTGTAAAAACTCAATTAGGTACCTAGCTAAGATTAGTAGAGTATAAGCAAATTAATCAACTAACAAAAAATATAGCACTTAAAGCTCTAATTTCAGAATATGCCACATAAAAACAACAATAATTTAAGGAACACAATCACCACAGATAAACAAAACCCAATTAGCTTCCAATCAAAAGATTCTATAATTTTCATCTAATATGAAGAATCTAATAACTCATCTATTAAGAGTATTTTTTTGGAAATTAATTATATAACATATCTTTTTTCGTATAGAGGTACTATCATGTACATTGATGCACGTGACCCCCAATAACCACCCAATCGCCGTGAGTGGGTGTGAATATAATACTGCTTGCACAAAGATGACAGAACGAAAGCAACTAAAGCCCGCGATCAATCTCAAACACTAGCAAACTGGATGGCACTATTTGTTTATACACCATTACTCAGGGTATGGCACGAAGGAAGTTTCCTTCTTGTTTAACACGATTACATGTTACATGTTAAACCAAATGAACACTTAAAACTTAAAAGTCGAAGGGCAGAGTCATCCCTAATCCCAAAGGCACACGCATAATCTACAATTGTCTTTGTTGATTGATGTATTTGACAATACAAACTGACTTTTCCTTTCGCATGTCGGGATCGAAGACAGTGAAGTACTTCCTCCGTCTCAAATTGCTCGTCCCTTCTTGGAGATCGTGCATTTCACACGCCAAAAATAACGTATTAGCATGATTTTTTTCCCCCAAAAATTCTTACACCAATTTAAAGCTCATTGAGAAGAAAAAATTGATGTATATTTTTTTCAAAAAAAAAATTCCCATAAGTACATTATTTTTTGCGTGCAAATTAAAATGCACCAAAAAGGCGAGCGATTTGGGACGGAGAGAATATTAATCGGTGATGGATCTGAAGGGGCTTAAAGCATAGAAGTGGAGCGCAATTTCACCCGAAAATTGACAGCTAAATTAACGAAATTTATCTGTCACTACAAGGGAAAATTTCTCTGAACTTTCGAATTTTCAGTTGAACTTTCGCATTTTTCCTTAAGGGGTATTGGGAGGGACCTGTTCAGTCCTTTGTGAGTCCTTTTTAATTTGGTGCACTCATGGATTGTTTGGCTAACTAAGCCAATTGGTTTTTTTTTTGTCCTTATTCGAATTTTCTTTCTCATTTATTGGTTTTTCGTCAATTTTTTGAGGATTATAGTTTCGTCATGACGAGAGGAATCTAAAAAGTTAAAAATTACAATTGAAACCCAATTTTGTTTAATAAAGACGAGAAAAGTTCGTCTTTATTCAAAAAAAAAAAAAAGGTTTCGATCATAATTTTTTACTTTTTTGATTTCTCTCATCGAGTCGAACCAATAATTCAAAAAATTTGACGCGAAACTAACAAATGCGGGATTGGCGCCCGGAAGAAGGATTTTGCTTGCGTTAATAATCTTTGACACAAAAGGTTCTCAATAATAGCGATAGGGATTATCATTTCAAATTTGAAGAATATTTGGTAGGACTCCTTAAATCAAATGTCAAATAATCTCACATTAGTACTTCACCTTTTTACTTATGTTAATCTTTCGCGAACCATCTTTTGTAAGCATAATTATTTTGTATTGAAAAATAATAATATTTTCGGAGTCATGCGTAAAGCGAGTCTGTTCGAGTCTTCTAGTACATTCCGAGTCTCCGACAACTTAAAACCCGCGCGCACACACATAAAGACCGGAAAGGAAATAGTGAGTCGTGAATGAAGCTTTTGTATTAATTGGTGGATAATTTCTAATTACAATGACATGTTTTCATTTTTTTTAATTCGGCATCTCCCGCGCATCAAACTGATCTTCCATGAGCACAACTACGCCGATTACTTTTATACAGTTGCTTCTCCGATTCGGTCAATTTTCATTTTCTAATGTAGTGGCCGAAGGAATTAACTAACGCTGATACAAACTTTCAAACTCTCAATTTCTTTTTTTAATCCGGCATCTCCTGCACGTCAAACTGATCTTCACACAAGCACAATCACGCCATCAATATATAAAGGAAAAGTCCATATAACTCGACACTTGATACATATGGTATTACTAACCGTTTACCTTTATACAGTTACTTCCTTGATTCAGTCAATTTTCATTTTCTGATTACATCAGTGGCCGAAGGAACTAACGCTGATACAAACTTTCAAACGCTCAATACATTCGCGAAGGTTATATTTTTATTGATTTAAACCCAACGCCTTGAAAACGTAGGCACTGTTCGTTTGTCAGAAATAAATAATCATGTTTTGATGATATAACAAATAGAACCAAATATTCTACTGTATGTCTAGTTAAATACAGTAATACTTGCGATGAAAATTAAACATGGGAATACGATATACAATGCTGATGGGTGTGCTATTAGTGGTACCTTCACAATTAATTTGCGGTGACGTACTTTTAGCCTATAGAATTATGTATTTCTCCAAACAAGTCCCTATATAATGGACCCATAACTTTTTTCTGGAAGCCCAGGGGACAAGTCGTTTATTAGCAGGGATGACAAGCAACTCGTTTTCAAATCCAATTAAGTTTCCTCTAGCGTAAGAGGATCTCCAACCAATCTCCCACACACTTTTCATTTTTGAAAATTCGAAATAATGTATTAATTAATCGTGTCCAAAAAGAAGTTTAAATTAAACATGATCAGTATTGGTCTCACTCGAAAAATCTTACCATGATGTTTCCTATGGTGTAAATTTGATTAATATTAATTTATTCAATTTAATATGTACATATTTTGTTTTCATAAATCAAAAAGTGCAACAATATGATTGGAATTGACAATCGAAGACAAAAGACAAAAATTGATAAAAAAAAAAAAAATTAATAATACGGTGAAATACTACTTTTGGAGAATTGAGTCTCCAAATATCTCACGGGTCCTAAATTTGCATACTCCGATTCAAGTCTTTATTTTGAAGAATCAAAATGGAGACGGATTGTAGTGTATTCAGTCTCTATTTTGGAGAAATCATTCCCCACTGTGGAGAAATGGAGATGGGTGGGAGATGCTCAATGGCTAAATTATTGCTACCACACTTAATAAAATGCTAAAAATCTACTCTAAAATTAAATATTAAGTAAAAAGAAGTTGCATATATTGTAGAAGTATCCCAATCTTGGCTTCAAATGTGAAGATGCCAAATTTTTTGATAGCTTATGTGGCAATTTGACACGTCAGGATTTAGCATTTCTATAATGTTCACTCCAACCATTATCCCTAATTCCTTCTTTAAGGAAATTTATTTAATTTTTGGGAGTTAAGTAACCAAAGAATTTTTTTGGCATCACATCTCAAATTTGACATGAGAGAAGAGATGTCAAATGAGCATCTCCAATGGGAGATGTCAAACATGACGTGGACGGTGCAATGGTTACTTTTGGCATCAACTCACCTTCCAATCCATTTGCCTTTACTCGTGTCAAAGCTGATGTGGCTTTGGCATAAACCTCCTGCATACCAATTTTGGCAGCTACCCTTTCCCATGCCAAATTTCAAAATGTAACCATTGAAGGTAAAAAACTATTGTTCGAAAGTTTAAAACCTCTTCATACTACTTGTTTGAGTTTTTTTTTTTCCTTTTTAAATAAATAGAATTTGACATAAGGTTGGGAGGAGATTTTAATGTCAAATTTGAGATGCTAAAATGCCACATAAGTCTTCAAAAAAAAATTTGACATCTCCAATTTGAAGTCAAGTGTTGGAGATGCTAGCATTTGATATTTTGGTTTGAATTGCTTCAAATGTCAATTCTTTCACTTTGCATGACATGTCAAATTTAACATCCCAAGCAGAGACGGAGGGAGGTGTGGGCATATGAGGGTCAAGGCCCCCGCGCGGTTTCGGGGGTTTTTTTTTTTTAAAATATTATTATTATTATTATTTTTTGTTTGGTGAGAACATCTAGGTATTGTATTTTGTATTGAATATTATTTAGACATAAAAATGTGTTCGTTTTTTGTCCCAAAACCCAATTTCTCTCTCTGTGCACGGTCTCCCATAAGTTTTTTCTTCAATTATTGATCTTATTTCTTTTTCTATCTCTCTCTACTTACTATCCAAAAAAACCAAACAAACTATTAGATTTCCGAACCTTCAAATTTCAAAATCGTGTTCATAGGTTGGCTCCCGTATTTACAAGATCTTGGTTCCGTCCCTGATCCCAAGTTGGAGATGCTCTAATTAAAGTAATCCCAAGAAGAGAGAGTCCAATTAAATATCCAATTAGCTTTTTCCAAACACCCCCCGGTTCTACAAAATAGTTTAAAATATGAACTACTTGCAAAAGATACCAAGCTAACTATTTGATATATAAGGAATAATATATAGTATAAAATATCCAATTGGTGGGATGTTTGGTTTTTTTTTTTTTACGACAAATGACATACTTTCTCAAATTATTGAATTGTTTTCGCACTAAGAAAGTCATTAATTCAAATTCGAACCCCTTTTAACTATATTTTCGTTTTGTCAACCCATTTCACTCTGGCTTGCAAAGCCACTTGGCTCGGGGATATTTATAAATAAAAAAAGAAGAAGTTTTTTTTACTCGGTGTAGAAATTATAGGAGTTTTACTCAAGCTTATGACCCCTAGATTATCTTGCTAATAATCAGATTATAGGAGTTTCACTTAAGCTTATGGTCTATAGATTATCTCCCTAATCAGATGTCGGTCTTGTTGAGAATCAAGACTTACTCTCCATATTTCTAGAAGGTTCTATAGACATCAGATTATAGGAGCTCCACTTAAGCTTATTGTTCCTAGATTATCTGCCTAATCACATGTAGATCTTGTTGAGAATCAAGACTTACTCTCCATATTTCAAGAAGGTTCCAAAGAGTTCAAGGATATTCTAGAACTATTTTAGATAGCTCTGGGTTTCTCCAGAATATTTTTGAAGGATTCCAGAAGATTCAACATAGTTCAAGAATATTTTAATCTACTATAAAAGGGTGTGGAAAGTTCTAGAATTTGGTAGAGGAGAAACCACCTAGAATGCTAGAATATAGATGGACTTGGATTCTCATGAGGTGGTAAAGAGGCAGGGAGAACCCCAACGCGGGGGAGTACCATCAATTGTGTGTTGTGTTGTATATGTACTAGTAAGTACAATTAAGTGTATGTACAAGCATTAAAACAGAGTGGGTTTTGCCTATCCATACAAACCCAACATCCTCTTTAATTGTCGATCAAAATTTCAATAGGTTATAGGATTGAGAGAATACTTCCTAATATAAACCTCATAATCTTATGATTGATAAATTCTTTGAATTTATTGCTTTTAGGTTGTTCCTGAAAAAGGTTGATATCTTTTTTTTTCGAATCAACTCAAATAATTGATTTTCCCCTAAAGTTGATTTTCTTACATTTGACTCAATAATTGCTTTTAAGTTATTTCCTTTTAGGTTGATTTCTCTACATTCAAAAAGGAAACAACTCTTTTTGGATTCATATACAAAAAGGTAGGCCTGTCAATGGACCATATTTGATCCAGATCCGATCCGAAAAATTCGATCCAAATCCGATAACGTCGATCCGATAATCCGAATCCGGTAATCCAAATACGGGTCGGATCGGATTCGGATCGGATCGGATTAAATCCGTTATCAATCTGAATCCGAAGTTAATTTTTTTTTAAAAAAAGTAAATTTTTTATTTTGAAAAAAAAAAGTTTTAGAAGTTGTATTTTTAATTTTAATTTTAATTTTTTTAATTTTTTTGAAAAAAATATTTGTTTTTTTGCTAAAATTTTTGAGGTACAAAAGTTTTCGGATCCGGATTTTTTGGATTCGGATTACCACTATCGGATTCTAGTCTTATCGGATTCGGATCGGATTCAAATCTGTCGGCTGATCCGAATCCGGCCCATTGACAGACTTACTAAAAAGAAAAAACCACTTTTGTAAGTTGATAGGGTAACAATTTCCTTTTCTAATTAGCATAAAAGTTGTAGATAAAAAGATCTAAAGAACATGTTTGAAGACGAAGCGTATATGAAGAAGATACAACTATTTCCGTCTCCGAACCACCCACCCTCTTTAGGGTTGGCAACGGGGCAGGGTGGGATTGGATACCACTATTCCCGTCCCCAAACCACCCACCCTTACCCAATCTCCATGCCCGCCCTGATCTCCACCAGGAAATTTTTTTCAACCTCCATCCTACCCCAACCAGGGAATGTGAATTCTCATGGAGAATTGAGGATCCAAACCTTAAAACAGCTTCACTAATATGGAAAAAAAGAAACATATTTAACCGTCATTAATAAGCATTAGTTTATTAAAGACTAAAGACAACACATAAGCGAAACAGACTTGCAATTACATCAAGTATAGTACTCGAAGCCCTAAAAATAATTATGACCGATTTTGACACTGTGTAGGTCAAAATACGTGCCCTTGAAATAAAACAAAAGTCTAATAGTCTCAACCAAAAGAATTGAAATTACACATGAGCAAAACAAACTTGAAATTACATCAACTGAAGTCTCTTGAATGGAAAATGTGATGTGTGAAACTGAAAACCTAACCAAAAAGTCTAAAATCAATACACTGATATTTTTAAATTTAAAGGGGATTTCAGATGGGACAAGGCAGGGATCAGGGATCGGGGTAGGGATTGGAGTGGAGGCGGGTTCGGAGAGGAGACAGACTTATATATCCACCACTACCTGTTCAGGGTGGGGATCGGAGCGGGTAGAGTTGGATAGACCAAATGGCTAATCCCATACTCCTCTCCCTGTTCCTGAATTCATTTCTGTTTCGTTTTATCTGTTAGTATATCCATGTGAGATTTATTATGTTTCATGCATTTCTAAAGTATTAGAGCAAATGCGCTAGTGGTGGGTGATCACGGCTTGGTAGCAGCAAGTTCAGAGGTGCACGGCAGCGACATTGGGTGGTGGGGCCTGGTTGGGTTGCGAGGTGTTTGTGGCTAAAGTCTCTCGGGGTGTTTTGGGATCGGTGACATACAGCGGGATCGGCGACATACGGCGTTTTGGGATCGGCAACATACGGCAATCCTCGCGACGGAGGCGGTGGCATTTCAGATTCAATCAGGTTAGGGTTTTGGTTGCAGGAGGTTGTGTTTTGGGTTTTGTTGGTCTTTGACCGATTGGGTCTACGGTAGCGATGAAGATTAAGTAATTTTAATTTTCATTTGTCCTTATCCTTTTAATCTTTGTAATTTTTGAATTCAGAGATTAATAAAATCTTTTTGCTGATAAAAAAAATGCGCTACTTTTCGACATTATTGTGTTTAAAACGCATTGTTTTGTGATTTTAGAATCAACAATCTTTAATTTGTATACGTAATAATATATATTTTTTAAAAATAGTAAATAATTAAAAACAAAGTAAGGGTCGCATCTACTAACTCAACGGAGATGCAACTTCAATATCGTATGAATTACTAGATCATTATCAAATTTGTGAAATTATTCAATAGTCCAAGAGCACTGTCACATAGTGCACCGACCACTCTACCCCCACACTTTTTTGTGGAATTCATGATTAAACGTATAGACCCCACGTAAATATGTGGTTCTTGTGTGGGTTCAAAGCACCATGTGGTGGTACTCTCGAACTATTGAGGGTGTATTTTACTAACTAAAATAAGTACTTATTTTTTAAATTCTAAGAACTACTTATTTTTTGAATTATAAGTGATAATGTGAGAGAATGATATGTCTCGTAAAGTGAAAAATAAATACTTTAATAAGAACCTTAGTAGAATGAGGTTTGACCAAACTCATCAAGTTTTAGTCTTGAAAGGATACAATTGGCTGTTCAAGATTCTTCCGAACTAAAACCTTTTTTTTTTTTTGGCGGAAAGAGTAAGGAAACCGACCATGGCCATCGATGGCCATGCGGGGACCTACTCAGGCTCCGCACGGATGATTAAGTTATTCAATAATTTTAAAAAAATTGAGTAGGCCGTAAAAATTCAGCTTAATTCGACATCTGTAGGTGCTCGATCTAATCTATCATTTTTTCATTCCGATTCCGGATTTGCAAAAAAAAATGAAAGATTAAATCGAACACCTACACATATCGGATTAAGTTGAATTTTCTCGAGGCCCACTCAATTTTTTTTAAAAATTATTGGACGTCTCAAATCATCCGTGTGGATCCGGAATAGGCCCCGCGTGGCTGTCGGTAGCCGGCAGAGTTCTTTTTTGGGTAATTAATATTTTACACCAAAGACCTTGCAAGATGCACAGGGGCATATTCCAAGAAGAAAACAACTACCCAGTCGAGGAAAAAACCACAACCAGCTACAGCTATCAACTGAATACATAGGAGTATTATATCCGGTGAAAAGAGTACAGGGATATTAGGGCGGAGAGGGCCAGCTCTCATATCTGCCCGGGTTTGAGGGGAGCTTACCTTTGTCATCTCAAACTACAAAATAACTAGTCTAATGGTCAGTTTTATGCGGTTCCACATGCATCAGTTTTTTTTTTTTTCAATCGGTAGAATAGATCATTACATCACGTATGAAGTATAAAATACAAATCACAAGACACTTTATTTATTGTATGAGAGTACATGCATCAGCTCATTTATACACAAGAAATATTTTTTTCCCTGGCCATCGGAAACCATTGGAAAAATCATTTGGTGGTCTCGGACCACAACGTGGTGCCCAATATCCCATTCCGTATTTTATTTTTAATAGTTCATTTATTTGATAGCTATCTCCCACTGGTAACTGTGTATATATAGCTATGTACAGATGAAGAGATTACAAGCAACTACCACTTTTCATTTCTCAAATCTTTTTTCGTATCACTCTAAACTTTTGAACACCACAGAATCCATGGATGAGGAGAGGATTGAAACGACGATGAGCAACTTACCCCCTGAAATCCTTCGCCAAATCGTTTCATTAATCCCATTGAAAGAGGCTGTAAGAACCAGCACTCTCTCCACCTCATGGAAAACCCTCTGGACTCCATCCCAAGTCGAATTCGACTCCGACCCGAATCAAATTACCACTGATACCGGCGATGAAGCTAGCAAGAATATAAATCAAATCGTGGGTTTGCTCTCGAAATCCTCCAGTTCTCCAGAGCTTTGGAGATTCTCTCTCCAAACGGCGAAGACACAGAAACCTCTGTCTTTCTCAGCTGCCAAGGGAGGAGGAGGAGGAGGAGGAGAGCTGCATCTTGATTTCCTTGCAAAAGAAAATGAAATTCAGAGTAATTTCAACTTGGTTTACGACCCGATTCCTCGAATCTCCAATTTTTCTTCGATAAAGACTCTGGATATGGTTTCTGTCAACAAAATTGCCGAGGACTTGGTTTCGACTCTGTTTTCCAGCTGCCGGTTTCTCGAGAGCTTGAAGCTTGAGAAATGCAGTGGGATTCAGAGCATCGATATCAAAGCAAGTGACTCTCTCAAGAGTTTTGAAGTGGTGGGTTGTGAAGACTTGGAAAGTATCACGATTTCTGCACCGAATTTGAAGTCGTTGTGGTACAGAGGAGCACTTCCTCTGATTCAGATAAATGGATGTCTGAATTTGGTTGATGTGGTGCTTGATTTGAGAGAAGGTTTTGGCAGAAGTGAATTTGATTGTGAGGATGTTTTGAATCTTCTTTCCTCTCTCAAGGATGTTGAGAGTTTGAAGATTAGCGGGTGGCTTCTTGAGGTATTTTTACAAAGCTTTTTTGCTCCTTTTTTATTTTTTTATTTTTATCATTGTCTATTTTTTTTAATCATTAGTTTTAAGAAAAAAAATTTATTCTCTGCACGATTTTCAATAAGTTTTTTTATTTATCTATCTCCCCTCATTACATATCATTACATCAAAAAAAATTCTCAAAACCAAACAAAATATTTTAGTTACTCCAATATATATTCTATTCATGGCTACATTTATTTGGTGTTTTTCCCTTGCATGTTTTTACAATCTTATAATTAAATCCTTTTGCTGTTTTTTCATTTATAAAAATGATCTTTCCTACCGTGACAGGAAACTATTTTTGTAGCAGCTTTTATATAACAACCATAATTGAAAGCTGCTACAAAATTAATTTTCCATTTTATCTTTTATATAAAATCTGCTACAAAAGTAGATTTAATTTATTTTCTAAGCACATGCACTTGACAGACTTCGAATCCTGTGTATATGATCATTATTAGGGGAAAAAGCTTTTCTCCTTGTGTGGAAAAGATCATTTTTTATGGGGACGAAAAGCATAAAAACTTTTTTCCAGTGTTCATGTTTTTAGAACTAATATTTCAAAAAGTATTTGCAAATTTTATCTCGGAAATAACAATCGAGCAGAAGTGTTTTCAATCTTTTAAAAATGGCCAAATTGTAAAAGTTGCATTTAAGATTATTTTTTTAAGAACCTTTTTTCTTTATTTTATTATAATTTTTTTTGGAGCCTGGAAATATTATAAAACTAGTCAAACGACGAGAGTTGCAACAGAGGTGCAGACATGTTTAAAGTATAACATACCCAAATCAACAAAGAAACCAGAAAAACACCCTAATCAAGGATATGTCTTATGTTAAGGCTCTCCCTAATCCAGAATTTCTTAATTGAAAGTGGTTTCTCCGCTGAAACCAGCAAGTCCTCATTCTATTCAGCTCCAATTCTGATTAAATGATCGAACACATTGATTGGCCTCCCGGCCCTTATATGTGGTGGAGTGTTGAGTTCGTTCTAATCACATTTCTTGACCACTATATATGCTCATTTTATTACTTGTATCTAACTTGAACAACTTTTTCCACTTGAAAAAGTGGTTGTGTGCAGCGGGGGTGATTTTCGAAAGGCTTCAGTTCAGATTCAACAAGTTGAAGAAATTAAGCTGGTTTGATGCTTTGATGAACCAGACAAAGAGGGATTCATTGGCTTGCTTCTTGCACGTATCACCTCACTTGGAAATATTGTTCGTCAAGGTGAGAGAATAATAGGAAAGTAATGAACGTGATACCTAACCTAAACCATTTATTAAACAATTTTTTTCCTTAAAGGGGTCGGATTGTGATAATAGAAAAATATGTAAGCAAAAATACATTTAGTTAATCGAGGTGCACGCAAGCTGGCTTAGACATTCCATTGTCAAAAAAATTAAAAAAAAACTCATCTAACAAGCCATTAAAGAATTTATTCCTATTTTCTCAGACCTTATTTGAAGGAAAATACAGGCCAAGGTTTTCCCAAAACTCCCAATCTATCAAACGTTTGAGAGGTGAACTGTAGTGATGGGTTGAACTTGTTCTTACTGTATGACTCCCCCATTTGGTCGAACTTGTCCTCTTTGTGTAATGCTCCCTGGTATATCGCTAGAGGGTTTCTCTTTGGTATCATTATTTTTAATGATGGGAGAACCTTTTTTGCTCATAAAAAAAATCTACGAGAGAAAATAAATTTTCTTTTCACTTCCTTTGTGCCACTTCATTTTCTTCCATTTTTTATTATCAGCATTTTTTTTCCCTTCCTAATCGAACGGACTCTTAATTCATTTGAATTATGTGCAGATTGATCAAAACTTGAGCTCCATCACCTGCCCATATTTCCACCAATTTTGGCACGAGCCTCACTTGTGGATGGACTACGAAACGGTGACGTCGAATGTTTGTCAACTTGAACGTCTGAAAGTCATTCAATTGGAAGGTTTTAGAAATGAAGAGGATGATCAGTTGATGATGCTAATGGATCTTTTACTTAGGAAGTCAATTGCTCTTAAATCCATGACTGTAATATCACCGGAAAAACAGTCACGGCGGGTCACAAAAATTCCCAAGAGTCAGTTAAACCAGACATCCTCATGCAATCCAGAGCGGATAGTTATTTCTTCTCCAAACAAGGACTACTTTTTTGGATTAATCGAAGACGAGAATAATTTCAGTTGGTTGTAAATTTAGGTGTTCAAGTTTTTGGTTTTTGGTTTTTTTCCTTTGGGAGGGAGTGGAGTGAAATGTCATAAAAGGGAAGGAATTGTATATATGGCCCTACAAAAATAAGTGACAGAATAAAGTTCAATTCAGTACAGATTAAACTTGTTTGGCTTAATAAGTCAAATGACTTATTTTTTTGTACTTATTCAAAATTTTTTGATGCATTTGTAAGTTTATCGTTAATTTTTTTGAGAATTATTGATTCGTCATTTTTTTGAACGGTGAAAAAGAAATTTTATTAACCTTTGAAATTGCTACAAAGATTAATAGGACAAGAAAGGACAAATTGTCCAATCCGAGACCCAATCCCTTGATTGGCAAGATACTAACCAAGACAACACTCAATGGGGACAAAGCCCCAACACTTAAAAGCCTAAACTTTGTCATGATGAGAGGGATCCAAAAATTAAAAATTACAGCCAATTTTTTCGTCTTTATTAAAAATAGAATTTCGATCGTAAATTTTTACTTTTTAAATTCCTCTCGTCATGAGGAAACAATAATCCACAAAAATTAATAAATGTGAAAAAAATTTAAATAAAAACAAAAAAAAGTCATTTAACATATTAATTAGGCCAAACGTACAGTACAGTCTCGGTTTAGGTTCAATGTCAATGATCAACTTCTTGAAGTATAAGGCCATGGTACTATTCTGATATTCTTTTTTGTTTTTTTTTTCTTCCATTCTCTTTAAATTAATGACTTGTCGTCTGATCTGTGAGAGTTTTATCTCTTATTTTACAAGAGTTGTTAAATTCGTCTTTGAATGAATTTTGTCTACAAATCGGGTTTTCACAATTGAGGTTGCTTCACAACGTTATCTGTGCTTCAGCGTTCAATTTCTACACGATATCTTTTGTAGGGCAACTCGTGGCGGCTTGACAGATCTGTAGTTTTTGGGAGTTCATTGGTGCGTTCATACTTGGTTGGAGTACATCTGATTGTCTGGGCATGTGGTGTCGTTTGTCCTTTAACTTTGCATTTTTTCTCGTTTGAAACTCCTAATTAGATGTTAGATATTTAAAAGTGTCGTTGTTGCGTCAGACCATGCCTGAATTAGGATGGAAGAGATCGATTATCGCATGATTTACTCATTTTTTATTTGTTAGACGGTTAGTTTGGCTTTATCCAAATTTTTTGTAATGATCTCCGTTTTATAAGTGCCGCTGGACGTTTATCAATACAATCTTTTCACTTTTGAAAAAAAAAGAAAGTGTAAGATTTGACAGTTGCATTTACAGTACATTAACATTGAAATTCAATAACTTGGCGTGGGAGGCAATGAAGATTAGAGATATCATAGTAAAATATTATAAAAACACTGTCGGTATAATATTATTTCGGACCGAGATCTTATAATTAAGTTATATATTGGTCTTGCCCAAGTTGCAGTCTGTTCATTGATTGGACCTCAATAATAAATGAAAATAAATCACAGAGTGATGGTTCAACTTATGAATATCGTATGATCTAGGGTGAGTCTTCCATAGTGTAAAATAAGACTCATCACGGTTTAACTTGACGATTCGAGCCATGGATTTTCTCACGACGTAAAATAAGACTCATCACGGTTTTACTTGACGATTTGAGCCATGAATTTTTTAAGCCTCAATTAGTTCATGTTAGGAAAAAAAAATCTATCGAACACAAGTATTCACTTGACAAAGCATAATTGTCATATGAGAAATGAACAATAGACACCACTCATTTCTTCTATGACCTGGAGCTTTAATCAAAGTCTTTATTGGTTGTCCGATCAACTTGCTTTTGTTGATTTAAGTACAAAAACATATCTAAACTTGGAAAATTAACGATTTAAATCATAAAAGTGAGGCAGATTTCATTTTACATGAAGATCACATGAGAGGAATAGATGATATGATTGGAGAGGGTCTTAATTTGCAGCTGCATGGTTACTTTTCTCCGACGACTATATACAGAATATATATAATTATTAATTATATATCAACTAACGCAAGAAATTAATGCAAAAGTCTAGTGGTAGTTGTAAAGTCATCTTCAACTTCTGTTTTATTTTATTTTATTTTATTTTAAATTTTTTGGAAAGATAATTGGCAAGTCAATTGACAGGTGTACTGAGGGCAACTCAGAGCTGCATGGAAATTAAAGTACTCACGTCCATAAATAAAAGATTACCCTTTTGCGACCCAACCAGGTAGCTAGCTAGCTCTTATGGCACCGAAAGTTTTGGTGAAGGTTCTCTGCCAATAATCTTGCCTTCAAATAAGGTTGAAATACCTCAAGCGTAGGGCTAAATCATCGTCAACATAATAACCGGAAAGATCGGGATCATACCCATAAAGAGATTCCAATATAGCTAGTTTGGATTGTAGAGTAAAAAGTTTGTGACGTTTAGTCGACCAACTTTTGATTTTGCTATGAAAGGTGGAGAGTTCTCTCTTTAAACGACTAGAAAAAGGTTTTGATTAACAAAAAGGCAAGTCTAGGGATCATCTTTCCCGTGACTTAGGCCGATAACGATTCTTGAGGATAACTCAAATGAGAGTCACGACTGCGCGCTCTCACTCGGAAGAGTTAACTTAAACCTTGTTTAAATCAAACGATATGGTTTTCCGGAATATTGATAAACTCATTTTGGACACATTTATCGAAACCTATGGCGACAGAATTCTAAGAATGCCGTGCACCAAGACCGCTTGTTGACACAGCATCGAAGAAGTTAACAACTTTAGTTTAGACCGAAAAATCAAAAGTTTAGTAAATTCCAAAAGCCATTCTTTAAGCCCGAGATAATGAGAACAAATACAAACCTAAATCATGGAGAAAGAATCACCACAAGTCTTAGCCAATAAACTACTGCTCACTCATATTCAGAAGATAAAGCATAGTAGAGAAACGAGACATGAGATTTAACCGTAGAAAACGAAAGTAAAGTTGATATTATAAAGATCTAATCCGTACGAACAACTTACAAGAAATTAACATAAGACATACTTTAAGGTGTCCTTGCAAGGATTACAACCAAAAAGCTTGCAGGAAGCCAGCTATGGAGTTTCTTAGGAAAGAAGAAAGACTTAAAGCAAAAAGTAGATATGAACTAAAGTGAGAGGGAAGGGCTTTTATACATCTCAATTTCTCTCTCAACAAATATCTTAAAACATACTAAGGCCCCGTTCCAGAACTTGAATAAGTTCTTATTTTTTGTTCAATAATAAGGCTTATTCCACAAAATAAGAAGTAAGTACTTATTTTTTGGTTAAAGCAACTTTAAGCTCAAAAATTATATGTTTACGCAAATAATTTTCTTATCAATATGGATCTTATTTGATAGATCTCATTGAGATTTTTAATACGGCGCCAAAAAAATTGAAAAATTATTTTTCATTTATGTTATTTTTTAGTTTGAAAATGTGAAATAAGCTGCTTATTTGAGTTTTCTGGAACAACCCTTCTTATTTTTCTTTGAGAAGTTCCAAAATAAGTACTTATTTTTTAAGAAGGTTTCTGGAACGGAGCCTAAAAATAGTAAGTATTTCATAAATGAAAAGTCCAAAAAGTAACAAAAATCTGCTCGAAAGCTTGCTATATCAATACTCCATTAAGGGCTGTATCGATACACTATTCTCTACCTAGATTCGTAACTAATTAGTAGTATCGATATAGCCTATAATGGCGTATCGGTACCACATTACCAAGTCCAGCTTTGCCTTTCACCTAATGCTTTGTTTCTTGATCATTGGGGATCGGTGGCACTCCAGCCACTTGGCCTTGGATGCTTGGACACCTTCGGAGGTTATTCTTGGCATCAAAACATGCCTTATTAGGACGTTAAACCTTAAACATACTCAAACGAACCTTACGTGTAAAATCACTATAAAAGTTAGATAGACGCAAGTAAATATGCCATAAAAGAGGACTAAGCGCCCCAAACAGAGGCGGATCGAGTTTTCTTTTTCTTTTTTAAATTTATAGTTTATTTTTTATGCAAAAATGAGTGGAAAAACGAGAAACCCACACAGAAAACTCGATAGAGAGAACTCGCTCGACGCTTGATTTAATTTGTCATTGTTGGTCACTCGTCTCTGTGGTCGTCATCCGTCACCTTACTGTTTTCCTCACCAATCATCAATTAAATTTGGAGCTACACGACAAAAGTAACATTTTATTAAAAAGACTTTTAATTTGGGTATACATAATTTATGACTTTTTATTCTTTTCTTTTAAGGTTCGTAATATATATCTTGATTGTTTGGGTGTGGGCAGCATGCCCTTCGGAAATTTCCGAATTTCCGAACGCGAGGGCCCAGAAATATTTAACCAATTAGGGCGGGGAAACAGTTAATCAGGAATTTAAAACTATAACAATTTACAGGATGTGAACAAGATTGCATGGATGAATGATATACGAGAAAATAAATGGGATAAGATTCAACACTATGGCTGGACATTAAAACAGAGCGTTGGAATAAATCATGATACAGGCAGTAGCCAACTTGCATGCATGGATCTGCCAGCATGCAAGTCAACCGTCGCGCATCAGACTCATACCATCGCGCGATGGTCACGTCCTTCCAACAAGTTCAATTTTACCTCCCTCTGGGCTCTGGAAGGACCAGTACACACCCAGGATCAAACCAAGTAGTTTATATGTACTGAAAGTAAATAATAATTACAACAATAGATAACAGGAATAAAATACAACCCCTAAACAGTGGGGGTACCAAAGTAGAGGCCTTTAGACCAAGTTGACTATGCAAGGGCAATTGCTAGAAACAGACTGACCATCGCGCGAGTATCATGACTGGACTTTTAGGAATTGCTTTGCATGCCTGGGCTCTGAGACATGTTCAGAAGCAACGCAGGAGCATTCCCAAACTAATGAATAAGAGTTCTAAGTTAAACTATGAATTTTATCATGCAAAACAGTGAATCAGTTTTAGTCATGCTTCACAGTTATTCATAGCATTGATAAAACAGAAAATAAACTAGCGTCCCATCCCCACAAGGACCATCGCGCGCTAACGAGAACCGTCGCGCGCGTGACTGGGTCCATCGCGCATGGGAGTGCCAGTGCACGATTTCTTGTAACTTTGCTGACTTTAGGACCAAGACTGATATAGATTACCAGCCTTGGCCCTGACAGCCCCCCTCAGGGATCAAAACAGTAAACAGTATGAAATTATACTTTTACTTGAGTGTTTTGAAAATAAATTGAACAAAGTGGTGTAGCTTGGAAAATGAGTGTATGGATGTGGTTAGAGTAAGGGGATATCAAGTGTATTATGGTTTGTAGAGTCTTTTTTTTGCTTGAAAATTGATAACCTTAGTCTTGGAAGACCAATGGGGTATATATAGGAGATGAAAGAGTGCTTGGTGGGTGGAGGGCTTGGCCAAGCAACCAGCCAACAAGGCTGACCATCTTCCCTTGGTGGAGGAAGAGGCCAACAAGGTGATGGGAGTGGTTGTGAGGGTAGTGCAACCCATGCACCTGCAAAACGTTGTTCTGTCGACGAAAACGGGGTTCTACAGGACAGTGGCCCCCTGATCATCACAGAATCCAGCTGGAAAAAGGTGAAAGTGACAGGTGTTGACCATCGCGCGACGGTTGTACCAACCCACGCGATGATCAATAGTCAAGGCTTTGACTTTGACCAACACCTGACAGATGGTTCATCGCGCGAGGAATCCAATAGAGCGCGCGATGGTCAAACCTGAGGTCAGGGTTTTGATTTAGGATTTTTGGGTTTAGGACAGGCTCCACTCACTCCAAGCTCAAACCATTTCACTCTCAAGACTGTTTTTGATCTGATTCATCATCGGAGAAACAAGAAATCGAAAAAAAAAAAAACAAAGTAAAACAATTGGGGTGTCTACATTGGGGAAATTAGGCATTCATTTCTTTACTTGGTTTTTACCTAATGAATGAAATTTGCAATTTAATTTTCCATAGTTTGAGCACTTAATTTTGATTTTTGCTTAAAATTATTAGTATAATGTGCCCCCACGTGACACAAATCCTAGGTCCGTCACTGGCCCCAAATATCTACAATATTGGGTGCTTATCATTCCCCAGGACGTTCGGGAGAGCATTGGCCCTGTGTACATAATTGCACAAATTGCAGCCTGCATCACAAGAAATACTTATTCCGGTATATATATTTTTTGTCTTCGGACTAATGATAATAGACATATAGCACCGGATGTACTACATGTGCTTAGTATACATAAAATTGCATAATGCTCTTCAAAATCCATTAAAATGGCATTGGTCGAGAGTATCTTCATTGGAAAACAAGAGCAACTACCAATTCAACCACTATTGTACAACCATTAGATATAATTTTTCATATAATAATTCTTCTTCTTCTTCTGATGATGATGATGATATTATTATTTGGCTCGAACAATTATTCTTCTTCTTCAATTCATATTATTTGGCTCAAATAATTATTGGGTTGGTGTTCCGGAAAAATGTCAAATTGTTGCAACAAGATCGTGGTCGCGTACGTACTCAAGCTCCAAGGGCACATAAGTTATCATGTACTCTATAATGAGTACATATTTTTTGCTTTCTCATGACATATTTTCGAAATCTTCAACCACCGCGCTTTCAACTCCGTTTCTACAAGTCGGACTTTCTTTTTGAAGATCAAATAGAAGTAATGTCATTGTAATTTATTTTTTTGTCTCGAATAGAAAATTCTAGTTGATTTCAGTTCATAGTTGAGCACTTGAGCTTGATTTCTTGGTAATTAAGCAAGGGTAATTTCAGGGTGTGCGCAAGATGGTGACAATGTGTGAGAGAGTCAACATGCAGATACATATAGGAAATTGTAGATGTAGATCGATCGAGACTAGTTAAGTGGATTTCTAATGCGACATTTTTGGGCTTTGCAATTTGGATTCTTTCTCCGGCGTTAAAAGAGAAGGATTCTTTTCCCATTCTTTTACGTCAAGTCTAAAGTCAGCTTTGCATCCAAACAACACCCAAAGCACGAGGTCGGTTGTCCGTACTGCTTGTTCTAGCGTTAACCTCACTGGGCAATCAGAAGTCAAAGTCTGAGACTCGGAAATGTTTACGATGTCAAATTTTTTATTATACTACTACGAAGTTATTTAAGGCTACTAATTTTATCATTCTCTTTTTTATTAACGTCACTCTACTGCAAGTTTATTTTTGAGTTACTCAAGGCTATTGATTTTATCATTCTTTTTTTTGTTAACGCCACTCCCCTACAAGTTTATTTTTGCACAAAAAAATATATAAAAATATACTTGTAGGGGAGTGACGTTAATAAAAAAAAGAGTGATAAAATCATTTCCATTATTCAAAGGGTTTTGATATATAAAAAGATGGCCCAAATGCCTATGGCCATTCCAGAAACCTTCTTAAAAAATAAGTTCTTATTTGTAATTTTCAAGTTTAAAAATAATAGGCTTACAAAAATAGTTATTAATTTTTTTTGCATTATTTAAAATATCGCAATGAGATCTTTCAAACAAGATTCATATTACATATTTTTAAATTTCAGTATACTCATTATTTTTGTGAAAAGTCTAAGCACACGTATAAATAGGGTACATATTCTACACAGTTTTTTGTGGGCCCACCTTGAGTCGCATACAAACAATCCGAGATATTCATTAAATGTAAAACAATTTTTCAGGGGTCTTTGCTAAAAATCAGCTCAATCCAATATCTATAGATGCTTGATTCAATCATCTAATTATTCATTATCTGAAAATCAAAATTAAAAATTGGATGATTTGATTGAGTATCTATAAGTATCGGATTAAGCTGATTTTTCAAGGGAGCCCTTGAAAAAATATTTTACATTTAATGAACGGTTCGGATCGTTTGTGTGGGATCCAAGATGGGCCTCACAAAAAATCTGTGTAAAATATGTACATATTTATATGTGTGGGTAGTAGCTTTATTATTTTTGAGCTTGAAAATTGTAAATAAATACTTTTTTTTTGAAAGGCCAAATAAGTACTTATTTGAAAATAAGTACTTACTAAATGTTCAGCCTCAAAATTAAATATTTATTTTTTAAGAAGGCAATTTCAAGCTCAAAAATTATGTGTTTACGCAAATAATTTTCCTAGCAATATGGATCCTGTTTAATAGATTTCATTAAGATCTTTTAAACAATGCAAAAAAAAAAATCAAAAAATTATTATTTCTTTTTATCATATTTGAGTTAAAAAATGTAAAATAAGTATTTATTTTTTAGGAAAGGAATGTGGAACACCAAATGTATGGTCCATTGGCCACGGCCTCTCTTTAATGGCAATTCCATGACAAGACACACATTTAGAAAGAAAATCAAGAAATCAAGGGTGTGAAAATATAGAAACATTTTTCAAAAATGTACTTGAGCAACTCAAGACAGGCTTCAGATAGTGCTAGAGCACCTCCACTTATAGAAACTACTCTCTCACAAAGAAATTTTAGCCACGTACTGAGCCACAGAGTTACCACACGTCTCACAAAACTCACATCGAGTTCATCAGATAAGAAAAAATGACGACACCCATAAGAGATGAGAAGAGCATATCCCAAAAAAAGCAACAATCCAAAAAAAATCTATAAGAAATAATAGACTCACACACATAAATTCAGCTGTCCAAACTGTCGACCAAGACCGCAACCAGAACATGTTGTCCTTACGGAGAAATTTCAGTCGTCTAAACCGCCGACCAAGACCGCAACCAAAACATGTTGTCCAAACTGCCATCAAAGTGTGCGGGAAAAATTCAAAATGCCCCCCAACCTTTAGTCTAAATTTCAATTAGACTCGCAAACTTTCAAAAAAATCAATTTTACTCCCAACGTTATCTTCCGTTAATCAAAATGTCCCATTTCGTCCAAATGACTAATGGATTTTGTGAAAGGCCCTGTTAAATAGTGTCCCAATCGAATTTCGATGATTCGAACCGCTCAATATGATCAGAACGTAATTTTAATGATATCTGCAAGAAATCAACAAAAAAAGAGGACCGGGAAGGGTTTCATCCGAGCAATTTTTTTTATTGAAGTCATATTAAGAAGTTCAGATCATTGAAATTCAATCGGGATAGGGGAGGTACGGGCAAATCCGGATTTTGTTCAAGTTAGGGCGTCCGGATTTTGGTTCTGTCCTCACCTCCCCTTCCTGATCAAATTTCGATGATTCGAGCCACTCAATATGTTCAAAATATGATTTTAAAGGTACCCTCGAGAAATTAGAAGGAAAAAAAAAGACCGGAAAGGGCTTGATTTAAGCAATTTTTTATTGAACAGCTCAATAAAAATCTGTTTGGATGAAGCCCTTTCCGGTCATTTTTTTGCTGATTTCTTGTAGGTACCTTTAAAATCACGTTCTGAACACATTGAGCGGCTTGGATCATCGAAATTTGATCGGGACGCTATTTAACAGAGCCTTTAACGAAATTCGTTAGGCATTTGAATGGAAGAGGTCGTTTTAATTAACAGAAGATAACGTTGGGAGTAAAATTGATTTTTTTTGAAAATTCGGAAGTCTAATTGAAATTTAGAGTAAAAGTTGGGGGATATTTTGAAATTTTCAAAAAATGTGCAAAAGTGATGGTCCTACTCCTACGCTCTTTTCTCACCTTCTTGTACTGTGTTGCATTTTCAACGTTCATCAGAACATGTTATCCTTACGGACAAATTTTTGGTACCGGTTGAGTACCACTTGGATGTGACCGCATAGCCCTCGAGCAATCTATTTGGATTGTCTAAAAATGTATTAAGGCCCCGTTCCAGAACAACAAATAAGTACTTATTTTTTAAGAAGGTAATTTCAAACTCAAAAATTATGTGCTTCCACAAAAAATTTTCCTATCACTATGGATCTTGTCTGATAGATCTCATTGAGATCTTTAATACGGTGCAAAAAAAATTAAAAAAATATTTTTCATTTATGTTATTTTTGAGTTTAAAAATGTGAAATAAGTATTTATTTTTTAAGAAGGTGTTCTGGAACGGAGCCTAAATGGTTCAGATTGAAATCCTCTTTCTCTTTTCACCCTACCACTCTCTCTTATCATCTTTCTCTATTCAAATCCGAATTGTTCAAAACTAAAATGAGTGATCCGGATGTACTGAACAAGCACACGTGGTACGCACCGGCTCCCCAAAAATTTCTCGGTTCTTACGTGCATCAGAGGTTCACACGGCAATACAGACAGTACTTGATCACATGAGATTGTCTTTTAACTTTCGAGGAATCAATATCTAGTGCCCTTATGGCACCACGTGCCCCGATTTACCACCTCCCATGTTGTTTGGTAAAACGTCTAGCAATAAAAAGAGGAATTCGAGTAACGCTAGATGCAAATAAAACTTACTCCGAAAGTATTTCAAAAAAAGTAATGTCTGGTTGAGAGCCATTTTGATGATACACACATCAAAGTGAATCTTAACCACTAATTGCTCTTTTCGAAATACTTTTAGAATAAATTTTCTTTGTCTCTAGCATTAAACATTCCATCCATGTAGGAAATAACAATCGAGCAGTTTGAGAAGTTTTTTTTTCTTCACTTTATTGGATTTTTTTTTTTGAAGAAGGGTAGAAGAGTAATTCCATGAATGCTCAATTTTTTTTTTTTTTTTGATCCGCATGAATGCTCAATTTAATGAAGGAATTAAGCTGGTTTCATGCTTTGATGGACCAGACAGCGGGATTCATTGGCTTGCTTCTTATGCATATCACCTTACTTGGAAAAATTGTTCGTCATGGTGAGTGAATAATAAGGAAGTAATGAAAGTGATACATAACTAAAACAATGTACTATTAAGCAATTTTTTTAAAGGGGTAGGGTTGTGATAATAGAAATACATGTAAGCGAAACTTTCATCTAACAAAAAAAAAAAATATATCTGATTAGTCGAGGTGCACGCAAGCTAGCCTAGGTATCCAATTATCAAAAATATTGAAAAAAAAAAACTCATCTAACAAGCCATTAAAGAATATATTTTTTTCATGAATATTCTGAAAAACTTTCTTCGTCCCTTTTTAATATTCCAATATTTTATGCGTCCATTTTTTAAAGTTAGTATGTAAAAGTTGATACATTTTTCATTTTATCCTGAAAAGTAAATGCCATTGAAAAAGTTCGTAAGTAAAAATGTAATGATTATGTCACCATAAAAAATAATTATGAAAAATTATATAAAACATCGAATGTACAAAGGTGGACACTTAAGAAGGGACAAATGGAGGGAGTAAATATTAACTAAACTTATATAAGTAATTTGTATCTTAAGAAAGTGGTTATCTATAGTTCAGTCAGAAATATTCCTCTTTCCTCATACATTATTTTGAAGGAAAATACAGGCCAAGGTTTTCCCTAAACTCTTAATCTATCAAATATATGAGAGAAAATAAATTTTCTTTTCACTCCCTTCGTGCCACTTCATTTTCTTTCATTTTTTATTATCGGCATTTTTTTCCCTTCCTAATAACAGAGTCTTAATTCATTTGAGGTACGTGCAGATTGATCAAAACTTGAGCTCCATCACCTGCCCATATTGCCACCAATTTTGGCATGAGCCTCACTTGTAGATGGACTACGAAACAGTGACATCGTGACGTAGGACAAAAATAGAGAGTTTTTGTATTTTATTTTTATTGTTTTAGAATAAGATTTTGACTAGCTAGGAATATTTTTGTTTAGGTTAGAATTATTAACTTTCTGTATTCAGTTTGATTTTGATTTCTACATTTATTAGGATTCTTGGTCTACAAGAATTAGAATTTTATTTTAATTAATTAGAAAATATATTTTCTTTAATGCCGCTTGTTTTAGCATGATTTAAGATTTCTTTTACAGTAGGATTTCTAGGGTTTGGGTCTTATAAAAAGGGCTATAACCTATTCAATTATTCAACTTTTTAAAGCTTTTTATCAATAATAATCAAAGTTTTTCTCTATTCTTTCTTGTGCGCAAGGTTTTGCTTGTGGATTCGAGTTCTATTTTGTTCGGATTAGTACGCAACTAATCTCTTCGTGATTCTGCTGCGTCAAGTGGTATTAGAGCACGGTCTTGCCTGGCTCTATGGCACTCATTTGTGGAATATACTCAAACTCTATTGACGATGATCGTAGGGAAGGATTTAACAGTACCTGCACCAAGGGATTTGCCCATGGTCAATCTATTAAACATAAAGTTGATAGGAACCGCGTTGAGGGATTTGCCCGCAACCAACCTATTAGCCAAAACATCTCCGGAAGATATTCTTATTATCAACTTGATAGTGAGAATGAATCTGAAGACGAGTTATTTGAGGATTATTATGGATATCAGTCGAAAAAGCGACATTCAAAGTCTGAAGGGTTTTATCGCACAGATGACGACTTTGCAACTTTTTAGGTAGAACTAATAATTCCTATTTTTCATGGGTATTGCCATCCTGAGAATTTTATTTATTGGTTTCGTAAAGTAGATAAATTCTTTGTGTTCTACACGGATATTCCTGAAGAGAAGGAGGTCAATGATAAGCACCCGAGAATGTAATGTAGGGTGCGCTAGTATCTAGTTTTAGTTAAATTTAGTTACTTATTAGTTATTATTAACGTTGTTTGCTCGTATAGTGTTCTAGTCCTATTTTGTAGGTAAATCGCCAAAAAAGGGCGCTTTCGTTGCACGAGACAAGGTTTTGCCCGAGCAGAAGTTGATTTGCCAAGGCGGAACCTGTCATCGCCCGAGCAGAAGTTGATTTGCCAAGGCGGAACCTGTCATCGCCCGAGCAGGAGTAGAATTGCCCGAGCAAGACCTGTTATTGTCAAGGCCGGAGCAGATTTGCCCGAGCAGAAGCTCGGTGGCCAAGGCAGATGACCCGATGGCCAAGGCAGAGGCAGAGTTGCCCGAGCAGAACCCATCATTGCCCAAGCAAGAGCCAGATTTGCCCGAGCAAGAGGAAGCCAACCAAGGCAATGCCCCACTATTGGCCTCGGCAGCGATGGGATGAATTTTCTTCCATCGATGCCGAACCCCTTAGTGGCAAAAACTCCTTAACCACTTCGGCAGCGATGGGACAAATCCTCTTCCATCGATGCCGAACCCCATAGCAGAGCATTTTAAGGCCGTTGCCATCGATGCCGAGGGGCTTAAGAGCGGATTTTCTGAGCATCTTGGGAATATTCCAGGCGCGGATCTTTGGAGTATTTAAGCTTATGTCACTATTTTGTACAAACAATTAGTATAGAATTTAGATAGATTTGCTTACCTAATTTTTAGATCTAGATCTAGATTCAAATTGTTCTTGAAGTGTTCTTCATTTTTCAGTGTTTAATCCTTTAATTTCCTGCCTTAGTTGTTACTTTTTGTTATTGTTGCCTTAATTAAAGTTGTTTATTTTCTCCCGATCTATCTTAGTCTATAGTTTAATTCAAGTCTTGTTATTTCATTATGGTAGCTAGATTTTTGCTTGCTCCTATCTCTCTAGATATGGGTGAGTAGTTTCAAGGGTTAGGTCATGGGATGATTAGCATCTCATGGCCCGGGCGAAAATTGCATTTTCCACCCAATAAAGCTTCAAACTTTGATTTGAAAATTGATGTGGGGTTCGGGTTTGTTTGATAAATCACCAAGGTGTTAACCTCTTTGATCTTGTGTAGGTGGGAGCGTCGACTACCCACCACATATGATGCTTAGAGCTCTTTCGCACGAGGGATTTGTCAAATGAATTCTAGAGCTAGCTTGGTTTTCAAATCATTTGATTTTTCGATTTGAGGACTATAATCAAGTACCTTAAATTGTGTAGTTGGGTGAAGAGTGTGATCTAGTTCGGGTCTTGGGTGCTAATAATTCCTAGACCTAGCCTATCTTTTCTCTAGTTAGTTCGTTTTTAATTTAGCCTTTTTATTTCCACCGTTCAAAGTAAAACAAAGTTGGCCGTCTAAAGGCCGAAAGCCCTTACTTGCTCTACAAATCCGATCAAGCCATATAATTATTCCCTTGGGTACGATCCCGAATTTCTGGTTTATTATGCTTCAACCGACGAGTTAAACCCTACGCTTGGGGTATTATTCCATATTATATCAATGGAGCGAACGAAGCATTTTTGGCGCCGTTGCCGGGGATTTCTTATTATGGCTTTCTTGGAGGTTCGACAAACCACTGTAAGTATCCCGCTTTCATCTAGTAGTAGTAGTTTAGTAGTTTTTGTGTTAGTGGTTCGTATTTAGTTTGGTGGATACCTCTAACCTAGTTCTGCTAAACTTGAGGTGTAACGAAGCCAGGCTAAATATCGAATTTGTTTCTTAGTTAGTTTAGCGTAGTTAACTTAGTTAGTTAGTTTAAATTTGATTGCATTGCTTAGCCGAGGTGGTGGCATAACCCCTCGCATATTCTGTTTGCTAATTGAGGTGGCGAGATGGCCCCTTTCTGTCTGGTAGTTAGTTAGTAGTGGTAGTTGTTTTGTGTATGCGTGTTTACCGAAGTCCAATTTCAAATCGGCTTCATCGCTCTTCTTCGCCACCGAGAATCCGTAGCATCGCCAGGGCATATCCTGCCCACTCTCCGCCTCGCAAAGTAATTCGCAATTGCAAAGGCCCAATGGCCGAAGAAGTTCCAGTCCGTACTTTGCGTGATTATTTGAATCCGGAACGAGCTCCTCAAGTATCTCCTATCGTTATTCCGATTCCGACCGCCTGGAATACATTTGAGTTCAAGGCTGAATATCTTCGTATAATTCCAGAGTTTCGGGGTCGAGAGTTGGAGGATCCGTATTTGCATATTCGGTAGTTCGAAAATATTTTACACTCTTTCGTTACGGTTCCGGGGCAGCTTGATCAGGCTCGCTTGAAGTTATTTCCGTTCACTCTAAAGGACAAAGCAAAACAGTGGTTCAATTCCTTAAAGGCTCAATCGTTGCGCAATTGGGGTGAAGTCCAAGACGCTTTCACGACCAAGTTCTTTCCCGCAAGCAGGACAAAACTGCTTATTGATCAGATTCAGTGCTTTAAACAGAGGGATGGACAGACTTATCATAAATACTGGGAGCGCTACAAAGACTTACTGATGTCGGTTCCTCATCACAACCTCCCGTTGTATCTCCGAGTTAATTACTTCTACACGGGGTGTTCTCAAGAGAGTAAGCAACTTCTGGATACTATGGGAGGAGGCGATTTTATGGGAAAGACACCGGAAGATGCTTGGGATTACTACGAGTCTCTAGCTGAGAAGACTCAGTCTTGGCAGTTCGCAGATCCAGGAGATAGAGCGATGTTCAATCAAGGTCCTACAGGCTCAGGGAAATTCTCTATTGCGGAGCATACGGCTTTCGAAACTCGTTTGGAGGAGATTGCTCGTAAACTTGACAAATTGGAATTGAAGAGTGCTCAATCTCAAGAAGTGAAAGTAGTGCGCCAAGTGGAGGAAGTATGTGTTATTTGTGAGATTGTGGGCCATTCTACCGAAGCTTGCCCCAATATTCCTGCTTTGAAGAATGTGATTAATGGAATTGCTCCGGAGGAAGTACAAGCCGTTCAACGTTTTGATCCTTATTCTCAATCTTATAATCCGGGGACAAGGCAACATCCAGCTTTTCGTTGGAGTCAACCGGTTGAAGGGAATTCTTCTCAAGCTCCACCGCAAGCTCCTCAAATTCCTTGGAAGCAACCTCAAAATGCTTCCGTTTTCCTCAAGCTCAAGGTCCGCCGGGATTTGCTTCTTCGGGTCCATTTCCACATGCAAACCAATTTCAACAACAACCTGCTCAGTTCCATCAACAACCACCAAAGCGTTCTTGGGAAGATCAATTTAGTGCTCTCTTGCAAGGTCAAACCGCTATTAATGAGCAACAAACTCAGATGATGAATGATATCAGAAATCAGTTGGGCAAGTTGACAACTACGGTGGGTTTGTTACAACAAGAGAAAGGGAAGTTTCCTACTCAACCTCAACCTAATCCGCAACCGAATTCTAATCCGACGTCTCAAGGTCTTCACTTTGCTAGCTCTTCGGTGACTTTTCCCGAGCAAGCAAAGGCTATTATTTCTCTTCGAAGTGGCAAGACGGTGGATAACCAAGTAGTGATGCCTCCGGAACCCACTTTGTTACCTCCTTCTATCGAACGTTCAATTCCAATCCTTGGGGAATCTCCCAAGGAACCAAGCAAGGAGACTCTTGAAGAAGAAAAGGATAAAGGCAAAGCAAAGGAAAGTGTCTTGGAACCTCAAGTTATTCCAACTCCGGCTCCGTTCCCTAATCGTTTGAAGGCTTTGGCGAAACCAAATTACAATGCGGAGTTGCATGAGTTATTCAATCAAGTGAAGATCAACATTCCTCTCATGGATGCGGTCAAGCAAATTCCGTCATATGCCAAGTTTCTTAAGGATTTGTGTACTCGGAAGCGCAAGCTTAATGTTCAAAAGAAGATATTTCTTACTGAGCAAGTGAGTTCTATCATTCAAACGAATATCGCGCCTAAGTATAAGGATCCGGGGAGTCCCACTATTGCTGTCACAATTGGAGGGAAGCGTATCGAACAAGCTTTACTTGATCTTGGTGCAAGTGTTAATTTACTTCCGTACTCTGTTTATCAAGAGCTTGGGTTGGGGGAGATGAAACCTACTCGTGTCACACTCCAATTAGCCGATCGAAGCGTTCGTGTACCAAGGGGAGTAGTGGAAGATGTTCTAGTGCAAGTTGATCAGTTTATCTATCCGGTGGATTTTGTGATTCTCGATACAAATCCAACCGACTCTTCTGCTACTTCTACTCCGGTAATTCTTGGAAGACCCTTCTTAGCCACAGCGGATGCAGTTATCAACTGTCGAAATGGACTTCTCAACATGACCTTCGGTAACATGAAGATGGAGGTCAATGTCTTTAATGTGGGTAGTCAAATGGGAGATGACGAGAACGTGAATGAAGTGAGCCTTATCGATACTCTTGTAGAAGAACACGTGGATGAGTTGCTTTATAGTGATCCTTTGGAAGTTGGTCTTACGGCTGAAGAAGTCGAATTTCTTGAGTCTTCTGAAGTGAGTTCTTTGAGTTCATTATTGGGTGAGGAAGATGAGGCTTGTGCTATAAATTCTTGGATTCCAAAGTTTGAAGAGTTTGAGGAGCTTCCACCGATCGAGAAGAAGGTTCTCCCATCTAGTGTTGAGCCACCGAAATTGGAGTTGAAGCCCTTACCTGATACTTTGAAGTACGTTTTTCTTGGAGACAACGAGACTTATCCTGTGGTTATTTCCTCTTCTCTTGGGAATCTCCAAGAGGTGAAGTTGATCAATTCACTAAGGAGGCACATGAAGGCTATTGGGTGGACAATTGCTGATATCAAAGGGATTGATGCTACTCTTTGCTCTCACCATATTGCTTTGGAGGATAATGTCAAGCCATCCCGCCAACCTCAACGTCGTTTGAACCCTATTATGAAGGATGTAGTTCGTGCTGAAGTTTTGAAGCTTTTGGATGTGGGAATCATCTATCCTATCGCCGATAGCAAATGGGTGAGCCCGATTCAAGTTGTACTAAAGAAATCTGGAGTTACAGTTGTGCGAAATGAGGAGAATGAGCTCGTGCCTACTCGTGTTCAGACAGGATGGAGAGTTTGTATTGATTATCGGAAGCTCAACGCAAGTACCAGAAAGGATCATTTCCCCTTACCATTTATCGATCAGATCTTGGAGAGAATAGCCGGCCATGCATTCTATTGTTTCTTAGATGGTTATTCCGGTTACAATCAAATTGAAGTTGCTCTAGAGGATCAAGAGAAAACGACATTCACTTGCCCCTTCGGAACGTTCGCTTATCGTCGTATGCCTTTCGGTTTGTGCAATGCTCCGGGGACTTTTTCACGATGCATGATGGGGATCTTTAGTGATATGGTTGAAAAGATAGTAGAGGTCTTTATGGATGATTTCTCTGTTTTTGGTGATTCATTTGATTCATGCTTGGCCAATTTGGAGAAAGTCTTAACGAGGTGTGAAGAGAAGAATTTGGTTCTGAATTGGGAAAAGTGCCACTTCATGGTCACTCAAGGGATTGTTTTGGGGCATATTATATCGTCGGATGGTATCGCGGTGGATAAGGCTAAGATCGATCTTATTTCCAATCTCCCGACTCCAAAATGTGTGAAGGATATTCGTTCATTTCTCGGGCATGCCGGATTCTATCGTCGATTCATCAAAGATTTTAGTGCTATCTCCCGACCCTTGTGTCATCTTCTTGTCAAAGACATTCCGTTTGAATGGACCCCCGCGTGTGAGCAAGCTTTTGTTAAGTTGAAGGCTAGTCTTACCACCCCTCCGATTGTGCAACCTCCGGATTGGAGTCTTCCGTTCGAGCTTATGTGTGATGCAAGTGACTATGCTGTAGGCGCTGTTTTGGGGCAAAGGAAGGACAAGCATCCGTATGTTATCCATTATGCAAGCAAGACTTTGAACGATGCTCAAGTGAATTATACCACCACGGAGAAAGAATTACTTGCAGTAGTGTTTGCTCTTGACAAGTTCCGGTCTTATCTTATTGGAGGCACCCCTATTGTTGTGTACGCGGACCATTCTGCTCTCAAGTACCTCCTTACCAAGCAAGATGCCAAAGCTCGTCTGATACGATGGATTCTACTTCTCCAAGAGTTCAATTTGACTATCAAAGACAAAAAGGGTGTCGAGAATGTGGTAGCCGATCATTTATCAAGGCTACAGTTCGAGGATCCTACTCCAAGCTTACCTATTGTGGACACGTTTCTGGATGAACAATTGTTTGCTGTTTCGAGTGCCCCATGGTTTGCGGATATAGTGAATTACTTGGCTACGGGACTCTTACCGCCACATTGGACTCCTCAAGAACGTCGTCGGTTCCTTCATGAAGTACGAATGTTCTCTTATGATGATCCCTATCTCTTCAAGTATTGTCAAGATCAAATAGTGCGCCGTTGTGTCCCAGATTCAGATCAACGAAGAATTCTTGAGTTTTGTCACTCAGAAGCTTGTGGAGGTCACTTCTCTTCTAAGAAGACTTCTACCAAGGTGCTGCAATGCGGATTTTATTGGCCAACCTTGCATAAGGATGCTCATCACTTCTGTGTAGCTTGTGAACGTTGTCAAAAGCTTGGGAGTGTGTCTCGGAGGGATGAAATGCCATTGACTAATATTATGGTGGTTGAGATCTTTGACTGCTGGGGCATAGATTTCATGGGACCATTTCCTGTTTCTTTCGGCAACCTATACATCTTATTGGCGGTTGATTATGTTTCAAAATGGGTAGAAGCCATCGCAACACGTACCAATGATGCTAAGGTAGTGGTGGAGTTTCTCAAGAACAACATTCTTTCACGTTTTGGGATGCCAAGAGCAATCATAAGCGACCAAGGAACTCATTTTTGCAACCGTATTTTTGGGGCATTAATGAAGAAGTATGGAATCACTCACAAGGTCTCCACTGCTTATCATCCTCAGACGAATGGACAAGCTGAGTTGGCGAATAGGGAAATCAAACACATTTTGGAGAAAATGGTGAATCCAAACCGGAAAGATTGGAGTCTTCGCTTAACCGATGCACTTTGGGCTTATCGTACAGCATACAAGACCATTTTGGGAGCTTCACCGTATCGTTTGGTTTTTGGAAAAGCATGCCATCTTCCGGTAGAGCTCGAATACAAAGCATATTGGGCAATCAAGACTCTCAATTATCGTTTACCGGATGCCGGAGCGCACAGAAAGCTCCAACTCAACGAGCTTGAAGAAATTCGGAGAGATGCTTATGACAACACCGCCATTTACAAAGCAAAGGTTAAGGCTTTCCACGACAGGTGCTTCGCCTCCAACCTTGCCTTCCAATAAGGTTGAAATACCCCAAGCGTAGGGCTAGGTCGTTGGTAGCATAATATCCGGAAGTCCGGGATCGTACCCACAGAGAATTCAAATGTAGCTTAATTGGATTGTAGGTTTTATGTGGTGGATTGTGGCGTTTAAGACGGCCAACTTGGTTTTGCTTTAAACGGTGGAAATGATAAAGCGAAGACTAGAAATGAGCTTGATAAACTAAAGGAGGCAAGTCTAGGGATCGTCTAACCCTTGACTTAAGCCGTTACCGGTTCTCAATTATAACTCAGGCGAGAGTCACGACCGCGTGCTCACGCCCGGGAGATTTAACTTTAATGACTACGTTTATCGAAAGATGTGATTAACCGGAATTAAATCAACCTATTTTTGCTAATGTATCTAACACGTAGGGGGCCACGAGCCCTCAATATGTCGCTTGCCAAGACCGCTTGACTAAACTTCATACCAAGGAGTTAACACGCCTCGCTTAGACCAAAAAGGCTAGGTTAATGAAATTCCGAAAACCATGATTTTAAGCCCGAAGGTTTGAGAACCAAATAACCACCTAAGTACTCGGGAAAGATTACCCCGAGACTTGGCCTATCGACTACTCACACATAGCTAAAGCATAAAGAAAGCATAAAAACGAGACATGACTTTTAACCGATAAAAACGAAAACAAACTTGATATTATAAAGGATCTAGTCCGTAAGAACAACTTTAATAAGCGAGAAATTAACAAACGAGAATTACTTACTTGAGTTCTTAAGGAAATAACTTGAAAAGCTTAAAAGGACATTAATGGAGGAACATCTAAAGCTAATAATTAACTAGCTACCAAAAGAGGAAGAAGGAACCCCTATTTATACACAATAGGGTTTCTCTCTCCTCAAATATCTAAAAACATACTATAAAAGGCAAGTATTCCATAAATGGAAACCCCAAAAAGTAGCAAAATATCTGGCCGAAGGCTCTCCGTATCGATACAGAATTAAGAAAAGTATCGATACCACATCGTTAAGCTGAAAAGGCCAATCTCCCGTAACAAACCCGTATCGATACACACAAAATCCGTATCGATACGGGACTCTCTGGTTCGAGAGATAACAAACGCGTATCGATACGCGTGAAATCCGTATCGATACGGGTGGCTTATCTCTGGTTCCTCAGGCTAGCCTCCTGGTCCTTGACACCCGACGACCGTTGGCTTGCCCGATGCTCCTTGCCTTCGTTCTTTGGTCGCTTTGGCACATGTTCCACCGGGCAATTATTCTTGAATTATCTTGGGAGTTGACTTTGCACTCAAAACACGCCTTTTAAGGGCGTTTTGCCTGAAACACTCAATAAACTACCTTACGAGTAATATTGACTAAAAACGACAATTAAGAGCTAAAAAGACTTATAACTAACGGGTTTACGCACCACGATCAAGCAATCTTAGGTGCGTATCACACCCCCCAACTTGAGCGTTGCTAGCCCCTAGCAACAAAATGAGAACTACGGAAAGAAAGAACAATTGACAATCCTTCCGGCAAAGCTACTTAGCACCTTTTCAAAATGCAACTAATTGGCAAGAGCTAAAATTAACTTAACTATTCCAAACAACTCGTAGCCAACAATTTAGCGATCAACTAAGTATCGAGCTAAGTTATAATCAAGTATCCAAAATGAGCGTCAAAAGACAAAAGGCGGATACGAAGCTATAACTTCACCAATTCAAACCAATGTAGCCATATCCCACAAGAAAGGTGCTCGAATTAGGCATGGGGAACAAAAATACCGTGCCTTATAAGTGGAGAGCACCATTAAACAGAACTTACGACTAAACAATTGAAAATTTAATTGCCGAAAGAAAACATGCCACAAACTAAATATGCTAACTATCAAACGATAAATCAAAATGGAATCAAAGCATATTAAAGATCTACTAAGGACTTTATAGAGTATAACGACCTTGGTTTAAAACAAAGAACGGTTAGCAAACATGGATGGCGGCCATATACTAGCTCGGTTCAACTACCCTTGGCCGCCTCCAACTCCAACTACCAAGTCATAGGCCACATGCCGGCCTCAACAAAAACTTACTAAACTATTTAGTCCGAGTTAAACTAAAACCAAACTAAACTAAAAACAATGAAATAAAGATAAGAGGTGGGCTGTCAACCACCAAGCACCCCGACCAAGTTGAGGGATTTTCCAACTACTCCACCGACTCTACTCGTCATCCAAAAACACTGGCTCATCCCCAGCAAAATCATCGCTATCCTCATCAGGCTCATCGGGCGGTGGTACATACTGCTCACTGGCTTGCCCGACTCCTTGGCTCAGAACCCAGTCTAACTTATGATCGATCTTCCGCTGCCTCCTTGCATTGGCTCGGGTCTCCTTCTTAAGCTTCTTCAGGCATCCCATAGTGGCCACCCCTTGGCAAAACAGTAGTTTGTTCCAAGCAGCCGACTTTGCACCCTTTGGTGGCAAAGTAGTCAAGTACGCCCCACGTGGGGCAGCAGCAGCAGTCGGTCGGGATTGAGAGATACTCCGGGTGAGTATGGAACTATTGATATCCCCCGGATTGAGCTTTTCACGCTCCGGAAACTTGGAAGCAGGAACCTTTTGAGCCAAACACATAGCGGTCACCAAACATGGAAAAGGCAACCTAGAATTGGTTGGGGCCTTGGCTTTGAAGTCAATCATCTCCTGAAAAATAACCTTAGCCCAGTCGCACACCACATTCGGATTCATGAAACGCGTGAATCATCCCCCCTTCGTAACTATCCGGCTTGTTCTCCGTCCCCCTTGGATTGAAATTGTGATGCACTAGCTGGTTAACAAGCCGATACACCTCCTTAAACTTCCCCGGCACATGAGGGAGACTCGCCTCCCTAGGATTTTTATACAACTCCTGAACAACGGTCTCGTCTGCCACATACTCCTCATCGGGGTAGTTCACATCATCCGCGGGTGGTTGACGATAATTCAAAACCCGAGCGATAAACCCAGAAGTCACCTCAATCGGAATCTTCCCAATTTTCGATGTTACCTTAGCGTCATCCTTCTTCTCATCTTCCTCAGGAGGAATTTTCATGTTTTTGTAGAATTCTATAACCAAGCTCTTTATTGTAGCTAGGGTTAGGGGTAAGGTAGTAAGACAAACCTTGGTCGCGGATGCGACGGACAAACGGATTCTCGATGCCAAGGTTGTCGACGTCCACATGGCGCTCATTCTTAAACCCCCGGTTACGAATCCCCTCTTCCCATTTCTTTTGAGTCGCGGCGCGAATCTCAGCCGCCGTCCTCCTCTTAGCCCGGCCTCGCTTTTGCGGGTTCGCAATCATTTCCTCCTCCTCCTCCATTTCCTGCACTATCTCCTCCGCTTGTTGCGAAGAAGAAGCCGGAGCCTTGCCCTTAGAAGCCACGGTCTTTGTTCTCACCATTGCAAGCAAAACCTACCAAGCAGAACAAAATCCCAAATCTTGAAACAAAATACTACAGTAAGCAACCCAGATTGCAGCCAGAAACGCACAAGTTTCAACAAAAACAGGCGGCCAGACAAAATCCACAAAACTTCTGAGTTGTACTACACAAATTCTACCTCCAAAATTCAGTGCACAAATGATAACTTCGCCATGCAATTCCAGTCCCAAATCCAATCAAAATTTCAAACAAATTCCGGAAAAGGGGGTCATGGACGATCTCAAACGTTGGGGGTTAGAAAACAGCGTAGGATGGTTCAAAATGGCAATGCATGGCAAGATATAGTGGCTAATCAAAGGTTAAAGCTATTCTAGAGGGAGAACAATGGAAGATATTACGCAAAGAGAGAGTGAGAATGGATTTACCTCGTACTAGTAGGATTTGACTTTAAAACCTTGAAATCCTTGAAAAATCCTTGAAAGCTTGAAGGTTTGATGAGAGATTATGGAGTTTTGGGGTTGATTTGGGTGGTTTGGGGTTGGGTTTCGGAGTATTTGGGCGGTTATGGAGGTGTAGTGAGAGAGAATAAATGGTGGGAAGATGAAGAGGCCGGCCTTGATAACTGCAGATTTCAAAATTAACTCACGCGTATCGATACGGCCACCAAATCCGTATCGATACGGAGCTCTCTGATGACCCACGAAAGCAAACGCGTATCGATACGCCTTAAGGGCCGTATCGATACGGATAGCTTAATTCCAGAAGTTCAGCTTTGCCACCCGAAGCCAATGCCGACGCCCGACGCCACTCTATAAAAACACCCGGAGCCTGAAAGCCTGAGGCCAACCCAGCAAAGTTCAAAACCAACTTCCAACCATCCACCCGAGCATCCGGTTTCCTATGGATAAGAGTGAGACGCGGACTAGGCTTTATTTTAAAGGTCAATGGGACTCTCTTGTGGTTCGAATCAAACAAAGATGGCCTTGTATCATTTCTTACATATGCCATAGATTCCAAAGCGATTTAAAGTAAATAACGAACATATTTAGGCATGACATGAGATTAATACCTAACTAAGAATATAATGAGAACAACAACGGGATATGGGTCAAACCTGCTCACAACACACTCAACACCTAATCTCACGCCCTTTTAGCAGCATACGAGTTGGACAGAACAAGTTTCCAAAAATATTTACACAACTCTTGCCAATTAATGAACTAATGACCAAGTGCTAAGTTGCTCTATTCCACTAACTTTGTAATAACGGAAGGATTGATCTACAAAAAATGAAAAATTTAAACAAAAAGCATAAAACATAAATAAAACATAAATATCCGATTTATGTCCCTCCCCCCAACTTGAAATATGCTATGCCCTCATAGCATGGAGAACAACAGTAGGGAAAAAGGAACAAAAGATCGTACCTACGGGGGAATGTCAACCCCCTTATACCTCGACCAAGTTGGAGGTTTTGGCGTCACCGACTCCTTTTGTCATCCGAACGGCTTTCAAGGTCGACTCCTTCGGCTCTTCCAACGGAACCACAGCTAGTCACACAGGATCATGGCCAAAGCTTTATTGGACTAACAACCGCGACACGTAATCGCACCCATGCTTAGGGCTCCTGAATGCCTCATTCACTCCGACGTTAGATCCAAACCACCAAGGCTGGTGTGGTAGCACGCTCACCCTGCAAAAGACTTAAGCTCGAACTACCTACTAAGAGCCAAATGACATTAGAACCACCCGGCACGTGTTATCCGGGCACCAACAAACATATATACAAAGAGAAACAACAAAGAACACCACCCGATTTTCACGCAATCTCACGAGTCATACTTTTCTTCCCGAGTCTCACCGAGTAGACAAGACACGGGTGGCTATACTAGACCGTCAATTTTGTTACATCACGCCCGAAGTAAAATTCAGCCGCTTGACCTCGCCAAGCAATTAAGCCCAGCGTTCCCTATGATCGAAACAAAGTGAGACAAGACAGAGCCTAGTGCCAAAGCACGGGAATATCAAGTCTCACCCAAAGACCTAAGCTGCCCCCGATAGGGACATATCTGGTGAGCTAGGATCGTTAACGGCAAACTACGACAAAGAAGGACTAGTTAAAGTCCGATACCATGATGCGTTGGTGAAATCTCACGTGTGAGAAAGTCCCGAAACATAAGAAATAAGAACAAAGCACAAAACAATATTTACAAATGTACAAAAACACAGAATTTAATATCAGAGCTCGGAGCGTCCAAGTCACAGCTGGACTCCACCAAACAATGAAGTCCAGCGTCCCCTAAGATCGTAACCAGGCAGGCACAAGATAGAGCCAAGTGCGGTAATGGAGCACGGGAATATCAAGGCCTAACCTAAGATCTATACCGCCCCCGTTGGGGCTAATCTGGAAGACGTGAGTGGTTCACTGTGAATTACTCCTATCAGAAAAGCTAATGAAAGCCCTATGTCACTGATATTAAAATTGCCCTTACTAACCGGAGCTGGGCACACGATCCTTTTTTTAGTAGCGGCGTGCGGAGCTACATATACCCAAGTCAATGGAGGGTACCCCCTACCCGGGGGCCGGGTCCGACAAACAATTAAGTTCAGCGGTTACGCTTTCGCTCCCCGTGCAAATAAATGGAACACAGACTATACCGAAAAGCCATCCGTATAAACGGGATCGGCCAAAACCTCATCGGGCTCACCGGTTTCGAAATTTCCAAGGAAAGGCTTAAGCCGCTGACCATTAACTTTAAAAGAGGAACCGTTACGCACGCTTTCTACTTCTATCGCCCCGTGAGGGGACACATTTTTGACAATATAAGGGCCAGCCCAACGTGAGCGCAACTTCCCGGGATGCAAATGCAAGCGAGAATTGTATAACAATACTTTTTGACCAGGCACAAAGTTTTTAATCACAATTCTATTATCATGCTTGGCTTTGAGTTGAGATTTATAAGCGCTAGAATGGTCGTAAGCATTGTACCTTAACTCCTCGAGTTCCGTCAATTGGAGCTTGCGCTGGTCGCCGGCTTTGGCCAGATTGAAATTCAGCTTCTTAATAGCCCAATAGGCTTTATGCTCAAGCTCGACTGGTAAGTGGCACGCTTTTCCGTAAACCAACCGATATGGTGACATGCCCAAGATAGTCTTGTACGCAGTACGGTAAGCCCACAAAGCATCGATCAATCGAGTTGACCAATCTTTACGGGTAGGATTAACCGTCTTCTCCAAGATGTTCTTGATCTCCCGATTCGCAAGCTCCGCTTGGCCATTCGTTTGCGGGTGGTAAGCCGTGGAGACTTTGTGAATGATGGAATACTTCCGCATGAGAGCCGCAATGGATCGGTTGCAAAAGTGGGACCCTTGGTCACTGATGATAGCTCTGGGCATGCCAAATCGCGCCAAAATGTACTCACGGAGAAATTCAACGACAACTTGGGCATCATTAGTTCGAGTGGGGATAGCCTCCACCCATTTGGAGACATAATCAACAGCCAACAAAATGTAGAGGTATCCAAAGGAAGTAGGAAATGGCCCCATGAAGTCGATACCCCAACAGTCAAACACTTCAATAATCAAAATGGGTGTAAGCGGCATCTCATTACGTCGCGTCACGCACCCCAGAAGTTGACAGCGCGCACATGCCCGGCAGAAAGCAAACGTATCCTTGTACAATTTTGGCCAATAGAAACCGCACTGTAGAATCTTAGCGGCGGTCTTTCTGAACGAGAAATGGCCGCCACAAGCCTCCGTGTGGCAAAATTGGATAACACTTGGTTGCTCAGAATCAGGCACACAACGGCGGACGAGTTGGTCGGCACAATACTTAAACAGATACGGGTCGTCAAAAGAGAACCGTTTCACTTCGGCCAAGAACCGACGCTGCGCTTGTAAATTCCAATGGGCAGGCATAAGACCGGTGGCTAAGTAGTTCACTATATCCGCGTACCAGGGAGCTGTAGTGATGGAGAATAGCTGCTCATCGGGAAAAGAGTCACCGATAGGAATATGAGCGGTAATATCATCGAATTCGAGCCGAGATAGATGATCGGCCACCACATTCTCTACACCCTTCTTGTCCTTAATGGTGAGATCAAACTCTTGTAGAAGTAGAATCCACCGAATCAATCTTGCCTTGGCATCTTGCTTCGTAAAAAGGTACTTGAGAGCGGAATGATCGGTGTACACAGTAATTGGAGCCCCCACTAGATAAGACCGGAACTTGTCCAACTGCAAAGACTATAGCAAGCAACTCCTTCTCCGTAGTCGAATAATTCATTTGAGCCTCATTGAGTGTTTTACTTGCATAGTAAATAACGTACGGCTCTTTCCCTTTCCGTTGACCCAAAACAGCTCCAACGGCGTAATCACTGGCGTCACACATTAGCTCGAATGGCAAGTCCCAATCCGGAGAACGCACAATAGGTGGAGAAGTGAGACGTGACTTTAACTGGGCAAAAGCGGCCTCGCAAGCCGGCGTCCACTCAAACGGCACATCCTTGGCCAGCAAATGACACAATGGCCGAGCGATGGCACTAAAATCTTTGATAAAACGCCTATAGAAACCGGCATGCCCCAAGAAAGATCGGATATCCTTCAAACACTTTGGAGTCGGAAGATTCCCAATCAAATCAATTTTTGCCCGATCCACTTCTATCCCCTTCGAGGAGACAATGTGGCCGAGTACGATGCCTTCGGTCACCATGAAGTGGCATTTCTCCCAATTCAGCACAAGGTTATTCTCCTCGCACCGGGCTAGTACAAGCCCCAAATTGGCAAGACAAGCCTCAAAAGAGTCACCAAAAACTGAGAAGTCGTCCATGAATACCTCCATAATTTTCTCCACCATATCGCTAAAAAGGCCCATAATACACCTTGAGAAGGTACCGGGGGCGTTGCAAAGCCCGAACGGCATACGACGATACGCAAAAGTCCCGAATGGGCACGTGAAAGTAGTCTTCTCTTGATCTTCCAAGGCCACCTCAATCTGATTATAACCGGAGTACCCGTCCAAAAAGCAGTAAAACTTGTGCCCGGCCACTCTCTCCAAAATTTGATCGATGAAGGGAAGGGGAAAGTGGTCCTTTCTTGTACTAGCGTTCAGCTTTCGATAATCAATGCACACCCGCCAACCGGTCTGAACCCGCATTGGAATAAGCTCATCCTTGTCATTTTTAACCACCGTCACCCCAGACTTCTTAGGTACCACCTGTATTGGGCTCACCCACTTAGAATCCGCGATCGGGTAAATAATGCCAACATCCAACAATTTAAGAACTTCCGCTCGCACCACATCCTTCATAATCGGGTTTAATCGGCGTTGAGGCTGGCGAGAGGGCTTAACATCATCCTCCATGTAGATGTGATGAGAGCAAAGAGATCCATCTATTCCTTTGATATCGGCGATGGACCACCCAATAGCCTTTGAATGCTTCCTCAACTTAGAGAGCAATTGGAATTCCTGAAGTTCGGTTAGGGCGGAGGAAATTACCACCGGGTATGCTTGACCTTCACCAAGATAGGCATACTTAAGTGAATCCGGTAGGGGCTTAAGTTCAAGAGTCGGGGGTTCCACACTAGACGGAACGGCGCGCTTCACAATAGGAGGCAACTCCTCAAATTTAGGGAACCACGGAGTAATAGCACAAACCTCTTCCACATCCAGCAAAGATGACAAATACGCAACCTCAGGGGCATCAAGAAAATCGGCCTCGGCGGAAGTCAGCGCGAGTTCCAACTCATCCTGACAAATAAACTTATTGACATGGTTTTGGACAAGTGAGTTGATCATGCTAACTCCGCAGACATCCTCATCGTCCCCCATTTGACTGCCAAGATGGAACATGTTGACTTGCATCTTCATATTGCCAAAGCTCATGTTAAGCCGGCCATCCCTACAATGAATGACGGCATCGGAGGTTGCCAAAAACGGCCGGCCAAGAATGATCGGAACAGAGGACTGAGCTGCCGGTACCGGGCACGTGTCAAGAACCACAAAGTCAACTGGGTACACGAACTGATCAACTTGAACGAGCACATCCTCGACCATCCCTTTGGGAATGCGAATACTCCTGTCCGCCAATTGTAAAGTCACCCGAGTTGGTTTCATTTCCCCCAACCCAAGTTGTTCATAGACCGAGAACGGTAGGAGGTTTACACTTGCCCCCAAATCAAGAAGAGCTTTTTCACAAACTTTACCCCCGATGGTGATAGATATCGTAGGACAGCCCGGATCATTATACTTGGGCGGAAGGGTTGACTGGAAGAGGGAGCTTACTTGTTCGGTTAAAAACACTTTCTTCTGCACTTGGAGTTGCCGTTTGTGAGTGCACAACTCCTTCAAAAATTTGGCGTATGATGGAATCTGTTTAATAGCATCGAGCAAAGGAAGGTTAACCGTCACTTTCTGAAGAACTTCATAAATATCACCGTTCAAATTCTGCTTGGGCGGTGACTTTAGTCGGTGAGGGAATGGAGCGGGAACGGTGAAAACTTTGGGAACCTCATCGTCCTTGGCTTTTCCCTTCTCTTCCTCAATAGGCGCTGGCCCGGGGTATTGTTCTGCAGGAGCTGATTTGGGAGATTCTTCATCTAGCATTGTTGGCTTCAATGGTGCCGAAAAAGGTAGTAAGATTTGCGCAACCGGCGGCTCTACTTGAGCATTATCAACCGTCTTCCCACTTCTCAACGATATTATGGCCTTTGCTTGCTCGGGGAAAATCACCGAAGAGCCTTGTGCAAAGTGTTGGCCTTGAGGGTTTGGTTGAGGCTGGGTGGGTAGTTTGCCTTTCTCTTGTTGCAATACACCAATAGCCGTTGTTAATTTACCCACTTGATTCCTGATGTCGTTCATTGCTTGAGTAGTTTGCTCATTGGTGGTCGTTTGCATTTGACAGAATGCATTCAGAGTATCCTCCAAAGAACGTCGTGGAGGTGGTGCTGGTTGGTGCTGAAATTGATTTTGCCCTTGGAATTAGCCCGGCGGTACGAATCCTGGCGGGCCTTGAGATTGTGCTGGAGGAAATCGTGGTTGACCTTGAAACTGAGATTGGCGCCATGTTTGATTCTGAGGAGGAGGAGCTTGAGAAGTTGACGAGCCGGCCTCATTTTGGTTACCCCAACGGAAAGCCGGATTAGACCTCAACCCCGGATTGTAGGTGTTGGAATATGGATCCCAACGTTGATTCAATGCGCACACCTCTTCAGGGAGTTGATTATAGTGCTGTCGGAGGGTGGGGATGGTATGACAGTTGTCGGTCGAATGACCCGTAGTCTCACAAATAACGCACACTTCCTCCACTTGACGAATCTCCTTCACTTCTTTCACTTCTTTGACCTCTTTCACTTGGACCGACTCTAACTTCATTTTGTCCAACTTTAACGATAACTCATCCAAGCGTGTCTCAAGACCGTTTTGCTCATTCACTGAAAACTTACCGGAACCTCCCGGTCCTTGATTTCTCATAGCTTGGTCACCCGGATCAATGTATTGCCAAGTTTGAGCTCTCTCGGCCAAAGCATCTAAGAATTCCCAAGCGGTATCTGGGTCCTTTCCCATGAAATCACCACTCCCCATCGTATCCAAAAGCTGCTTGGACTCCCGATCACAACCCAAATAGAAATAGTTGATCACAAGATACATGGGAAAGTTATGGTGGGGGACTGCTGCGAGTAAATCCTTGTACCGCTCCCAATACTTGTAGAAGACTTCCCCATCTTTCTGTTTGAAATTCTGAATTTGATCCATGAGAAGCTTAGTTCGGCTAACCGGAAAGAACTTGGTGGTAAACACGTCTTGCACTTCGCCCCATGTGAGCAAAGAGCGGGGCTTCAAGGAATGAAACCACTGCTTCGCCTTGTCTTTGAGCGAGAAGGGAAACAACTTCAGGCGGGCTTGATCTAACTGTCCCGGTCCGGTCACAAAGGTGCTAACGATAGTCTCGAATTCCCGAATGTGAGCATAGGGGTCCTCCAATTCACGCCCCCGAAACTCTGGTATAACCCGATGATATTCTGGCTTGAAAGCAAATGCATTGGCGGCAGTGCAAGTGGGAATGGCTATGGGAGAGACATGTGGACCTCTTTCTGGCGTCAAATAATCACGCAAAGTACGAGCTGCTGGTTGATCTGCCATTGGGCGTAATGGAGGGGATAGCTCACGAGATGCAGATCGATGTAGCCGATTCGATAAAGGGCTACGATAAATATTGAGCATACAACCTGCACAGTCCAATAAAGCAGACTAGAGGGGCTATGCCGCCGCCTCGTTCACAAACAGTCTCGTGGGGTTATGCCACCACCACGGCTATATAAGCAATAATAAATAGAAGGTAAAAAGGCAATTGATGCTCGACTAGCTTCGTTAAACCTCAAGTCGAATTGGTGGCTCAGTTAGAGGTATCCGCTAAGTTGAGTTCAAATTACACAACGGAAAAATAAACGGAGTACTTACAGTGGTTTGTCGATCCTCCAAATAAGCTAGATAAAAAGATTCCCCGGCAACGGCGCCAAAAATGCTTCGCCTCCAACCTTGCCTTCCAATAAGGTTGAAATACCCCAAGCGTAGGGCTAGGTTGTTGGTAGCATAATATCCGGAAGTCCGGGATCGTACCCACAGAGAATTCAAATGTAGCTTAATTGGATTGTAGGTTTTATGTGGTGGATTGTGGCGTTTAAGACGGCCAACTTGGTTTTTCTTTAGACGGTGGAAATGATAAAACGAGGACTAGAAATGAGCTTGATAAACTAAAGGAGGCAAGTCTAGGGATCGTCTAACCCTTGACTTAAGCCGTTACCGGTTCTCAATTATAACTCAGGCGAGAGTCACGACCGCGTGCTCACGCCCGGAAGATTTAACTTTAATGACTACATTTATCAAAAGATGTGATTAACCGGAATTAAATCAACCTATTTTGCTAATTTATCTAACACGTAGGGGGCCACGAGCCCTCGGTATGTCGCTTGCCAAGACCGCTTGACTAAACTTCATACCAAGGAGTTAACACGCCTCGCTTAGACCAAAATGGCTAAGTTAATCCAATTCCGAAAACCATGATTTTAAGCCCGAAGGTTTGAGAACCAAATAACCACCTAAGTACTCGGGAAAGATTACCCCGAGACTTGGCCTATCGACTACTCACACATAGCTAAGGCATAAAAGAAAGCATAAAAACGAGACATGACTTTTAACCGATAAAAACGAAAACAAACTTGATATTATAAAGGATCTAGTCCGTAGGAACAACTTTAATAAGCGAGAAATTAACAAACGAGATTTACTTACTTGAATTCTTAAGGAAATAACTTGAAAAGCTTAAAAGGACATTAATGGAGGAACATCTAAAGCTAATTAAGAGCTAGGTCCAAAAGAGGAAGAAGGAACCCCTATTTATACACAAAGGGGTTTCTCTCTCCTCAAATATCTAAAAACATACTATAAAAGGCAAGTATTCCATAAATGGAAACCCCAAAAAGTAGCAAAATATCTGGCCGAAGGCTCTCCGTATCGATACGGAATAAGAAAAGTATCGATACCACAACGTTAAGCTGAAAAGGCCAATCTCCCGTAACAAACCCGTATCGATACAACCAAAATCCGTATCGATACGGGACTCTCTGGTTTCTCAGATAACAAACGCGTATCGATACGCGTTGTAATCCGTATCGATACGGGTGGCTTATCTCTGGTTCCTCAGGCCAGCCTCCTGGCCTTGACACCCGACGACCGTCGGCTTGCCCGATGCTCCTTGCCTTCGTTCTTTGGTCGCTTTGGCGCATGTTCCACCGGGCAATGATGCTTGAATTATCTTGGGAGTTGACTTTGCACTCAAAACACGCCTTTTAAGGGCGTTTTGCCTGAAACACTCAATAAACTACCTTACGAGTAATATTGACTAAAAACGACAATTAAGAGCTGAAAAGACTTATAACTAACGGGTTTATGCACCACGATCAAGCAATCTTAGGTGCGTATCAACAGGCGAATTCACCGGAAAGAGTTTGAGGTCGGACAGAAGGTACTCTTATACAATTCGAAGCTTCATTTGTTTCCCGGTAAATTACGTTCTCGTTGGGCGGGCCCTTATGTTGTTGAGCATGTTTATCCTCATGGTGCTGTTGATGTTATGAATCCGTTAAATGGTAAATCTTTTAAAGTTAATGGCCAAAAGCTTAAACCATTTCTTGGAACTTTTGAGATTGGAGAGCCAGATGAGGAGTTAATCGATCCAGTTTACACGGTTGATTAGTTTTGATACTTGAAATTGCACGGGGAGCGCAAGCGTAACCGCTGAACTTAACTGTTTGTCGGACCCGGCCCCCGGGTAGGGGGTACCCTCCATTGACTTGGGTATATGTAGCTTCGCACGCTGCTACTAAAAGAAGGATCGTGTGCCCAGCTCCGGTTCGAAGGGCAAACCATTTAATATCAGTGACATAGGGCTTTAATTAGCTTTTCTGATAGGAGTAATTCACAGTAAACCACTCACGTCTCCCAGATTAGCCCCAACGGGGGCGGTATAGATCCTTAGGTTAAGCCTTGATATTCCCGTGCTAACGCACTTGGCTCTATCTTGTTTGCTTGCCTGGTTACGATCTTAGGGGACTGCTGGACTTCATTGTTTGGCGGAGTCTAGCTGTGACTTTGACGCTCCGAGTTCTGATATTAAATTTGTATATACTGTACATATTTGTCTTTCCTTCTTGCTTTGTTTCTCCTTTAGTTTAGCTATGCATGTTCTGTTCTGTTTTGTTTCGTCTGCTTTGTTCTATGTTTGCATTGAATAAAATCTTGGAGATATCTCACATTCAAAAGATTTCACCAATGTGTTAGTGTAAAAAGGGCTTTCATTAGTTCTTCTTGGTAATAGTTTATCGTTAATGATCCATGCTCTCCGCGATTGCCCCTAATCGGAGGCAACTTAGGTCTGTGAGTGAGGTTTGATATTGCCTAGAGTGCACGCTAGGTTATATTGCATCTTGCTTTGTTTTGATCCTAGGGGACGCTGGACTTCATTGTTTGGCGAGGTCAAGCGATAGATTTTATTACGGGCGCTAGCATAACAAATTTTCGACGGTCTAGTATAGCCACCCATTGCTTACCCCAACGGTAAGGAATGGGAAGAAAAGTATGACTCGTGTGATCGCGTGATGATCGGGTGGTGCATTGCATTTCATTCTGTTTTGCATGTTTTCATTTGTTCTTTGTATTTTCTTTATCTTCTGTCTTTTAGTTTTTGTTTGGTTTAAAACCGGATAACACGGGCCGGTGGTTCTAATGTCAATTGTTTTGTGGAAAGTCGTTCTCTTAAGTCTTCTGCAGGGTTTATTTGCTACCACACCAGCCTTGGTGGTTTGGGTCTAAAGCCGGAGTGAGTGAGGCGTTCAGGAGCCCTAAGCATGGGTGCGGCTAAGCGCCGCGGTTATTAGTCCGATAAAGCTTTGGATATGGCCCTGTGTGACTAGCTGTGGTTCCGAGTTGGTAGAACCGAAGGAGTAAACCCTGGAAGCATCAAATCTGGCTGGAGCAAAACATTGACATAAAATCCTCCAACTTGGTCGAGGTATTTAGGGGTTGACATTCCCTTTGGACGGTATATTCGCACACTCTTTCTCTGTTCATCTTGTTCTTAATGCTATGAGGACATAGCATCGCTTTAAGTTGGGGGGAGGGGTTAGCTTATGTGCTATTTGTTTGATATTTGTTTGATTTTATAAATTTTGAAAAATTCAAAAAACAATAGAAATTGAAAAACCAAAAACAATAGAAAATTGAAAATTTCAAAAATAAATAAAAGGTTTTTACTTGCAATTTCTTCCTTTTGTCATAATTTTTAGTTTTGTTCATGACTTGTTGCATGCTCAATCGTTGTTAGTTAGCAAGAATTCGTAGCAATCCTAAGAATTTTGTGCTTCTTAACTTGCATGCTTAGTTGACAATTGAATGGTTTAAGTGTTGAGCAAGTTTTTGAGCAAGTTTTGGCCCATATCCCCATCTTCTCAATAAAAAGCTTGTAGTTAGGTGAATAATCGCATGTCCATGCCTAATTGTGTTTAAATGTCGATTTTCAATCATTTTGGAATCCAAAGCGCACTTAGGAAAGGATACAAGGCATTCTTTGCATGATTATACCACATATGAGTCACCTTGTCCTATTTTGCATCCTGTTATTCTCCCATTCTTTGCTTAGCCTAGGCGACCGGTTGTTTGGAGGGTTATTTGGTTGGGTGATCATTGCTTAAAAGGTGTTTTGGGGGTGATTAGATGAAGTTTTGGAAGTTCTGAGGACCGAATTGAAGCAAAACAAAATTTGCTTGGATTAGTGGCTTCGGCATCGATGGATGGAAAGATTTTACATCGCTGCCGAGAGCTCATCTCACCAGGCTACTATCTTGTTCGCCATCGATGGAAGAGAATTGTTTACATCGCTGCCGAGCAGCTTATCACCCTAGGCCAATAACATCATCGGCATCGATGGGATCCAACAGTTTGCATCGCTGCCGAGCCACTCTCAGCGACAGAATAGTTCCAATTGCGTCAAAAACCAACACAAACCCCCCCCTCAATCTTCTGAACCGACTGCCCTCTTTCTATTCCCCAGTAAACTTCCAAAACCCTAACCCAAATCTTCAATCCACCCACTAAATCCTCACTTTTCCTCATAAAACTCCCAAAACCTCCATCCCCTACAACAATCTTCAAGAGTTCTTCACCAATTTTGAGTTTCCAAGCCCAAAAACAAGGTAAACCCAATTTCCCCTTTTCAAATCCGAATTTCTTCTTATTTTTCCACTTTAATCCCTTATTTCTTCCTATTTTCCACCCATATTTCCACCCCCCACTATAAAATCGACCCTACATTCCATTTTCTCACCAAAAATTGAAACCCTAGAAAAATCCCACCAAAAATCCGAAAATTAAAAAAATAAAACCCTAACCTCTTTCAACCTTCAAATGCCAAGAGTCAAACAAACCGCGCACCGTGCTCCCTCTTCTCAACCTGAAATTGAAGAGGAGGATGATTTTATGGCTGAAAGTGAAGAAGAAAATCAGCCTGCGGAGGCTTCGGGGTCTAGGAGTAAGCGGAGGAGGCGGACTCCGGGTCAGATTGCAGCGGATAAGAGGAGGGTTTGGGAGGATAGTTTTGTGGGCAGAAAGTTCAAAAATGAGCGACAAGTGGATGCTACAGCATTGCCCGATGATCACACGGGGCTTCGGTACATCATGAGGAAAGGTTTGAATTTCTGGACTGAGCCGTTATTGGGTTATAATAAGAATGCTGTTATTGAGTTTTATAAGTTTATGATTATTCCTGAGGGTGATTGGAAAAGTGATCCGACTGTTGGGATTTTTTCGAAAGTAGGAGGAATAGATGTGGTAATTACTCCTGATGATATTGCTGCGTATTTGAAAATTCAAAGGCCCCCTCCTGAGTCCGTGAACTACCCTAGGAAGGATGAGTTGATTGATTTACAGGTTGTGAATGAGGCGTTGTATCATGACCCTGCTTTGGCTTCTTTACCTCATGTGCCTGGAAATTTCAAAGCAAGTTTTAGATTTTTGAACAAAGTGATACATTATAACCTTTACCCCCGAGGCTCAGAGAGTAGGCCAACCAGGAAAAGTGGGGAGATTTTGTTTGCAATGACAGCGAATGATTTGATAGTTGATTGGGCTATGTTTGTCTTTACTCAGCTGCGTGATTTTAGGGCCAATACTTTGATTACTGCCAATATGCCATTTCCATGTATGATTACGAGCTTGTGTAAAGAAAAAGGAGTTAGGGGGGCAGCTTATGAGCAATTGGAAGAACTATCTCCGGGACCCATAGATGACTCGTTTGATGTGAAAAGCTCATCACAGATTCACACGGCTAAGGGTAAACAAGCAAGAAAGGGGGATTACTTGACTACGATGCCATCGAGAAAGGACAAACAGGGGTCTTGGCTCAAGAAGTTGTTTTGTCAAGGGGTCTCAATAATCAACAGTCAAAGGAAAGAGAAGGCTGAAAGGAGAAAGATGATGAGGGAACAGGAAGCACAAAAGAGAGAGATAGCCTGGCAGACTTCGATCTTGGAGCAGCAGCATGGGGTGAAGTATGTCCCCGAGCCGGTTGATGAGGGGGAAGTGAGTGATGACTTTGCAGGGTATGAGAGTGAGGAGTTGGCTGACTGAGTAGATGACTTGCTAACAGGAGGATGAGGTGGTGACATGGTGATGATTTGATAAGAGAGTCGGTGGCTTTAGAAATTCCCCTTACTTGGTCGGGGTCTTGGTTGGTTGACATGCCAACTATCTTATCCTTTTGTTTTGTTTTATCTTGTTTTATTGCATTTTCATTTCATAGTATAGCTTTGCACATTGTTAGCTAGTAGTTGGTTTATTGGTTTGGCCGGTTTGGCCTTGACTTGGTTCATTTCTTATGTTGGCGGCGGTCACTCGGGTAGTTAACCAAGCTAGTAATAGACCGTCGCCCATTTTTGCTAACCTGTTCTTTGTAACCAAGGTCATTACAAGCTGAAAAAGTCCTTAGTTGATCTTTAGCGCGCTTGAATTCCATTTTGATTGATTGTCTGATAGTTGCATAATTAGTTAATGGCATGCTTTCCTTTCGTTATCCAAATATCATCTGCTAGTTTTCAATTCTGTTGAATAAGTGCTTTAGTTGTTTGAGGCATAGTATCTCTTGTCCGCTAATGCCTGTTGTTAAGCACATCTTCGGTGGATATGGTTTAGTATGAATTCGTAAGGTTCTGTGTCCCGTATCCTCCCTTTGTTCGAGGACACAGACCATTTTGACTTGCTCTTGGACTTGCTTGATACTTAGCCTGTTTAATTGAATGCTGAAAATGTGAGTTATAGAAATGAAATAAAAAGCCGGATTGTTGAACTCTTGCTAGGTTACAGAATTGAGCATGTTCTAAGTTGTGAACTCGGAAGGATTGCATAGTTGCTTACGTTTTAATTTTCTGCATTTCGTTCGCTAGGGGCTAGCAAACCTTAAGTTGGGGGGTGTGATAAGCACCCGAGAATGTAATGTAGGGTGCGCTAGTATCTAGTTTTAGTTAAATTTAGTTACTTATTAGTTATTATTAACGTTGTTTGCTCGTATAGTGTTCTAGTCCTATTTTGTAGGTAAATCGCCAAAAAAGGGAGCTTTCGTTGCACGAGACAAGGTTTTGCCCGAGCAGAAGTTGATTTGCCAAGGCGGAACCTGTCATCGCCCGAGCAGAAGTTGATTTGCCAAGGCGGAACCTGTCATCGCCCGAGCAGGAGTAGAATTGCCCGAGCAAGACCTGTTATTGTAAAGGCCGGAGCAGATTTGCCCGAGCAGAAGCTCGGTGGCCAAGGCAGATGACCCGATGGCCAAGGCAGAGGCAGAGTTGCCCGAGCAGAACCCATCATTGCCCGAGCAAGAGCCAGATTTTCCCGAGCAAGAGGAAGGCAACCAAGGCAATGCCCCACTATTGGCCTCGGCAGCGATGGGATGAATTTTCTTCCATCGATGCCGAACCCCTTAGTGGCAAAAACTCCTTAACCACTTCGGCAGCGATGGGACAAATCCTCTTCCATCGATGCCGAACCCCATAGCAGAGCATTCTAAGGCCGTTGCCATCGATGCCGAGGGGCTTAAGAGCGGATTTTCTGAGCATCTTGGGAATATTCCAGGCGCGGATCTTTGGAGTATTTAAGCTTATGTCACTATTTTGTACAAACAATTAGTATAGAATTTAGATAGATTTGCTTACCTAATTTTTAGATCTAGATCTAGATTCAAATTGTTCTTGAAGTGTTCTTCATTTTTCAGTGTTTAATCCTTTAATTTTCTGCCTTAGTTGTTACTTTTTGTTATTGTTGCCTTAATTAAAGTTGTTTATTTTCTCCCGATCTATCTTAGTCTATAGTTTAATTCAAGTCTTGTTATTTCATTATGGTAGCTAGATTTTTGCTTGCTCCTATCTTTCTAGATATGGGTGAGTAGTTTCAAGGGTTAGGTCATGGGATGATTAGCATCTCATGGCCCGGGCGAAAATTGCATTTTCCACCCAATAAAGCTTCAAACTTTGATTTGAAAATTGATGTGGGGTTCGGGTTTGTTTGATAAATCACCAAGGTGTTAACCTCTTTGATCTTGTGTAGGTGGGAGCGTCGACTACCCACCACATATGATGCTTAGAGCTCTTTCGCACGAGGGATTTGTCAAATGAATTCTAGAGCTAGCTTGGTTTTCAAATCATTTGATTTTCCGATTTGAGGACTATAATCAAGTACCTTAAATTGTGTAGTTGGGTGAAGAGTGTGATCTAGTTCGGGTCTTGGGTGCTAATAATTCCTAGACCTAGCCTATCTTTTCTCTAGTTAGTTCGTTTTTAATTTAGCCTTTTTATTTCCACCGTTCAAAGTAAAACAAAGTTGGCCGTCTAAAGGCCGAAAGCCCTTACTTGCTCTACAAATCCGATCAAGCCATATAATTATTCCCTTGGGTACGATCCCGGATTTTCGGTTTATTATGCTTCAACCGACGAGTTAAACCCTACGCTTGGGGTATTATTCCATATTATATCAATGGAGCGAACGAAGCAGTCAAATATGCAGCTCATAAATTATATGGTTATGTTTCTACATGGTGGGAACAATTGCAGTCCGATAGACTGCGGCAATATAAACAACCCATTAGGACATGGCCCAGGATGAGACGATTGATGAGTGATAATTTTTTAGACAAATTATGGACAGATGTTGTATCAAGAGTATTGGAGGAAGCTCGAGTCAAAACATTCCTTCCAAGATACTTTTGATTTGCAATATTTTTCAGAAAGAGTTATAAATTATTTGAGTTCATACCAAGAAAATTCTGAAAGTCAACAAACCAGTCCATATTGTTCGGGCTTAGATATTTTGGATCAACATGAAATTGAAAAACAAGGAGGTCAGGTTGAATGTGATGCTGAAGAAGAAGTTGATAACAAAGAAGAACTTTTGAGTGTCGCTATGCTCGAAAGACAATTAGATCTCAAACGACAATTCGATTCTGATGGGATTGCTTCAAAGGAGGTGATATTTGTTAAGCCCAAGATCAAAGAAACAGTGGAGGTCGATGTAGAATACAATCATTATGGGCACGTTGAAGCTGGCGGTAAAGAAAAAGTTGACCTTGATATTGGCAAAAAAGAGGAAGCTATAATTGAGGTTGATAATAAAAAAATAGCTATCGATGTTGGTGATCAAGTTGTTGGGAACCAAAATAATTGTCCATGGAATTTGGTTGATACTAATATTAGTATCGAGAGGATAGTTTGGCTAGCGATACATGCGAAGGTAAGTTGGTGCTAAAAAAATTATTCTTTCCTTCAAGAGGATTGGCTAACCATCAAATTGAAGCATACATCCAAATAACGGATTCATTGCAAGATTGCATGTTCGACGGAGCTCATGTTAATTTCATAGATTTTCTTGGAGTAGAACAGTTTGAATGGATTCCCAACATTCGTCAAATACATGTTGTCATGAAAAGAAAAGATCATTGCATGAACACTTTCTCTGAATGATTTTTGGAAGACAAGCGAGAGGTTGAAGTATTCCAAATATCTATTTCTTTGGAAAGGAATGTGGAAAGTTTCTAATGAGAACTCGAGGGCGAGTTCTTTTAAAAAGGAGACTGATGTAGAATAAAAATGGAGAGTTTTTGTATTTTGTTTTTATTGTTTTAAAATAAGATTTTGACTAGGAATATTTTCGTTTAGGTTAGAATTATTAACTTTCCGTATTCAGTTTGATTTTGATTTCTACCTTTATTAGGATTCTTGGTCTACAAGAATTAGGATTTTATTTTAATTAATTAGGAAATATCTTTTCTTTAATGCCGCTTGTTTTGGCGTGATTTAAGATTTCTTTTACAGTAGGATTTCTAGGGTTAGGGTCTTATAAAAAGGGCTGTAACCTATTCAATTATTCAACTTTTTAAAGCTTTTTACCAATAATATTCATACCTAGCTTGTCTTTTCTTCTTGTGGATTCAAGAACTGCTCGTGGCTACGAATACCTATCATTCGTTTCATTAGTACACAACTAATCTCTTTGTTAATTTCGCTGGGTCACGTCGCATGCTTGTCAACTTGAACATCTGAAACTCATTCAATTGCAAGGTTTTACAAATGAAGAGGATGATCAGTTGATGATGCTAATGGATCTTTTACTTAAGGAAGTCAATTGCTCTTAAATCCATGACTGTAATATCACCGGAAAAACACAGCGGGTCACCAAAATTCCCAAGAGTCAGTTGAACCAAACATCCTCGTGTAGTCTGAAGCGATTAGTTATTTCTTCTCTGTATGAGGACTACTTTTTTGGATTAATCGAAGACAAAAATAATTTCTGTTGGTTGTATATTTAGGTGTTCAAGCTTTTGATTTTTAAGGAGGGATGTGTAGGGGGCCGAAATATCCGAAGGATGGACGGATGCCCCTTGTACGTCACCGAACGTCGCGTGCCTTCGCCGGACATGGATGCATTTGAGTTCGCTCGTTGCTTTCCAAACGCTCGGGATTTCCTCTTGTTTGGATACGCTGTTTTTCGGGAAGAACATCCGATGCTCGGGAATTCATCGTGCATCAGAAGAAGGTTCACCGAGTACAGATGATAATGGAACCTTCCAGAAATATCTTGTGATAAGTAAGCTGTCGTTTCTGATATTTGAAGTGACAGCTCTGAATGATACCTTTCTGACATCGGCCCATGTGACTCTATAAGACTTGGGAAGTAGAACTCATTAAATGGTTCTGCAACCTGACGTCATCCAAGCGATGCTTGACGCGTGGAAAGCAAAGCCATCTTGCTCAACACACAACCCCTTTGCCTATAAATAGGAGGGGTATTGTTACTAAGACTCTCTCTGAACTTCTGGACAAGAACACCCACTCTTCCCTACCAACATATTTTCTTACGAAACTTCTTCTTCTTTTCTCTTCCTTTACTGACAAGATCGTCGGAGCTTCTTCCCGGAGGAACAACCCCCTCCGGTTCTGCAGGTATATCAAGACCGGCGTCATCTCTCACGGCAGCTACATTGAAAAGGATCACGAAGAAAACCCACCCCCATAGGATGCATAGACCCACAACAAGCAGTGTATATGGCGGTAAGGGATGCGGAGGGATTTGTTAATGCTGTTGAAAAGCAGCAAGAAAGAATGACTTAGGAAAGGGCTCGCCGGACTCGCAATGTGGTGTGGCTTGTGGATCAAAATTAAGGTATTTGAGCCAATAGTTTGCTTGGGGCGCTACAGGAGGGGAAGGAGAGAGATGGGAGGCGGCAACTTCTTCAGGGTGAGAGAGAGAGAGAGAGAGAGAGAGAGAGAGAGAGAGCAATTTGATATGTTCCCTACTTTTCTTTTAATTGTGAGGTTCAAAGTGTAAGGTAATTGGAGTGAAAGGAAATTATGAATCTCAAGGGATTTCTTACATATAACATAGCTCAATAAGGAAAGAAAATCAAGAAATTAAGGGTGTGAAAATATAGAAACGTTTTTCAAAAACAGTAATCGAGCAAAATCATGTGTTTATGTAAATAATTTTCTTAGCAATATGGATCTTGTTTGATAAATCTCACTGATATCTTTTAAACGATGCAAAAAAATCAAAAAATTATTTTTTATTTTCATTATATTTGAGTTTGAAAATGTAAAATAAGTACTTATTTTTTACGAAGGGAATGTGGAACACCAAATGTATGGTCCATATATAGGTCACAGACTCTCTTTATTGGCAAATTCCATGACAAGACACACAATTAATTGTATTCCTAATTATTGAGTTGTAATTAATTTTTCATATATTTTGAGAATGTCTATTTAGGAAGTGAATCATTAATATTTTGTAAATTGTGAGGTTTTTTTTTTTTTTTCTACAACGATAACAAGTGATATTATAGATCAAAAAAACAGTACACATCAAGAGGAAACTCTATCCCTAAATAAGGGATCAAGAAACCAAATAGGAGGGGACTCAGTTCAAAAACTATACCCAACTCCAACTAAATTTATCGCTCAAAACAAACGGAGCACTGCAGAAAACAACCAAAAACACCCACATATGGGTGATAGAAGCCCTAAAAACAGGGGAGAAATCCCACACAGGGGACACCAAAGAAAAGAACTAGAAAAAAGAAAAATCGGTAACGGAAACTGGACGGAGTCCACCATATCGGAGCAGACTTAATCCACCCACCTAGGTCTCCCACTCTAGCAGGAGGAGGACGCCTCCAGCAATCACAATCTGCAAGGCGCTACATTCAAAAGCTGTCAGACTGCACGGCAAAAGAGGCGGAAGAGGGGCGGCGGATATGGTGGTTTGTAGAGGAGAAGGATGGGGTGAAGGGGGAAAGAGAGAAAACCTCCGAGATCTAGAATTGGGAGATTAAAAAATCCCACAAGGGGGAGAAATCCCTCCCCTCCCGTCACCCATTGGGGCATAAATCCTTGGGGGAAGGGGAAGGAGAGAGATGGGGGCGGCAACTTCTTAAGGGTTAGAGAGAGAGAGAGAGAGAGAGAGTAATTTGATACGTTCCCTATTTTCTTTTAATTGTGAGGTTCAAAGTGTTAGGGAATTGAAGTGAAAGGAAATTATGAATCTCAAGGGATTTCTTACATATAACAGCTCAATAAGGAAAGAAAATCAAGAAATCAAGAGTGTGAAAATATAGAAACGTTTTTCAAATAAAGTACTCGAGCAACTCAAGACAAGCTTCAGATAGTGCTAGATCAACTCCACTTATAGAAACTACTCTCTCACACATAACTCTTAGCCACGTACTGAGCCACAAAGTTACCACACATCTCACAAAATTCACATTGAGTTCATCATATAAGAAAAAACGACAACACCCACAAGGAATGAGAACAACAGACCCTAAAAAAGCAACAATCCAAAAAAAATCTATAAGAAACAACTGACCCACACACCTAAATTCAGCTGTTCAAACCACCGACCAAGACCGCAACAATCACTGCCGCCGCAACCACTGGCACAAGGGCAGCCAGCTGCAAAGACCACGGATCTGATTCCCGACTACCACAACAGCCACACACCACCATCCAGCAACACCAAGTGTTACGACCTCCGGCCCAAGAATTACGACCTCGTCTGGACTCGATCTATGCAATGCCCGAAATGATAAGGACGGGGATGGCTTGATAACTTCGATTGAGCTACATGTGGTGAAGAAGATCGAGAAGAAGTGCACGCAGGCGGACTGCTCGCCAATGATCGGCTCCGTCGACATCAAAGAGCACCGAGTTTAGAGAGGGAGAGGGATCCGAAGGGGAGGGAGAGAGAGAGAGAGAGAGAGAGAGAGAGAGAGAGGGAGGAGGAGGAGGAGGAGGAGGAGGGGGGGGGGGGGGGGGGGGGGGGGGGGGGGGGGGTGCACCGCCTCTCCCCCAAGAAAACCCTAATCCTCGAACTCAGAGAGAGAGAGAGAGTATATGGATCATACATACTCCAGTTTTAAGAGATTACATAGCTTCTATTTTTGTTGTTAAGCATGTGAGGGAAATGAGTAAACCCTGTTTTGAGTACATATGTGGGGATAGTGGTGGTGGAGCAGTTAATGTGGGATTAGAGTAGTTGTAGTTGCCAAAGCAAGGCTTTTTCAAGTGAAGGGTTTTACTCTAATGAGTTAGTTTAGTAATCCCGTGGAGAGAGTCTAATTAAATACTATCCAATTAGCTTTTTTTAATTTATAACCCCTACACCTTTTGTGTTTTTTCTTTTTTGTGTTTTTTATTCTTGGAAAAGGTGGAAACTATTTGCTCTTATCTTCAACCTAATTTTATTCTACATGCAGCATAGTTTAAATAATAAACTGCTTGCAAAAGCTACCAACCTAACCATATAGTATTTGATATAAAGGAATATGGTATTAAAAAGCCAATTGGTGGGGTAGACCGTGTTCGACTCCTTTTGTGACGACAAATGACATGCTTTCTCCTATTATTGAATTGTTTTCACCCTAAGATAGTCAATTAATTCAAATTCGTATTGAATTGTTTTCACCCTAAGAAAGTCAATTAATTCAAATTCGAACCCCTTTTAATTATGTTTTTGTATTGTCAATCCATTTCATATAGTACGAATTAGTCCTAACCCTATTACTCAATTACTTTGACTTGAAAAGCCACTTGGCTTAGGATGTATTTTAAGCAGAAAAAATCTATTTTTTTTGCTCGGCCAAGAATAAAATCTTATAGGATCAAGTTTCACTTAAACTTATGGTTCCTAGATTATCTCCCTAATCAGATGTCGATCTTATTGAGAATCAAGACTTTCTCTCCATATCTCTAGAAGGTTTCATAGAATTCAACATTATTCTAGAGTAATCTAGAATACCCTAGAATATGGTAGAGTATTCTAGAACTCTTTCGGATAGCTCTGGGTTTCTAATATACTATAAAAGGTATGGAAAGTTCTAGAATTTGGTTGAGGAGAAACCACTTAATCGACAATCCAAACCTCAAAAAAAAAAAACTAAAATAGCTTCATTTATATGGAACAAGAAACAAAACATTCATTAATAAGCATTAGTTTATTGTAGACTAAAGCCAACACATAAGCCAAACAAACTTATAATTACATCAAGTACTTGAAGCCTTATAAATAGTTTGGCACACAGTACTCAATCAACAGAATTAAAATGAATGAGCGAAACAAACTTGAAATTACATCAACTCATGAAGTCTCTTAAATGAGAAATATGATATGGGAAAGTGAAACCCTAACCTAAAAGTCGAAAACTAATATACTGATATACACGGATATACATATAAGCATACATACATCATATATAGATATGAGGGGGTTTCTGATGTGACAGAGCGGGGATCGGGTGGGGATTGGGGTGGGGATAGACACATATTTACCCTTTACCCATTCCCTGAATTTAAAAAAAAAAAAATTATCCATGAATCTTACCCAATCTCCAAAAAAAAAATCCTCGAATCCCTTACCCATTCACAATGGGGATCAGACTCGGTAGGGTCGGATAGACCGAAATGGTCATCCCTACTCCTCTCCATGTGTTCATCTTTTGTTTGATTTTATCTATTAGTATTTCCATGTGTGATTAAGGGGGTGCTTTTGGGAGTGAAAAATTTGTTATTTGTAGTTGAAAAGTTGTTAGGTGTTTCTGGTAGTGAATAAGAGTTAATAAGTTGTTGGAAAATGTTAAGTAATTTCCGGTAGTGAATAAATTGTTGATGGGTATTTGAGTGAAAAAGTTGTTGGTAAAAACTTTTTTGTTAGTAGAAATGAGATGGTAAAATGCTGAAACTTTTTTGTTAGTGGAAACAAGAAGATAAAATCCGTTAATTTTTTTAGTGGAAACGGGGCCTAATTTATGCTTTAGGCATTTCTAAGGTATTACGGAGTAGAACAAATGTGCTACAGTATTTTTCAACATTTTTTTAGGTGCATTGAGTTGATGTGTGCCATAATTACATAATTTAGTTGATTAATGGAGTCTGTTTAAAGCTTATTTGAAAACAATTCTAGAATAAGTCCACTAGGTGGCGGATGGTCAACAATAGAGAGATAATTCATTTAAATTGTGTTCGAAGCGCGTTACTTCATGCTTTCAGAATCAGCAATTCCTGATTTGTATACGTAATGAAATTTTTATTTTTTGAATATAATAAATAATTTAAACAAAGTAAGGATCGCATCGACTAACTTCAGCAGAGATGCAACTTCAATATGAATACGAAGTGCTAGATCATTATCAAGTTTGTGAAATGAGTTTAAATTCTACACAGCCCCGTCGTGTAGATTGGTTGTGAGGCAAATGAATTTGTAGATGACACGTCACCTAATGGCCAATTTCAACTTAAAACAATAGTTTTCTTTGTTCATATCGTCTTCGTCTTAGGACCCTATAGAGCAGAAATTTAATTATGAGAGCTTTAGAGATAAAAATAAAATATGACCCATTATGATAAAATAATCAGAAAAATAAGATTTTCTCACCGGTTCAAACGGATTGAAAATTGGAGCATTTAATTTTCTCCCCATATATTTTAATATATAAACAGTCCAAAAAAATTAAATATTCTAATTTTTAATCCGTTTGAACCGGTAGGAAAATTTCATTTTTCTGATCATTTTAACCTAAAATGTCATAATTTATTTTTATCCCTAGGGCTCACATAATTAAGTTTCTGATCTACAAGGTCCCAAATAATGAACATAAACTTAATTATGAGGACTCTAGAGACAAATAAAATATGACCCTCTAAGATAAAATGATCAGAAAAAAAGATCTTCGTACCGATTTAAACGGATTAAAAACTGGAACACTTAATTGTTTTGGATCGATTATATATTAAAAATTATTGTAAAAAAATTTAGTGCTCAAATTTTTAATCCGTTTGAATCGGTGCAAAAATCTTTTTTTTTTTGATTATTTTAGTCATTTTAATATCGTCCCTAGGGCACTCATAATTAAGTTTCTACTATACAGAGTCCCAAATAAATAGCATAAAGTTTATTAAGAGAGCCTTAGCGACAAAAACATATTATGACCATTAAGATAAAATGATTAGAAAAATAAGATCTTCACACCGATTCAAACTGATTGAAAATTAGAACACTTAAGAAACATTTTTCATTTAAGACCTATAATTCGGTTTATATATTAAAAATTATGGTAAAAAAATTAAGTGCTCTAATTTTTAATCCGTTTGAACCGGTGCGAAAATCTTATTTTTTATCATTTTATCCTAATGAGTCATAATTTATTTTTGTCTCTAAAATTCTCATAATTAAGTTTGTTCTCTACAAGGTCCTACGACGAAGGTGGCATAAACGAGAAAAAACTGTTGTTTTCAGTTGAAATTAGCCCTGAGGTGGCGTGTCATCTACAAATTCTTTTGCCGCACAATCCGCCGTGTAGAATTTAAAATAGCTATCTCCCACTACTAACTGTGTATATATAGGTATGTAAGGATGAAGAGATCACAACCAAGTACCACTTTTCAGCTCCAAAAAAAACCAAAGGGCTACTTTTCATTTCTCAATCATTTTTCATATCACTCTAAACTTTTGAACACCACAGAATCCATGGATGAGGAGAGGATTGAAACGACGATGAGCAACTTACCCCCTGAAATCCTTCGCCAAATCGTTTCATTAATCCCATTGAAAGAGGCTGTAAGAACCAGCACTCTCTCCACCTCATGGAAAACCCTCTGGACTCCATGCCAAGTCGAATTCGACTCCGACCCGAATCAAATTACCGGTGATACCGACGATGAAGCAAGCAAGAAGATAAATCAATTCGTGGGTTTGCTCTCGAAATCCTCCAGTTCTCCAGAGCTTTGGAGATTCTCTCTCCAAACGGAGAAGACACAGAAACCTCTGTTTTTCTCAGCTGCCAAGGGAGGAGGAGGAGGAGGACGAGGAGAAGAGCTGCATCTTGATTTCCTTGCAAAAGAAAATGAAATTCAGCGTAATTTCAAATTGGTTTACGACCCGACTCCTCGAATCTCCAATTTGTCTTCGATAAAGACTCTGCATATGGTTTCTGTCAACAAAATTGCCGAGGACTTGGTTTCGACTCTGTTTTCCAGCTGCCGGTTTCTCGAGAGCTTGAAGCTTGAGAAATGCAGTGGGATTCAGAGCATCGATATCAAAGCAAGTGACTCTCTCAAGAGTTTTGAAGTGGTGGGTTGTGAAGACTTGGAAAGTATCGCGATTTCTGCACCGAATTTGAAGTCGTTGTGGTACAGAGGAGCACTTCCTCTGATTCAGATTAATGGATGTCTGAATTTGGTTGATGTGGTGCTTGATTTGAGAGAAGGTTTTGGCAGAAGTGAATTTGATTGTGAGGATGTTTTGAATCTTCTTTCCTCTCTCAAGGATGTTGAGAGTTTGAAGATTAGTGGGTGGCTTCTTGAGGTATTTTTCCAATCTTTTGTTTCCTTTCATCCTTTTGGTGTTTTGTTTGTAAACACAAGATTAAAAATCTCTCTATTGAAGTATTGACAAGCTTAGAAACTAAATTGAAAAACTAATTTTGTAGTAGCAGTTTTCAGATAACAACTATAATTGGAAAATCTATTTTTCATTTTATAACGAGCAGTTTGAGACTCCCTGTTTTCCCCACTTTATTGGAATTTCTAGTATCTAACTTGAACTTCTTTTTCCACTTGAAAAAGTGGTTGTGTGCAGCAGGGGTAGTTTTCGGAAGGCTTCAGTTCAGATTCAACAAGTTGAAGGAATTAAGCTGGTTTGATGCTTTGATGAACCAGACAAAGAGGGATTCATTGGCTTGCTTCTTGCACATATTACCTTACTTGGAAAACTTGTTCGTCAAGGTGAGAGAATATTAGTAGGAACTAAGCCTTTGTTTGTTTGGGCGTAAAATATTTCTATATTTTCCGGTAGAAATATTTTATCTATTTTTCGGTGTTTAGTTGTATAAAAAATGAGGAAAATATTTTACATGTAAAATATTTTTCATTAATTGAATGAAAATAATTTGCCCTTAAATCTTCCTTAAGTTATTCTCTGAAATGAACCTGTTGCCTTCTACTGCAATTCTCACTGTTCAGTTTCCTCGATCGCCAATCTTAACCAACATTCAATTCCCTTATTCACAGATCTCTCTCTCTCTCTCTCTCTCTCTCTCTCTCTCTCTCTCTCTCTCTCTCTCTCTCTCCACTATTTTGTTGATTTTTGAAAATATTTTTCAAGTACTAACCAAATACCGAAAAATAAAAGTTTAAAGTTTACATCGAAACACACGGAGCCTAAAAGTGATACATAACCAAAACCGTTTATTAAACAATTTTTTGGATTTTATATTGGATATTTTGAAAAATATTAGGGTAAAAGTCATAATTTTTTTCTTTTTGGATTCGATCATTTCGTCAAGACGAAACAATAATTCACAAAAATTTGACGCAAAACTAACAAACACAAAATATATGTGTGTGTGTCGGAACAAGGCCCTAAAAAATGAAATAAAAAACCAATAAAACTAATAAATGCATGTATTAGCTTTTGTTTTCTAAGAAAGTGGTCATCTATATATATTTCATGAAATTTATTCCTCTTTTCGCATATACCTTATTTTGAAGGAAAATAAATTTTCTTCTCATTACCTTTCTTCCACTTCATTTTCTCCCCATTTTGTCTCTTCTTAACCCATTGGAATTATGTACGTGCAGATTGATCAAAATTTGAGCTCCATCCCCTGCCCATATTTCCACCAATACTGGCACGAGCCTCACTTGTGGATGGACTACGAAACAGTGACGTCGCATGCTTGTCAACTTCAACATCTGAAACTCATTCAATTGGAAGGTTTTACAAATGAAGAGGATGATCAGTTGATGATGCTAATGAATCTTTTGCTGAGGCAGTCAGTTGCTCTTAAATCCATGACTGTGATATCACCGGAAAAAGAGTCGCACCGAGTCAGGAAAATACCGAAGAGTCAGTTAAAGCAAACATCCGCGTGCAATCCGAAGTGGATAGTTATTTCTTCTCCGAACGAGGACCACTTTTTTGCATTAATCGAAGACGGAAATAATTTCCTTTGGTTGTAAATTTAGGTAATCAAGCTTTTTGATTTTCTTTTTTTCGGGGGAGGGAGGACTGAACTATTGTAAAATGGGAGGAATTGGATGGCCCTACAAAAATAATTGACAGAATAAAATCAATTCTATACAGATTAAACTTCTGTTTTTCCGTAACTGGACATGCAAGAAAAAGTCTTCTAGTTATATTTCCGTTTGACCCCCCAAAAAAAAGTCTTCCAGTTTACAATGTCAAATTTATTTGATCCATGAATACTCATTTTATTGTTGATCTGAACCGTTCATCTTGTAGACCCTCACTTAGTAGTGTATTCATGTAAAAAATAAATTTGATCGGACATCGATAGGAGTATCAAAAATTGAATTTTGTTTTGTAAAATGGATAGTTTATCTTTATTGACAAAAATCAAATTGTCCATTTTATAAACTAAAATTCAAATTTTGATATACCTATCCACTTTCGATCAAGTTGATTTCTTGCATGGCAATACTATATTGCGTGTCTTAAAATATGAACGGTTCATATCACAACAATAAAGACTCGGTGAGACCCATAATAGGCGGTGGTGGAAAAGTGGAGTTTTACACTACGGTTGATAAAATTTATTCACATCTAAAAATCCACAATTCACAACTCAAAATGCACAATGAAAAAAAATTAAGCTCCGGAATGACACATATTCAGACCGCCATCTTATTGGTCTTGCCCAAGTTGTAGTCTATTTAATGACTCGACAACAACATGTCAACAACACGACTCTCTCCCACCAGGTAACCAAGCATGATGAGCGGAAGCACCAAGGGCAGCGAAAAACAATAGCGACACCGCCAACATCCAAAACCAGTCGCCCCAAACGCCCTCCACGGTCAAACCCTATCGCCACCGCCATCATCCACCGTCAAACCCCAAACTAAACCAGGAATTAGAAAGGACATTCGTAATTATTCCTGGTTTAGTGGTAGCAAAGTCCACAATAATTATTAATTAAGGACATCGATCTCAAAAGTCTTTTTGGTATTGACTCCGGAAACTTTTTGGATAGATTTTCATGATTAAATTAATGCAACCGCCTACCTTGCCTCATGGTTTACTTTTCTCCGACGACTATATATAATTATATATCAACCAATGCAAGAAATGCAAAAGTCTAGCGGTAGTTGTAAATTGTCATCTTCAACTTCTGTTTTTCTAAATTTTATTTGACAGAAGCAACTCAAAGCTGCATGGAAATTGAAGTAGTCACGTCCATAAAAGATTACACCTTTTGCCACCTAACCAGTAGGTAGCTAGCTGGCTCTTATGGCACCGAAAGTTTTGGTGAAGGTTCCCTTAGGCCTTAGACGTACGTTCGGGAGAGCATTGGCCTAGTGTTGCACCAATATATTGCAGCTGCCCTACATCAACTGATCGACACAATTACTAACAAATGTGTTTGTGATATTAGCACGCGCAGTGACCATGCTATACACAGAAGTACGACAAAACTAACGTTACATTTCGGTGGTGTTTATCTCGCATGGATTTATAATTCAACAGTGAATGTGAAAAATTATTAGGAGAGAAAGTTTAAACGTGAGGGAAAGATTGAAAACTTTTTTTTTTTTTTGTTAAGTGGTAATAACAGCTGAGACGGGAGATGAATATTAGTGGCTGATCAGGTAATTTTTTTAAGTTTCTTGTTTTTTTCAAGAAAATGGAGAATGTGGAAAGTGTAATAACACTTGTTATTATTCTCTTTCCTTGTGAAAAAGGAATGACACACGGTGGATGGTCTAAGTTGAAATTAACAATGTGTTGGGAGTTTGCGAAAAATTATTTTGATAGATTTTTTGATTCTAGCTTCAAAAAATTAGTTTAAAATATTTGTCAAAAATTCTACATAACCGATTTCTAGAATTTACAGATTCTGAGAACCTAAAAATTCTCACCATTGTCAAAGCAGGGTTTAGGTAGCTTTTGAATATTGCAACACAAATTCTCAAAAAAAGAAAGAAAGAATGAAATTCTCATAATCTCATAACTGTAACAAACAAGTTTCTCAAAACTTTTGCTAGCTAAAATCCAAAATTTAAAATCTTTATTCACAGTTATCGCAATTACGGCCAATATATATCTTTCCCATGACCTCATATATATGGATTGTCACGAATAATTTTGTAATGTCCATTATAAACCTTTTTTTTTATTTATAAATATAGATTCTTAAGATTCTCATCACAATTAATAATTAAATTTGATAAATGTAGAAGGGTATCTAATGTGGCAGGTTTCTTCAATGCACGGATTTCTAATCAAAGGAAATTGAACGTAGAGGTCGAAAGTGATGTGGATTTCTAATGTGACATTTTTGGGCTTCCAATTGGATACTATATTCTTTCCGAATTCTTTGACGCTATGTCCAAAGTCTAGCTTTGCAACCCAAAAAAACAAATTAAAGTACGAGGTCGGTTGTCCGTACAACTTGTTCTAATTATTAAAGTCGACTTCACTGGGCAAAAACAAAAGTCAGAGTCTGAGACTAGGAAATGTTAGGAATATTAAGCTCAAAAAAATCTGCACCACAAAGTTAGTCAAATGACTTTAGCAATTACGATTCCTTAAAAATAGGGCTTCATACAAGCCGCCCCAAATTTGTCCACGCCAGCCCGCATAAGGACACTCTGTGTCAACCTCATCCCGGATAAGGACTGCTTTCACGAAAATACTCCGCCAACACCTTTTTGACCACTTTTTTGGGTTTAAGATTTAGAAAAAAATTATCCCATACGTATGAAACATCACATTGTAGCATTTCAACCCGTGATCATTGGTTAGTATTGCGGGATCCATTACCATTTGTTAGTGGTTTGAGAAACAAATTGACATTTGGCATTTGATGAGTGATGAAGCATTGTTTGGAAAACTACCAAATAATATTTCTAATCATAACTTTTTCTATCTCTCTCTAGAATTGTCACATGTTTATGTACACGTTCTTATTCATACATATACATACATAATTATATATAAATCTCATATATTGTTAAACTTTAAACAATTATAATTTTTGTTGTACATATCAAAAATTCATAAAAAAATATTTTAAAACCTACTTAATGAGATCTTTCAAACAAGATCCATTTTGAATATGAAATTATGTACACGTAAAAAAAAGTTATTTTACACTGCTTGATTAAAAATTCACACCAATTCAGAACAATTTACACCCTCTAAAATGAAAAAATTCACATCCCTCAAAAGAATTCACACATCACAAATCACTCCTTTAAATGCACAATTCACACCCCAACGTGAAAGAATTCACGTCCTTCAAATGCAGAATTCACACCCTCAATAGGGATGTAAATTCTTTGTTTTGTTGGGTGAATTTTATTTTTAAGGGGTGTGAATTCTGTCAAATATGGCTTGTGAATTTTGCCAACTAGGGTATGTGAATTCTTTCAAATTAATAGGGATGAATTCTGTTTTTTGGGGGTGTGAATTTTATCATGTAGGGCATGTGAATTCTATCAAATAAGGTGGGTGAATTCTGTTTTTAAGAGGTGTGAATTCTTTCAAATATGGCATGTGAATTTTGTCACGCCCTCGATTTTTAACATAATTAAATAATACATTTTAATAAGAAGTTTCGCTTATCATAGATATATTACCCCAAAGAAGTCCCCACCTATTCAAATTACAAATTAGTCCCCAAGATTAAAGTTATACAACTTAGGCACTCCGGCCCCAAATAAAACTTAAGTATTTGTACGGACTAACCTTTAAGTTACAAACAGTTTAGTCAAAAGGAATTTCTAAAATGAATAGTTACAAACTCATTTTTACCAAAAGAAAGTCCATTACAAAAGATGATCAAGTAACAACATGAGGTTGGCTTCCAAAAGTCGTTCACTTCAAGCAGTCAACATATGCAATCTACCGTCCAATGTTTGGACCTGAAGAGAAAGATTAGATTGAGCTACACTAGCCGAGTAGAAAAATCTTTATTGATTCTATAAGTAAATATGATGAAATGTGCAGGTGAAATGAAGACAAGGAGTACGGCTCAATTGATAGATAGCAATTGATTCAAGGGCATTCCAACATTCAATATGATCATCCTAACGCATGCCTATAGTTCAATGTACCACTAGTTCACACGATGTTAAACAACTCAAGTAACCTCGACAGGACTCACTATCGCCAATCATCTCCATTGGTATTTCCACCCCTTGCATTACCGTATAACACCATGAGGATTACCGTATTACCACCCCTTGCATCACTATGATCCCTAACAACTCGGGTCACTGTATTATCACCCCTTGCGTTACGGGACCGTCTTAGTCGTCGTATTACCACCCCTTGCGTTACAAGACTTCCTAAATCAAATCCCGACACAAACAACTATTTCCTTACTCGATATACAAGCTATGACCTTCCCAAGACCATAATCATACATGAAATATGTTATGACATGCCGACTATATCACATATATGCCACAAACGTTCATAATTAGTCAATCAATCACAAATTACATCTCATTGAAATTTTAATCAAGTAAAATATCATTCAATTCTCACTAACGGAGGGCTAACAGATCAAAAATACCGTCCACTAATCATAGGAAATCATAACGATAGAACGAAAATCTTAGGAGTAGCCAACGGATGTTGGTAGATCGACACACCTCCACTCTAATAGTCATAACTTTTTTTGTACTCAGAGTCTTACGATGATTTTGGTGGCAATGAAAAGCTAACTTCAAGACCTTTGATTCGGTATAAAGTTTGCAAGAATTGGACCTCGAACGAGAAAGTTATGGCCGTTTGAAATTGGGATGAAAATTAGAAGATGAGCCCTTGTTTGGGTATCAATACCTGTCTGAAATTTTCCAGAAAAGGAAAGGGTATCAATACCCCATGTTTGGGTATCGATACCACGCGGTTCGGAGGTTATTTTCTGCAGTTTTGATAGACTTTTAAAGCAACAAAGGGGGACGATCCAAGCACGACCCATGCATCAAAACAACATATATACACATAGAATAGGTAAAGATGTCCCTACCTCGAGTCAAATGTCGAAACCCAAGAAATTTGAACAAACCCTAGCTCCAAGCTCCTTGAAATCAACCGAGATCTCCTTTTCGAGCTTCACCCAACATGACTCGAGCCCGGGGTTGCGTTCTAGAGGGGAAAACAAGATGAATCCTTTAGGTTTTTGAAGTATATGATGGAGTTTCAAGTGAGAGAGCAAGAGAGAGAGGGAGATACGGGAGGGAGAGAGAGAGAGAGAGAGAGAGAGAGAGAGAGAGAGAGAGAGAGAGAGAGAGAGAGAGAGAGAGAGGCGTGAGATGTGAGAGAGAGAGATATATGGGAGAATCTTATCTCCTACTCAAATACACCATTATATATACTAGCAAAAGGGCAAATAACACTTATACTCCCTCTAGTTTTCATTTAATCACTTAAACCCCAAATCAAATAATCTTTACCCTTTTCGTATTGTCCCAATTTTCGATATTTATAAAACCTTTAAATATTTTCTGAAAATACGTGTCTCTACAAAATTTGTCAAACAGAGCATGTGAATTCCGTCAAATAGGAACTCTAAGAATATTGAAAAGAACTAAAAAACTAAAAATAGATGGATGAACCCTAGGGGGTGAACCGGATGTTACGCACAATTGCTTATCGTTGTGGGCTTAAGGGTTTAGGGTTCGCGAAATGCCAACTCTAAACCCTAAACCCTAAGCCCCAACTCTAAGAATATTGAAAAAAAAAACTAAAAAACTAAAAATAGATGGATGAACCCTAAAAGCATCCACGATATAATAATTAAGAGTGAATAATCAAAACTTGTCACGTCAGCCTTTGATTATTCATTTAGATGGTTTCTAAAGTTAGCAATGTGAAGTCTCACATTATTACTTTTGATTATTCAAATACCCAAATTTGATTATTAGTTAGGAGGTTGCTAATTTTGATTATTATAATATGAGCAATTTTTTAAGCACATATTGCTAACTTTAGTAATCTTTTTATTTTGATTATTACATTGTGGATGCTCTAAGTATGAATTGTTTGTGAGTGTGAATTCTGTTTTTTTTCAAATTTGTGAATTTTATAAATTTGTTAAATTTTGAGTCTGAAAATGCAAAATTCACACATTCTCTACACAACTCACTCCCCAAAATACAAAATTCACTTTCCAAAATGAAGAATTCACACCCTTCAAATGCAGAATTCACACCTTCCAAAATAAAGTAATTCACACCCATTAAAATGCAGAATTCACAACTCTCAAATGAAGAATTCGCACTCTCAAATGAAGAATTCGTACGACATGTGTGTACATACCTCGTGTACATACGCTTTTGGAACCCGTCTCGAGTCCTACAAATATGATATGAGCTGCTCATTTTGTTCAAAATATATTGTTTAGGGCCCCTGTAAAATATCAGTTCAATCCAATATAGGTAAAAGCATTTACTAAACATTCAAACTTTCCTTTAGAATTTAGCCTAAAAACTGAAGGTAAGTTGGATATTTCGTAAACCCAATATACCAATATCGGGTTGAGCTGATATTCTATAGAAAACCTAAACAACATATTTTGAACAAAATGAGCTGGTTCGATCATGTTTGTGGAGCACGAGATGGGTCCCAAAGGTGTTTGTACTCGAGGTATGTACACACATGTATGTACTTCTAGCAAGGCTGGAGAAAACCTATAGGGACCGACGGGTTTGGTATCGAAATCGTACCGACGGCCGCGTCGGGCCGTCTCCGGCCACCGGACGGCTAATCCGAGCCATCCAAAAATTCTATAAAAAAAAACGAGGGGGCCAAATGCGGGACTTAATGACATCCAATATGTGTAAGGTCCTTGATCCAAATACCCTATTTTTCGTGTATATATGTATATACATGTATATTTGAAAAAATGAGGTGTTTGGATCAAGCACCTATGCACTTCGGATGCCGTTGATTCTCTCTAAGACCCACTCAGGTTTTTTTTTTTTAAATTTTTGGACGGCTCGGATTGGCCGTCCGGTGGCTGAAGATGGCTCAACGCGACAGTCGATGCAATTTCGGTGCCGGACCCGTCAGTCCCTATAGCAGCACTCGCAAGGCTGTGTCTCCCATGCAACCGGCTTATCTCATATACCTTTTTGGGCTTTTTTGATTTTTTGTCCTTATTCAAAAAAAAATCGCATTTGTTAGTTTTATATCAAATTTTTGTGGATAATTGGTCCGTCTCAATGAGAGGAATCAAAAAATTAAAAAATTATAACTTTTACCCAAATATTTTGAAAATTATTGAAGATAAAGTCCAAAAATCCCACTAACATGAATCAATAATCCACAGAAATTAGACGCAAAATTTAAAAATATTTTTTTTAATAAGGACGAAATCTAAAAATCGCGAAAATTCGCTAAATGAAACAAGGCCTATAAAATCCCAAAAGCCCGCCTAGGGAGATTTTAAACATTATATAATGTGAAACTTGGAGAACGAGAAATTTCCAAAATTTTTCCTTCAACATATTTTCAATTGTTCTTATGGATCTTATTTAATACTCTACTCTCAGTTGTTAGGTTTCAAAACCGATAAACTTCATCAAAAATAGACACACACAATGACTTTCAAAGTTTGAAGGAAATAAAGTATAATGTAAAACGCTCGGTGCATCTCATCGTACGTACATATATTTGTTGGTACACATCCGCTCCTGCATACGGTTTTTTTTTTTTTTATCGTCGAAACAATATAATGATATTGTTTGAAACTTTGAACCCCCCAAAAAACTAAAGGGTGTAGTTTTACTTTATTTATTTATTTAGTCTAGAATGAAATGATTTGATGAATAGTAATTCGTTGTTGTTTATTGTTTGTTTCAAAATCTCAATGGGCCAAAACGTGAATATTGTTGGACTCTGACCAAACCAAGCTTACGAACTTTGAGCCCAGACGAAGCCCAAGCCCATTGATCATGCCTTACAGCAGAGATTTTTTCGGCTTTTTCCGACTTATTTCCGTTCGGCAAGGTAAATAAGCTTCTTCTTCTTTTTTTTTTTATACCAAATTTGAGTAATTTTCAGCTTGTTTTTCTAATCTAATATTACTAAAATTCTTATGTTTTTTATTATTCTTAATTTTTTGTTTTTATTACTCATCAAAGGACATTAGTCGGATGAACTCAAATGAATTTTCTTTGTAGAATATGCTAAGATACAATATACTAAGATATAGAAATAGTGTATATTTTCCTAGTTTTTACAAGAGTTCAATCTCATGGCTAGTTGATCCGTTGGAGTTTCTTTTATTGAGGCTTGTTTTATTCGAAAAAATTGGTTGATCGAAGATCAAGGGAGACGTAGGAGGCACTAGTCATGCATTGACCTTATTGGAAATATGGTTCATTCAAAGAGACGCGATTGGATAGCTTGCTGCTTTTTGTTGGGCTTCGACATGTGGATAGTGCTTGTGTTTGGGTTATGGACTTATGGGTGTTTGGGAGCTCCACTTTTTAACCTTTTTACATTCTACATTTTGCATTTTTGGTTATTTATTTATTTATTATGATTAGAATATATTTTGAATCTGTAGAGTGTTTAGAAAATATGTGCAGAATACATTTTGCAGCAAAAATGATGTTTGGGAGTATGATCATTACAAATTTCCAATGGATGATGGGTTAATTTTTTACCGTGTTGCCCTTTCCTATTTATTATTGTATCAAACATGTATGAATAACCATTTTAGATACTCGCTAATTAAAACATCTTTTGATTTTCCACTTCACCAAAATATGTCACAAACATATCATTTTTTTTACCATTTATTTTGAGTCATTATTTCGTTATGGAAATTGAAAATAAAATCATAGAGGGCGGAGATCAAATGCTTACATAAGATCGTATAAGAACCAACCATAATAGCACGCACGAAAACTTATATGATTTGATTAACACTAAAGTTTTGAACAACAAGAATACATAGTAGAAAAAAATTAAGACATGATAATGACGGATGAAAAGTGGAAGTAATCTAGCAAAAACCTCCAACAGGAGAAAGCAAAAATACTAACCAACAGCTTCTTCTTCTTCTCTTTTTTTTTTTTTTTTTATCCTTAACAGCAGCTAGAAACAACGAGGTCCGTTGTCCATACTACTTGTTCTAGCGTCAACCTCACTTAAGAAATCAAAAGTCAAAGGAAAAATGACGGCCCAGGACGTGTTTTGATAATTGATACCTGCCAAGGACAAGCTAAGAACATTTGTTACTGTTGAAAATGTCATTGGCGGGTATTAATTATCAAAACACGTAATTGGCCGTAATTTTCCCAAAGTCAAAGCTTGAGACTCGGGAATGTTAAAGATAACACTACTACAAAGGGCTTGTTGGTTGAGGATTGAAGATTTGGACCTTAAATTATTACTCTATTCCAACATCCACTCATTACCCATATCTTCAATCAGTACTTTTATTTTATCTCTATCTCTCTCCAATCATTACCCTATCTCCCTACCCTAATCATTACAAATTCAAATCCAAATCTAAATCCAAAAACCTTCAACCGAACAAGTCCAAAGTTATTCAAACTGTTTTGATGGAGTATATTAGAAGATGGCCCAAATGCCTATGCCCCATCCCCTTTTTAAAAAATAAGTACTTATTTGTAATTTTCGTTTAAAAATAATGGGCTTAAAAAAATAATTTTTTAATTTTTTTGCGTCATTTAAAAGATCTCAATGAAAATTTTCAAACAAGATTCATATTGCATATTTTTAGATTTCAATAAATTTATTATTTTTGCAAAAAATCTAAGCACACATATAAATAGGGTTATATATTCTGCACAGTTTTTTTGTGGGGCCCACCTCAGATCACACTCAAACAATCCGAGGTGTTTATTAATGTAAATTATTTTTTCAAGGGCCCTTGCTAAAAATCAGCTTAATCCAATATCTATAGATGCTTGATCCAATCATCTAACTAATCATTATCTGGAAATCAAAATTAAAAATTGGATGATTGGATTGAGCATCTATAATTATCAAATCGAACTGATTTTTTGACGAAGCCTTTAAAAAAATGTTTTACATTTAATGAACGACTTGGATCATTTGTGTGGAACCCGAGGTGGGCCCCACAAAAAATCTGTAATCTGCGTAAAATGTGTACCTATTTATATGTGTGGATAGCAGCGTTATTATTTTTTAGCTTAAAAATTGCAAATAAGTACTTCTTCTTTTTTTGAAAAGCCAAATAAGTACTTATTCAATGTTCAGCTTCAAAATTAAGTACTTATTTTTTAAGAAAGCAATTCCAAGCTAAAAAATCTTGTGCTTTCGCAAAATAATTTTTCTAGCAATATAGATCATGTTTAATAGATCTCATTGAGATCTTTTAAACAATGTAAAAAAATGAAAAAATTATTATTTATTTTTATCTTATTTGAGTTTAAAAATGTAAAATAAGTACTTATTTTTTAAGAAGGGAATGAGAATACCAAGAGTATGGTCCATAGGCCACGGCCTCCCTTTGGCAAATTCAATGACAAGACACACATTTAGAAAGAAAATCAAGAAATCTAGAGTGTGAAAATATAGAAACGTTTTTCAAAAAAAATACTTGAGCAACTCAAGATAGGCTTCAAATAGTGCTAGAGCAACTCCGCTTATAGAAACTACTCTCTCACATAGAACTCTTAGCCACGTACTGAGCCACAGAGTTACCACACATCTCACAAAACTCACATCGAGTTCATCAGATAAGAAAAAACGACAACACCCACAAGGGATGAGAACAACAAACCCAAAAAAGACAACAATCTAAAGAAAAATCTATAAGAAATAATAGACCCACACACCTAAATTCAGCCATCCAAACCACCAACCAAGATTGCAACCATCACTGCCGCCACCACCGTTGGCATAAGGGCGGCCAAGTGCAAAGACCACATATCTAATTCCCGACCACCACAACATTCACACACCACCATCCAACAACACCAAGTGCTACGACCTCCAGCCCAAGAACACGACCTCGTCTGGACCCGATCTATGCAACCCCCGAAACGACAAGGATGGGGATGGCTTGATAACTTCGATTTTGCTGCATGTGGTGAAGAAGATTGAGAAGAAATGCACGCAGACGGACTACTCGCGAATGATTGGCTCCATCGACGTTAGAGCGTACCGAGTTTAATGAGGCAGAGGGATCCGAAGGAGAGAGAGAGGAGGAGGAGGATAGGGGGGCGGGCGCGGGGGCGCCGCCCCTCCCCAGGAAAACCCTAATCGTCGAACTTGAGAGAGAGAGAGAGTACATGGATCATACATACTCCAGTTTTAAGAGATTACATACTGGAAACCTTGTTTTGAGTACACATGTGGGGATAGTGGTGGTGGAGCAGTTAATGTGGGATTAGAGTAGTTGTAGTTGCCAAAGCAAGGCTTTTTCAAGTGAAGGGTTTTACTCTAATGAGTTAGTTTAGTAAACACCTTTTGTGTTTTCTTATTCTTGAAAAGTTGGAAACTATTTGCTCTTATCTTCAACCTAATTTTATTCTACAGTATAGTTTAAAATATCCACTACTTGCAAAAGCTACCAACCTAACGATATAGTATTTGATATAAAGGAATATAGTATTCAAATTCCAATTGGTGGGGTAGACCATGTTTGGTTCCTTTTGTGACGACAAATGACATACTTTCCCCTATTATTGAATTGTTTTCACCCAAAGAAAGTCATTAATTCAAATTCGAACTCTTTTAATTATGTTTTCGTATTGTCAACCCATTTCATATAGTATGAATTAGTCCTAACCCTATTACTCAATTACTCTGACTTGAAAGCCACTTGGCTCGGGATGTATTTTAAGGGGGGAAAATCTGTTTTTTTGCTCGACCAAGAATAAAATCTTGTAGGATCGGGTTTCACTTAAGCTTATGGTTCCTAGATTATCTCCCTAATCAGATGTCGATCTTATTGAGAATCAAGACTTACTCTCCATATCTCTAGAAGGTTTTATAGAATTCAACATCATTCTAGAGTAATCTTGAATTCAATAACAATATAACAAGGGAATGGGGTGTTTTCAAAATACTGCTCACAAACTAACTTTTTGGACCTTTCAAGGGCTGTGACTGAGTTGGAGTTTTAGACCAAGGGCCAAGATCAAACCCCCTTTTTCTACTTCTCCCTCGAAACTGTTCAGTCGAAGAGAGACCAAATCCCGGGAAAAAAAAAGAAGGAAAAATTTTAAAATGGCACTTGAACTTTGCACCAAATGTCACAGAGACATTTGAACTTAAGTTTATTTCAATTATACACCTGTACTAACAAAATCACCAAATTTAGACCCCCACCATTATACTTCGTCCCAAAAATTCCCAACGTGGCATCTCTTACCCGTTTAAGTGGCCCCATTGCACATGTTTCCAACATGGAACAATGCACCCAAGCCAAACCCCTCACTTTACCTCATGTTTTGGATGGAAAATGACCTTAACCTAATTGATTTCCCTCGATTTCTCTCTCTAGAAGTCTGGCTACTGTTCCACCATCTTCCTCACTTCAACCCTAGACCTGAAGCCCTTCCTCCTCCCTTGTTCAACATATGATGAAGAGAACTGATGGCCAATTTGGCTTTAAAAGTCAAATAATGACTTATTTTTTGTCTATTCAAAAAAATTTGCATTTGATAGTTTTACGTCAAACTTTTGTGACTTATTGATTCTTCTCGACAAAAGGAATCGGAGAAGTAAAATTTTTGATCGAAACTCATAATTTTTTTAAAAAGAAAAAATTAAGTAAAATAAGTTGAGCTTCGATCAAAATTTTTTACTTTTCTGATTCCTCTCGTCAAGATGAATCAATAAGTCATAAAAATTTGGCGCAAAACAAACAAATACAAATTTTTTTTGAATAAAAACGAAAAATAAGTTACTTAACTTTTCAATTCAAACCCACCCTGAGAGTTCTACCATGAAGACCCAAAAGAAATCCTAACTTTTTCTTCTTTCTGCTCGGGACCACAAGGAAAAGATGAAGCAATGGGTAAAGTGATGGGTTTCTCTTGGGTGCACCGTCCCCTATTTGGAAACATGTGAAATGGGACAACTTAAACGTGTTGGAGATGCCATATCAGCAATTTTTGGGACGGAGTATAACGATGGGGGTCTAAATTTGAAAATTTTGTTAGTATAGATATTTAATTAAAATAAATTTAAGTTCAGGTGTCTCTGTGACATTTGATACAAAGTTTAGGTGCTATTTTAAAATTTTCCAAAAAAAAAAAAACCATTTCAAACCTTGTATCTCTCTCTCTCTCTCACCCTGTTTCTCTTCTCTGCAATCCACCCAAAACCAAGAATCGAGAGACCAACTCTCTCTCTCTCTCTCTCTCTCTCTCGCGCGCGCGCGTTCTCTCTCTCTCTCCACACCGACCCACCAATCTCACTGCTGCTACAACCACCCATCGACCCACCAATCTCACTGAATCTCCTTTCTGTCTTCCTCTAGGTTCGTCGGTAGTAGGATTCTCAGTTTTATACGGAGCAGAGGGAAACTGTGCGCCTATCTCGCCATGAATCAAAGGAGAAACCCCGTACCGAAGTTGAAATGGTAATCTGCTCTTCACCGGGTTTGAAATGGTAATCTGATCTTCTTGCATGTAAACTCCCTTTTTTTTTCTTCTGGTTTTAGGGCTTGTTTTGTGTTGAAATTAATTGGAAATTCTAACTTTTTCTAAATCAGTGCAATGAAGCGTCAACGATCAAAGCAGAGAGGGGCTTTATCGTTAGCCGATGCCCAGTGCCTTAAATTTCAGGTTCACTCTTAAGTATATCTCTTCCCTACTACTAATTGTTTGTTATTGACATTCACAGCCATGGCATCATACAATCTCTGTTCTAATGTTTTACTAATTTTATGATTGATCAATTCAATTTGTAAATGAGACTAAGTTTATAGCCAATTTTTGATAAACTAGAGAACAAAAAATTGATAAAGTCAACCACAAAGTCTGTCTATTGTTTTGCTTGGTCATATTGACTTGAGGACAAATTGAGGGGAGCTTGAATTATATGGATCACAAGGAAGGCTAAGGATGACGATAAGTCAAGGATATGAAATCGTGTCTCTTTCCCCACGGAAAATAGTTAAAAGAGTCATGAAGAAGACCCCAGTTTTGTTACGATATGGCTCTTCCTGTGATTAATTTTCAGTTTCAATGTTTACTGCACCCCTTCGGCAATTTCATACCTATATGACACAATCACTTTATACTATTCAAGCAGTTAAAGCCACTGTGAGATATGTCATGGCCTGTTGCACGGAACAATCTTCCCCAGTCACAAGAGAACTTAAAGCACTACAGACCTGAAGAAGATCTTTAAAATAACATAGGAAGAACAACTTTTAAAAAATAAGGCAGACTTTGAAAACCAAATGGATGCCGTAAGATAATATCGCCAACAGGAGTTATAAGCAGATTGAATTCATTTCTTGGTGACTCTTTTTGGGACGTGGATCGATCCTGTGTATTTCAGACTTGGGCTATATAGTTGTATATCACTGTGTCATTTCATGGTCCTATTTGCCAAGTTGTAGGGTTTTAGGTCTGTTGGGCATTGCATGTACAAAAGAATGAGAATGAGAATTCATTGGGTTTCTTTGTCCACCAAGCTCACCCTCTGTTTTAGTTTTCGTAGAATTCTAATTGTAGAATCAGAGGTTTGAATTTCATAGTGGGATAACAGGAAAAACATATATCCTTTCATTGGGAAGTTTCGTTGATGAGAAATTGTGGAATGCTTAGCTATAACTGTAAGTCTTGGATAAATTCGACTGTAGATACCTCTTAATCAACTACGGATAAGCACCCGATAATGCAATGGAGGGTGCGCTAGTTATATAGTTTTAGTTAATTTCATCGCTTAATTAGTTGCTTTTTAATTGCTTTTGCTCGTAAGGTACTCTAGTTCTGTTTTGTAGGAAAATCACCAAATAAAGGAATTTTTAAAGCGTAAGTGTACCAAGAGATTCAAAGACCCGAAGGTAACCCGTTGGCTCGAAAATGGCCAAGGCAAGGCAGAGAGCAAGACCAAGTGCTGGAGATAATTGGTTTGGCATCGGTAGGAGGAATTTGTTTCAATCGGTACCGAAGTACCTAAAGGTTCTGCCCAAGGCAGATCGGCATCGATGGGAATTGAGAAGTTCAATCAGCACCGAGGTGATTTCAAGTGCAGGAACATAAGCAGCTCGGCATCGATAAGAAGAATTTCATTCCATCGGTACCAAGCCCATTAGCACAGCAGCTTAAGTAGTTCTCCATTGGTACCGAGGGCCTCGGAGGGTATTTTTGAAGCATCTCTTGGAATATTCCGTGCGCGTACCTTGGAGGATATAAAAGGCGTGATGTCACATTGTACAAACAACTTTTGTATTGCATAATTTTAGATCTAGCTTAGACTTGCTTGCTTTTTGAATTGTTCTTTATTGTTCTTCATTTTCAGCACTTTAATTTTAATTTCCTGCTTTAGTTAATTAGTTTCTGCTACTTTTGTCTTCATTAAAGTTGTAGCCGCTATTCCGATCTATCATTTAATCTAATTTTCTTCAAGTGTTGTTATTTCACTATGCTTAGTAGATTTTTGCTTGCTCTTATCTTCATAGATATGTGTGAGTAGTTTTCTAGGGTTAGGTCATGGGGTGATTAGCACCTCAGGACTCGAGTAAAATTGCACTTTTCACCATAAAGTTTAAATATTTGGTTCAAAAATCGATGTGTAGTTCGGGTTTGTTTGTCAAATTGCTAAAGTACTAACCTCCTTGATCATGTGTAGGTAAGAGTATCGCCTACTTACCACGCATGATGCTTGGAGCTTTGTCGCTCGAAGTGTTTGCTAAATAAATTCTAGAGCAAGCTTGGTAATTGAACCATCTTATCTTCCGATTTAGGAACCTTAATTGAGTATCTTAAACCGCGTAATTGGGTGAAAATGTGATTTAACTCGAGTCATGGGTGTTAGTAATTCCTAGACCTAACCTGCATTTTTATCCTAGTTTATTCGCTTTTAATTTAGCCTTTTTACTTTCCACCGCAAATGTAAAACAAAGTTGGCTGCCTAAAAGTCGAAAACCCGTGCTTACTTATACAAATCCAGTAAAGCCGTACTAATTATTCCCATGGGTATGATTCCAGTCTTTCAGATTATTATGCTTCAATTGGACGCCTATACCCTATGCTTGGGGTGTTCTTATTCCTTATATAGGAGCAAACGAAGTATTTTTGGCGCCGTTGCCGGGGATTTCTTATTATGGCTTTCTTGGAGGTTCGACAAACCGTTGTAAGTATCCCTCTTTCGTCTAGTAGTAGTAGTAGTAGTTTAGTAGTTTATGTGTTAGAAACTCGTATTTAGTTTGGAGGATACCTCTAACCTGGTTTCATACCAAACCAAAGGTGTAACAAAGCTAGGCTAAATATCGAGATTGTTCTTAGTTAGTGTAGTTAATTTAGTTAGTTAGTTTAAATTTGATTGCATTGCTTAGCCGAGATAGTGGCATAACCCCTCGCATATTCTGTTGATGAGATGAGGTGGCGGCATAGCCCCTCCAGTCTGGTAGTTAGTTAGTAGTTGTTTTTGTGTAAGTGTTTACTGAAGCCTTATTCCAATCAGCTTCATCGTTTTTCTTCACCGCCAAGAATCCGTAGCATTGCCAAGGCGTATCCTACCCATTCTCCGCCTCGCAAAGTAAATCGCAAACATCATTGCAAAGGCCCAATGGCCGAAGAAGCTGCAGTTCGTGCTCTTCGTGAATATCTTAATCCAGAATGGGGTCCTCAAATATCACCTATAGTTATTCCGACTCCAGCTACTGGGAATGTCTTTGATTTCAAGGCTGAGTTTCTTCGGGTGATTCCAGAATTTCGGGGCCGAGAGTTGAAGGATCCATATTCTGATATCCGTGAATTCGAATCTGTTTTGCACTCCTTGGTACTAGCTCAGAATCAACTTGATCAAGCTCGTCTCAAGCTTTTTCCATTTTCTTTGAAGGACAAGGCGAAACAATGCCTTAATTCGTTGAAACCTCGGTCACTGCGTACCTGGGTAGAAGTTCGAGATGCCTTTACAACAAAGTTCTTTCCAGCTAGCCGAACGAAATTGCTTATGGATCAAATTCAGAATTTCAAGCAAAGAGAGGAAAAGACTTTTCACAAGTGTTGGGAACGGTATAAGGACTTACTCATGGCGGTTCCTCATCACAACTTTCCTTTGTATCTTCAAGTCAACTATTTCTACATGGGGTGTTCTCAAGAGAGAGTAAAAAGCTTCTAGACGCAATGGGTGGTGGTAACTTTATGGGGAAGACACCTGAGGATGCTTGGGATTATTATGAGAAGTTGGCCGAGAAAACTCAAACGTGGCAGTTTGCAAATCCTGGGGAGAGAGCAATGCACAATCAAGGTCCTATCGGTTCGGGGAAATTCTCTATTGTTGAGCAAAGTGCGTTTGAAACTCGTTTGGAGGAAATTGCTCGGAAGCTTGATGAGTTGGAATTCAAGAGTGCTCAATCTCACGAGGTGAAAGCAGTACGCCAAGTGGAGGAAGTATGTGTTATTTGTGAGATTGTGGGCCATTCTACCGAAGCATGCCCCAACATTCCTGCTCTTAAGTACATGATTAATGGAATTGCTCCAGAAGAAGTACATGCAGTGCAACGTTTTGACCCTTATTCTCAATCTTATAATTCGGGGATAAGACAACATCCAGCTTTCTGATGGAATCAATCGAATGATGCAAGTTCTTCTCAAGTTCCACCTCCCGCTGCACAGTTACCTTGGAAGTAACCGCAAAATGCTTTCCGTTTTCCTCAAGCGCAAGGTCCACCAGGTTTTGCTCTTTCGTGGCCCTTTCCAAACTCAAGCCAATTTCAGCAACAACCCCCGAAACGTTCTTTAGAGGATCAACTGAATATGTTCTTGCAAGGCCAAACAGTCATCAATGAACAACAAACTCAAATGATGGGTGATATCAGGAACCAATTGGGCAAGTTGACAACTACGGTGGGATTGTTACAACAAAAGAAAGGGAAGTTTCCTACTCAACCTCTACCTAATCCGCAAACTATGTCTAATCCGTCCAATGCACTTTCTCAAGGTCATCACTTTGCTAGCCCTTCGGTGACTTTCCCGAGCAAGCAAAGGCTATTATTTCTCTTCGAAGTGGCAAGGCGGTGGATAATCAAGTGGTGATGCTGCCGGAACCTACCTTGTTGCCCTCTCCTATCGAACGTTCAATTCCAACACCAATCCTTGGGGAATCTCCCAAGGAAGCAAGCAAGGAGATTCTTGCAGAAGAAGGAAAGGATAAAGGCAAGAACAAGGAGAGTGTTCCGGATCCTCGAGTTATTCCTCCAACGGCACCATATCCTAATAGTTTGAAGGCTTTGACAAATCCAAATTACAATGCGGAGTTTCATGAATTATTCAATCAAGTGAAGATCAATATTCTTCTCATGGATGCGGTTAAGCAAATTCTCTCATATGCAAAGTTTCTTAAAGATTTGTGTACTCAGAAGCGCAAGCTTAATGTTCAAAAGAAGATATTCCTTACTGAGCATGTGAGTTCTATCATTCAAACGAATATCGCGCCTAAGTACAAGGATCCGGGGAGCCCTACTATTGCTGTCACAATTGGAGGGAAGAGTATCGAACAAGCCTTACTTGATCTTGGTGCTAGCGTTAATCTACTTCCGTAGTCTGTATACCAAGAACTTGGGTTAGGGGAGATGAAACCAACTCGTGTTACACTTCAGTTGGCCGATTAAAGCGTTCGTGTACCAAGAGGAGTAGTGGAAGATGTTCTAATGCAAGTTGATCAGTTTATCTATCTAGTGGATTTCGTGATTCTTGACACAAATCCGACCGACTCTTCTGCTGCCTCTACTCCGGTGATTCTTAGGAGATCTTTTCTAGCCACGGCGGATGCAATTATCAACTGTCAAAATGGACTTCTTAATATGACCTTCGGTGACATGAAGATAGAGCTTAATGTTTTTAATGTGGGCAATCAAATGGGGAATGACGAGAATGTGAATGAAGTAAGCTTTATTGATACTCTCATAGAAGAACACATAGACGAGTTGTTCTATAATGATCATTTGGAAGTTGCTTTTACTGCCGAAGAGACCGAATTTTTTGAGTCTTCTGAAGTGAGTTATTTGTTTTCATTGCTCAATAGGGAGGATGAAGCTTGTGGTATGAATTCTTGGACCCTGAAGTTTGAAGAATTTGAAGAGCTACCACTGATAGAGAATAAGGTTCTTCCATCTAGTGTTGAGCCACCGAATTGGAGTTGAAGCCCCTGCCCGACACTTTGAAGTATGTTGTCCTTGGAGACAATGAGACTTATCCTGTAGTTATTTCTTCCTCTCTTGGGAATCTCCAAGAGACGAAGTTGATTAATTTATTGAGGAGACACATGAAGGCTATAGGGTGGACCATCGCTGACATGAAAGGGATTGATGCTACTCTTTGTTCACACCATATCGCTTTGGAGGATAATGTCAACCCTTCTCGCCAACCCCAACGCCGCTTGAACCCTATTATGAAGGATGTAGTACGTGCAGAAGTCTTGAAGCTGTTAGATGTTGGAATCATTTATCCCATCGCCGATAGTAAATGGGTGAGCCCGAATCAAGTTGAACCAAAGAAGCCTGGGGTTACAGTTGTGCGCAATGAGGAGAACGAGCTCATACCAACACGTGTTCATTCAGGATGGAGGGTATGTATCGATTATCGGAAGCTCACTGTAAGCACCAAAAAGGATCATTTTCCCTTGCTGTTTATCGATCAAATCTTGGAAAGGATAGCCGGCCACAGTGTTTTAAATGGCGAAAGGCGCATCGAGGTGCAACAGTCCCCTGGGGCTTTAGCGCAAGGCGCAGCGTGCGCTTTAATGACGCGAAGCGCAAAAAAAAAAAACTTCCCTTCGCAACGAGGCAAATTTTATTAGAACAAGTTTTCAACACAAACATACACTTGTAAAACTTTCAAATGTCATAAAACATAACATGTCAATGGTTAAACGAAAGTACCAAACACAAAACATAACATATCATCCATGAAAAGCTAACATAATAATGTTTAGCCTTAGAGACATAGCACAAGGATTAAAGGCAATAAAATCTAGATTCATGCATAGACATTAATCATCATTCTCAGAACCAAGAACTTTATCTTCAATTTCATCATCATCATCTGATGATTCTGATTTACATCCTTCCTCATCTTCCTCCTCCTCATCATCCGTCTCCCATTCTCCCTTTTCAATCACCTCATCTATAAGAGATGTCTTTCCTCTTGAAGCCTTAGCCTTTGGAGTTGGTTTTGCCATTTTCGCGATAGGTGTTGAGTCTGTTGACTTTGAACTTGATGCTCTAGTTGTTTTCCTTGGTTCTTCGGCTCCAGAAGCTAAAACAACATCATCCCAATTCAAATCATCACCCTCAAACACAGCTTCTTCCTCCATCCTCCCAACCAACCATTCATTGCTCTCATCAATATCTTTTAAGGATATAGGATCAATGTGATCATGTTTGAGGTATCGGCGTCTCAATGCTCTATTGTACTTAACAAATACCAAATCATTGAGACGCTTTTGAGCTAGTCTATTCCTTTTTTTGTGTGAATCTGCATTAACAATTAATTATATAAGGAACTTAAATTCATGATCATACATAACTAAAGGAAGTCAATGAATGAACTTGATTATCATATACTCACATGCTCAAAGACACTCCAATTACGCTCACATCCCGAGGAACTACAAGTAAGGCTAAGAACTTTGACGGTAAATTTTTGCAAGTCGGGAGTGTCATGACCAAATGAGGCCCACCAGTCAGCTGCACACCATAGCATATTGATATTGAAAAACATTCTTAAAGTGCAACTCTTAGGACTTAAATTAGTTACTAGATTAAGGTTAACATGATGATACCTGGTGCCCTTGTATTTCTTTGCCTTATTGCCATTGGGTTACCGAAGAGTCCTTCAGCTCTCTCATACTTCATCAAGTCGGCACAAACAAGGTCTTGTGTATCATTATTGGGAATCAACTTTGTGATACATTTGTATAGGCCTCCAATGACTTCTGAAACTTTGCAAGCCTCTGGATCTATGTAAAAAAATTCAGGATTTAAGTAAAAACTAGCTGCATGCAAAGGCCGATGCAATTGGGATTCCCACCTCTTGTTGATTATCTTAAAGACTTCATCATACATCTCCTTATTTTGATTGAAGGAATTTGCAATATTTTCTTTAGCCCAATCCATAGCCTCATAAATTTATCCCATTGGAGGCTTGACTTCTCCATCAACCAATCTAAGTACCTTAACAAGTGGGGATGCAAACTTGAGGGCAAGGAGCACATTCCTCCAAAATGAGGCCATCAACATGACTTTTTCTACATGTTTTCCTCCTTGCTCTTTTGCCCATTTGCTATTGGTCCACTTCTCTATAGTAAACATCTTCCTTCAGTTTCCCTTTTGTTCATAAACCCTTTGCAAAGTCAAAAAAGCAGTTGCAAATCGAGTTTTTGTTGGCTTAACGAGGTCCTTCCTCTGGGTAAATTGCCTCATCATATTCAACAAAAAGGATCGATTATAAATATAACCATGAATCATCATTGCCCTTTCCCAAGTTCTTCAAATTTAGTAACTTAAAAATGTCTTCTAACATCAAGTCCAAGAAATGGGAAGCACACAGAGACCAAAACAAGTGAGGTCGTTTTGCCTCCAACAACCTCCCTGGTAATTGTTATAAATAAGTGGTGTTAGAAGTTAGAACTAGAAGTCTAGAATAATAAGTGATTTTTAATTGTTCATAACTTCAAGTAAGTAACACAACCAAATAGCAAATTAAAATTCTCACCTGCCACCACATTTGCCGCGGCACTATCTGTAACAACTTGAACCATGTTTGCTTCTCCAATATGCTCCACTCACCCATCAAGCAATTCATATATCATTTCTGCTTCCTTTACAATCCCAGATGCATCCATAGATTTAAGAAACATGGTCCCTCTCGGAGAATTCACCAAAAGATTCATCAATGTTTTATTTTTCCTATCTGTCCACCCATCGCTCATTATCGTACACCCATATTGTTCCTAGTCTTTTTTGTGTTCCTCCATCAACTTGTTAAAATGTTCTTCCTCTTTTTTTAGAAGAGGAACTCACACCTGATGATAAGTTGGTGGGGGCAAACCCAGACCGTATTGCCCAATAGCCTCTATCATTGGCGCAAAATTATCATTGTTCACAACATTTAGAGGTATCCCACAATCATATATCCACCTTACAATAGCCTAATGAGCCCGGTCTTTCAATATTTTCTTATATGGTTCATTCTCATCAATTTTTGGCTGTTTGCCCTTGGCTTTTCTATTTTCCACCACCACCTCTGGTTCAGGAGTGTAGTAAGTGTCGAGAGGCCCAATGGTTCTTGGTTTCTTAGGCTTAGAATGAATAGATGCGGAGGTCGTGCTTCCATGAGTAGAAGATTTCTTAGAACGGGGATTGGATTGAACAATATCATCGTCAAGGTCATAATCATCATCATTCATTGCATCATCAAAATTTGGTATAGACTTAATTTGACTCTTTGATTCATCCCTTTTACTTATAAACTCCCTCAACTCCTCTCTAACGCATCGGCGACATGCTGTCGTATTCCTTTTAGCTCCTCCTGCAAGGTGTTGCTTGATTCTTGACACACCCCCATTTTTCACTTCGTTACAAAAAATACATTTCAACTTGGTATTATTGTGTGGATCAACCTTTTTCGCAATACTTCCAACCAGGGTCCTTTTTATTAGAATTTTCAGATGTCATCTACAAATAACAAGTACAAATAAATACAACAAACTGAACAGTGAACAAATACTTTAAACAAAGCTGGAAACAAAAAAAAAATAGCAGGTTAGCCTTTAGCTGTGACTGGAAAAAGAAAAAAAGAAAAAGGGGGTCATGTGATTGGAAAAAAAAGAAAAGAAAAGGGAGGGTACGGAAAAAAAAAAGAAAAGGACAAGAAAACAAAAAGGGCGTCCTCGACTCGGTGAAAATAACAAGATGAGGAGGAAGAAGAAGGTGAGAGGAGGAGGAAAAGAGGAGGAGGAAGAAGAAGAAGAAGTTGTTACCTGGAGCGGAGTGGACAATCAGAGAGGGAGACTGGAGAAGAAGAAGTTGGGTCGACCGTCCAAGACTGAATCGTCGAAGAGGCTGCCGCTGCTGCTCAGCTGTTTGATCTGGTTTGTCGATCGAATACGACGAATAGGGCTTACCGATTTAAAGGAAAGAAAAATTATTCAGTGCATCGCGAACCTGGGATCGAGTTTTACCTCACAGCAAAAAGAGCGCACTTCAGCGCCTCTGCGCCTCGCGCTATAGCATACGCCTCGGTGCCTTTCTTGTGCCTTTGTGTTCCGCGCTATAGCCAACAGTTCCGAAGCGCAATCCTAGCGCTGCGCTGCGCCTTGAGCCATAACGCGCACCTCACACGCTTTTTAAAACACTGGCCGGCCACGCATTCTACTGTTTCTTGGATGGATATTCTGGGTATAATCAGATTGAAGTTGCTCTAGAGGACCAAGAGAAGACGACATTCACTTGCCCCTTCGGAGCTTTCGCCTTCGGAACTTTTGCTTATCGCTGTATGCCGTTCGGTTTGTGCAACGCTTCAAGGACCTTTTCTAGATGCATGATGGGGATTTTTAGTGATATGGTCGAGAAGATAGTAGAGGTTTTTATGGATGACTTCTCTGTATTTGGCGACTCGTTCGAGTCATGTTTGGCCAATTTAGAGAAAGTGTTAACAAGGTGTGAGGAAAAGAATTTGGTATTGAATTGGGAGAAATGTCACTTTATGGTAACCGAAGGCATCATTCTTGGTCACATTGTGTCTTCCAAAGGTATGGAGGTGGATAAGGCCAAGATCGACTTAATTGGGAACCTTCCTACTCCAAAATGTGTGAAGGACATCCGTTCTTTCTTGGGGCATGCTGGTTTTATCGACGGTTCATAAAGAATTTCAGTGCCATTGCTCGACCATTATGCCATTTGCTTTCAAAAGATGTACCTTTTGAATGGACCCCGGAATGTGAGGTAGCTTTCGCCAAGCTTAGATCCAGTCTTACTTCACCACCTATCGTACGGTCTCCGGATTGGGAATTACCTTTCGAGCTTATGTGCGACGCGAGTGACTATGCTGTTGGGGCTGTTTTGGGTCAGAGGAAAGAGAAGGAGACGTATGTGATCTACTATGCTAGTAAAACGTTGAATGAAGCCCAGATGAGCTATTCGACTACAGAGAAGGAGTTGCTTGCTATCGTTTTTGCATTAGACAAGTTCCGGTCTTACTTGGTGGGAGCTCCGATCACAGTCTATACCGATCATTTCACGCTCAAATACCTTTTTACGAAACAAGATGCCAAGGCGCGACTGATTAGATGGATTCTCCTATTGCAAGAGTTTAATCTTACAATCAAGGGCAAGAAAGGCATAGAAAATGTGGTGGCCAATCATTTGTCTCGCTTGGAGTTTGAAGACCACACCTCTCAATCCCTATCGGCAACTCTTTTCCCAATGAACAATTGTTTGGTATTTCCTCAACCCCATGGTACGCAGATATCGTAAACTATTTGGTGACGAGTTTGACTCCGGCTCATTGGAATACTCAAGAAAGGCGCCGTTTTCTAGCCGAGGTGAAGAGGTTCTCCTTTGATGATCCATACCTTTTTAAGTATTGCGCAGACCAACTTGTTCATCATTGTGTTCCTGATTCTGAGCAACAAAGCGTGATCAAATTTTGCCACACGGAGCCTTGTGGTGGTCATTTCTCGTTCAAGAAGACCGCCGCTAAGATCTTGCAATGCGGATTTTATTGGCCGACTTGTTCAAGGACATTTTTGCCTTTTGCCGGGGTTGTGCTCGATGTCAGCTCCTAGGGTGTGTTACTCAACGGAATGAGATGCCTCTTACCCCCATCATGATTATTGAAGTGCTTGATTGCTGGGGTATCGATTTCATGGGCCCTTTTCCTTCGTCCTTCAGGTACCTCGACATTTTGTTGGCGGTCGACTACATCTCGAAATGGGTAGAGGCAATTCCAACGCGCACTAACGATCATTCAATGGTGGTCAAATTTCTGAGGGACAACATTTTATCGACTTTTAGGATGCCGAGGGCTATAATCAGTGATTAAGGGTCTCACTTTTGCAACCGGTCCATTATTCATAAGGTTTCAACGGCCTACCATCCTCAAACAAACGGTAAAGCGGAGCTAGCGAATTGGGAAATCAAGAATATCTTGGAAAAGACAGTTAGTCCTACTCGTAAGGATTGGTCAACTCATTTGGTCGATGCTATATGGGCTTACCGTACTGTGTATAAGACAATTTTGGGTATGTCTCCCTATCGAATCGTCTATGGAAAAGCTTGCCATTTGTCGGTGGAACTTGAACACAAGGCATATTGGGCGATCAAGAAGCTCAATTTCAATATGCCTCTTGCCGGAGCCCATTGGAAGCTTCAATTGACAGAACTCGAGGAGATGAGGTATGATGCTTACGACCATTCAAGTGCTTATAAATCCAAAATCAAAGAAAGACATGATAAAAGAATTGTGATTAAAAACTTTGAACCTGGCCAAAAAGTGTTATTGTATAACTCTCGTCTGCATCTTCACCCCGGTAAATTAAGGTCACGATGGGCCGGTCCTTATGTTCTTAAAACTGCTTTCCCTCATGGTGCAATAGAAGTAGAGAATATGAGTAACGGTTCCTCTTTTAAGGTGAACGGTCAAAGGCTTAAGCGTTTCCTTGGAGGCTTCGAAATTGGAGAACCCGATGAGGATTTGGTCAATCCTATTTACACGGATGACCCTATTGGATAGTTTTGATTTAACTTAAATTGCACGGGGAGCGAAAGCGTAACTGCTTAACTTAACTATTTGTCGGACCCGACCCCCGGGTAAGGGGTACCCACTATTAACTTGGGTATATGTGCTTCGTACACCGCTACCAAAAAAAGGATCATGTGCCCAGCTCCTGTTCGAAGGGCAAAAAATTAATATTAGTGACATAGGGCTTTAACTAGCTTTTCTGATAGGAGTAATTCACAGTTAAACACTCACGTCTTCCAGATTAGCCCCAATGGGGGCGGTATAAATTCTTAGGTTAGGCCTTGATATTCCCGTGCTTACGCACTTGGCTCTATCTTGATTGCTTGCCTGGTTATGATCTTAGGGGACGCTGGACTTCATTGTTTGGCGGAGTCTAGCTGTGATTTGGACGCTCCGAGTTCTGATATTAAATCTGTATATATTTTGTATATTTATTTTTCTTTCCCGTTTTGCCATATTTCTTTACGTTTTGTTATGTTTTGTTGTGTTTTACTTTGAATAAAATCTTGGAGCTAACTCACATGAAAAGATTTCACCAATGTGTTAGTGAAAAAAGGACTTTCGTTAGTTTTTCTTGGTAATAGTTTATAGTTAATGATTCATGCTCTCCGAAATTGCCCCTAATCGGTGGCAACTTAGGTTTGTGGGTATGATTTGATATTTCCTGGAGTGCACGCTAGGTTGTATATTTTCTTGCTTTGTTTTGATCATAGGGGACGCTGGACTTAATTGTTTGGCGAGGTCGAGCGATAAATTTTATTACGGGCGCTAGCATAACAAATTTTCGACAGTCTAGTATAGCCACCCATTTCTTACCCCACCGGTAAGAAATGGGAGAAAAAGTATGACTCGTGAGATTGCGTGAAGATCGGGTGGTTTGCATTTGTTTGTTTTGCAGTTTCGTTGTGTTTACGTCGTGCTTTGTTCCTTTATTTTCTACCTTTTAATTCTTGTTTTGTTTGAAGTCGGATAACACTAGCCGGTGGTTCTAATGTCATTTGTTTTGTGGAAAGTCGTTCTCTCAAGTCTTCTGCAGGGTTTATATGCTACCACACTAGCCTTGGTAGTTGGGCCTAAAGCCGGGGTGAATGTGGCATTCAGGAACCTTAAGCATGGGTGCGGCTACGAGCCGCGGTTGTTAGTCCGATAAAGCATTGGATATGGCCCAGTGTGACTAGTTGTGGTTCCGAGTTGGAAGAACCGAAGGAGTAAACCCTGAAAGCATCTAATCTGACTTGAGCAAAACATTGACATGAAATCCTCCAACTTGGTCAAGGTATTTAGGGGTTGACATTCCCCTTGGACGGTACATTCACTCACTTTCATCTCTTCGCTCTTGTTCTAATTGCTGTGAGGGCATAGCATCACTTTAAGTTGGGGGAAAGGGTTAGCTTATGTGCTATTTGTTTGCATTTTTGTGGAAAATTTGAAAAATTCAAAAACAATGAAAATTGAAAAACCAAAAAAAATGAGAAAATGAAAAAATTTAAAAATAAATAAAAGTTTTTACTTGCAATCCTTCTTTTCGTCATGGTTTTTGTTCTTTTTCATGACATGTTGCATGCTCAAGAATGGTTAGTTGGCAAGAGTTCGTGGAAATCCTAAGAATTTTTTGTGCTTCTCAATTTGGATGCATAATTGAAGATTGAACGGTTTAGGTGTTGAGTTAAGTTTTTGAACAAGTTTTGCCCATATCCTCATCTTTCAATAAAAATACTTGTAGTTAAGTAAATAATCGCATGTCCATCTCTAATTGTGTTTAAATGTCGATTTTCAATCATTTTGGAATCCAAAGCGCACTTAGGAAATGATACAAGGCATTCTTTGCATGATCATACCACATATGAGTCACCTCGTCCTATTTTGCATCCTGTTATTTTCCATTCTTTGCTTTAACCTAGGTGACCGGTTGTTTGGAGGGTTGTTTGGATGTGTGTTCAATGTTCAAAGGTGTTTTGGGGGTGTTGAATGAATTATTGGAAGTTCTGGGGTTCAAAGTGAAGAAATGCAAGAGTTCGAAATTATTGTCTTCGGTATCGGTAGATCAAAATTAAAGCTATCGATATCGAGACGGTTTAAAGGGATAAACATAAGCAATTCGGCATCGATTGGAAGTGAAAACAGCTATCGGTACCGAACAGTTTTTTCAAGTCAGAGGGCAATTAACGAGCTCGACATCGATAAGAGGTTACATAGTCCATCGGTAGCGAGGCTCTTTCAGGAACAGATCAGTCCAATCCAGGCACGACCAAAACACCACTTTCATCTTCCAAACCCGATTCTCTCTCTCTCTCTCTCCTTACCTCCATAAACCCTAACCCCAAATCCTTCAAATCACCCACCGAATCTCCCATATTTTCCCACAATACGCCCAAATCCTTCAACCTCCTCAAGAATCTTCAAGTTTTCTCTATCTATTTCAAGCTTTTCAAGCCCAAATCAAGGTAAACCCATCTTCCCCTTTTTTTTAATCCGAAATTTTCACTTTTTCCCTAAAAAATCGTTGCTTTCTTCCTACTTTCCACTTATATATCTACCCCCCACCACATTTCCACCCTACATTCCATTTTTCCACCAAAAATCAAAACCCTAGATAAACCCTACCCAAAAATCCGAAAATACCAAAAATAAAAACCCCAACCCCCTTTCAACCCATAATGCCGAGGATTAAACAAACAGCGCACCGGGTTACCTCCTCTCAACCTGAGATTGAGGAGGAGGATGATTTTGTGGCCGAATTAGAGGAGGAAGAAGAAAATCAGTTTGGGGGTGCTTCGGAATCACGGAGTCGAAAGAGGAGGAGAACTCCACAAGAAATGGTGGCGGATAAACAGAAAAATTGGGAAGCAAACATGGACAAACGGAAATTCAAGAACGAATGGCAGGCGGATGCCGAAGCTTTGGGAAAGGAACACCGGGGCCTCCACACCGTCATGCGAAAAGGTTTGACTTTCTGGATTGAGAAATTAGAAAGTTATAATAAAAAGTTAGTTGTTGATTTTTACAAGAAGTTGAAAGTACCTGTGGGTGAGTGGGAGAATGATCCCAATACTACTATTACTTCTAGGGTTGCAGGAGTAGACATTGTGATCACACCTAACATTGTAGCCCGTTACTTGAAATTCACTTGCCCGACTCCCGAATCAATTACCTATCCAATTAAGGGCATGCAAATTGACTTAGGGGTTATTAATGAAGAGTTGTATTTGGACTCGACTGAGGCTGAAATCCCCCATGTGCTAGGAAAATTCAAGGAAACTTACCAATTTTTGAACAAATTGATCCATCATAATGTTTATCCGAGATGAACCGAGCACAAACCATCGCGAAAGAGTGAGGAACTATTATATGCATTTGCCACAAAGGATATGGTAGTGGATTGGGCTATGATTATCTTTATTCAGTTGGTGGATTTCAAGAATGATACTCTATCCACAGCCTGCATGCCATTTCCATGTATGATCACAGGCCCTATGTAAAGAACAAGGAGTAAGGGGGGAGGAGTATGACAAGTTAGAGGATCTTGAACCGAGACCAATGACCGATACCTTTGATGAGAAAAGTATCTCACAAACCCATGCCGCCAAAGCTAAAACAGTTGGTTCAAGTAGCTATTTGACCACCTTGCCTTCCAAGAAAGCAAAGCAGAACACGTGGTCTAAATTGCTTTGTTGTTAGAACATCTCGATCATCAAGAGTTTGAGGAAGGAAAAAGTAGAAAGAAGGGGAATTATGAGGGAGCAAGCTCGACTCAAGAAGGAGGTGGCATGGCAAACTACCATTCGTGAACGTCAACATGAGAGAAGTATGAACCGGAACCAGAAATTGAGGCCGAAGTGAGTGATGATTTCGGAGAAGAAGAAGCAGTGGATGATGATGAAGTGGAAGGGTGAGGTGGTGACTTTTTAGGGTGGTGTGATAGAGTCGGTGGCATAGAAAATCCCCTTACTTGGTCGGGGTCTAGATTGGTTGACATGCCGACCATTTTATCCTTTATTTCGTTGCATTTCATTTCGTAGCTTAGTATTGCATATTTTTAGTTGATAGTTGGCTGATATTGGTTTGGCCTTTGACTTGGTTTATTTTATGTGTTGGCGGCAGTCATTCAAGTAGATAATCAAGCTAGTAAAGACCGTCGCCCATTTTTGCTGACCTATTCTTTGTAACCAAGGATATTAGAAACTTAAAAAGTCCTTAGTTGATCCTTAGCGCCCATGGATTCCTTAATGTTTGATTATCTGATATTTGCATAATTAGTTGCATGGCATGCTTTCCTTTCGTTATCCAAATTTCATCTACTAGTTTTCATTTCAGTTGAATAAAGTGCTTTCGTTGTTTGAGGCATAGTATTTCTTGTTCGTTGTTGCCTGTTTATCAAGCACTTCTTCAGTGGATATGATTTAGTCTGAATTCGCAAGTTTTATGTCCCGTATCCTCCCTTGTTCGAGGACACAAACCTTTTTAGCTTGCCCGTAGACATGCTTGATACGTAACCCTGTTTAGTTGGATGCTAAAATTGTGAATTGTAGAAATTAAATAAAAAGCTAGATTGATTAAAACTCTTGTTAGTTCACAATGTTGAGCATGTTCTAAGTTATGATAGCGGAAGGATTGCAAAGCTACTAGTTTTCAAATTTTCTGTACTTTGTTTGCTAGGGACTAGCAAACCTCAACTTGGGGGTGTGTGATAAGCACCCGATAATGCAATAGAGGGTGCGCTAGTTATATAGTTTTAGTTAATTTCATCGCTTAATTAGTTTCTTTTTAATTGCTTTTGCTCGTAAGGTATTCTAGTTCTGTTTTGTAGGAAAATCACCAAATAAAGGAATTTTTAAAGCGTAAGTGTACCAAGAGATTCAAAGACCCAAAGGTAACCCGTCGGCTCGAAATGGCCAGGGCAAGGCAGAGAACAAGACCAAGTGCTGGAGATAGTTGGTTCAGCATCGGTAGGAGGAATTTGTTTCAATCGGTACCGAAGTACCTGAAGGTTCTGTCCAAGGCAGATCGGCATCGATGGGAATTGAGAAGTTCAATTGGTACCAAGCTGATTTCAAGTGCAGGAGCATAAGCAGCTTGGCATCGATAAGAAGAATTTCATTCCATCGGTACCGAGCCCATTAGCACAGCAGCTTAAGGAGTTCTCCATCGATGCTGAGGGCCTCGAAGGGTATTTTTGAAGCATCTCTTGGAATATTCCGTGCGCGTACCTTGGAGGATATAAAAGGCGTGATGTCACATTGTACAAACAACTTTTGTATTGCATAATTTTAGATCTAGCTTAGATTTGCTTGCTTTTTGAATTGTTCTTCATTGTATTGCATAATTTTAGATCTAGCTTAGATTTGCTTGCCTTTTGAATTGTTCTTCATTGTTCTTCATTTCCAGCACTTTAATTTTAATTTCCTGCTTTAGTTAATTAGTTTTTGCTACTTTTGTCTTCATTAAAGTTGTAGCCACTACTCTGATCTATCGTTTAATCTAGTTTTCTTCAAGTGTTGTTATTTCACTATGCTTAGTAGATTTTTACTTGCTCTTATCTTCATAGATATGTGTGAGTAGTTTTCTAGGGTTAGGTCATGAGGTGATTAGCGCCTCATGACTCGAGTAAAATTGCATTTTTCACCATAAAGTTTAAATCTTTGGTTCAAAAATCAATGTGTAGTTCGGGTTTCTTTTTCAAATTGTTAAGGTGTTAACCTCCTTGATCTTGTGTAGATAAGAGCATCGCCTACTTACCACACATGATCCTTGGAGCTTTGTTGCTTGAAGTGTTTGGTAAATAAATTCTAGTGCTAGCTTGTTAATTGAACCATCTTATCTTCTGGTTTAGGAACCTTAATTGAGTATCTTAAACCGCGTAATTGGGTGAAAATGTGATTTAACTCAAGCCGTGCGTGTTAGTAATTCCTAGACCTAACCTGCCTTTTTATCCTAGTTTATTCACTTTTAATTTAGTCTTTTTACTTTCCACCGCAAACGTAAAATAAAGTTGGCTGCCTAAAAGCCGAAAACCTGTGCTTACTTCTAAAAATCCAGTAAAGCCGTACTAATTATTCCCATGGGTACGATCCCAGTCTTCCGGATTATTATGCTTCAATTGGACGCTTATACCCTATGCTTGGGGTGATCTTATTCCTTATATTGGAGCAAACGAAGCAACTACTAAGTCTCCTTTTGTTGTAAAATAAAAAGTACCCCAAAGTCAGATTTGGTTTCATTAGAGAAAACCCGTGCCTAAATACACGGAACAATACAGTCTAAATGGGTTGTGTTGGGTTGTGATATGTTTGTACTGCCTGTGCTTAGTTCGACCATCGCTGACTAATCTCCTGTCGAAGTTTGAGGATTTCTTTTCTATTGAAGGAGATATTGCAGGAGAACAATTTGCTTCACTCTTTCGGTAATTATTTTGCTTATGAGGAACTTTTTTTTTTTTACTTACTACTATATTTCTCATAGGAGTAACATAGTACGAACTTGTAGGTGGCAAGCCAACATTGCATCCTGGATACTTAGACATTTAAGGTGCAGCCTGGTGTAGTTTAATAGACGTACCAATCAAAGGGTTCGTCAAACCCAAGTTTTTTTTCCAGCTGTTATCTCATATTCAATAAGTATGTATGAATTTTGCTTCTACATGGTCCTTCCATCCCCTTATGCGCACGGGTAATTTTGAGTTGAATAACACCTGAATTCATATAGATATCTTTTTGAAGGCTAAACTGCACTAACAATATTAGTACGTATTAATTTTCCAAACCGTAGTAATTTTTCTCTCTCTTGGAAAATACCAAGAGGGAGACATGTGATTGGTGCCCTAACAATCATATCAAAGTTATAAAAAAAATTACTTTGAAACTGGAATTAAAATTTTCAGGATGTGAGAAACGGGTTAGATAACTTGCCTTGGTTAGAATGAGGGGGAATAAAGCATCCATTTTTTCTCCTATGAAGTGGGTTTCTAGCAGCCATTAGTTTTTGGGCATTTTCACTAAATGGAGGGAAAACATTTGTTATATGGAGGGAAAACATTAGTTTTGGAATTAGATGTCTCATGTTCCCGCCGTGTCCCTCATGATAGAGATTTGGACATTTTCACTAAGTTATTGATTGAGGTTATTTATTTTAAGAGAAATTGTGAATTGCTCAGCTTTACATCAATTTACTATAGAAACATTCTAACTATTTGTCCTGGAACATCCTGACTGCAGAAACGTCTTAAGCAACTACTAAGCCTCCATTCAATCCATAAGCTATGGACAATATCTTCAGAAACGTCAGTGATGTGCTTTGAGAGGAACATGATATGAATATGATCCGCTTTCTTAGGGTAAGGACATTCTATTTTTCATGTAAGGGATGAAAAAATCTTCTCTCACATGTTTTTTTACTTACTAGGACAAAGAAATGGAGTATCAAAGTCCAAGGGAAAAGAGAAAGTCATCTATGCAAATAAGAAAAAAGATAATGCCCACCCGGGGGTATTGGTTCTTTAACCATTCATTTATCTTTTTGTTCTTTTAAGAATATATTTAGCAACTATATGCTGATTAGTGATGTGGTCATCCATTTTTTTTTTTACAAAATTTCAACTAGAATCTTCCCATTTATTTATAATCTAACATATTTCTCTATAGATTGCTCATCTTCGAGATAAAAATGTTGGTATTGTGATTCGGGAGGGGCGAGACCTTGAAATGGCGCAGGCAAAGTCCAAGGAAAAAGAGAAATTAATCTCTGCAAGTAAGGGAAAAGAAAATGCATTTCCAATGGTATGATTCTTTTGCCTTTTCTTACCAAATTGAAACAACTTGATTGCACACTCTCTTTTTGGGGAACAAGGTCTAAGAAATTGTGCTCATATTTTAGGGAACTAATGATAGCACGATATCAAAAGCTTTCTTGGCACAACGTAAAAAGCGAGAATGAGAAAGAAAAACAAAAAATCGCCCTTCCTATCAATCGGGGCAACGCTTGCGACAAGAGAGGGATAGAGCGCTATCATGCATCCAACCGATAAAAGCCACCTACTTCCCTTCTCTAACACCTACCTATTGAGACATCATGGAGCATGGAGCAGTTACAGTCCAACAACCCTATAAGCGACAGATGGTTAGTCATCCTTCATGTTCGATCTTTGCGCAGAGCACATCTTGGGCCACACAAAATGAAAGGTAAAAACTACAATTTAATTGCTAATATATAAATTTAATCTTATCCTTTTATATCCTTTCAAATCTCATCCTTTCATATTTGCTAGAGCCCACTAAACTCATCCCCTTTAAATCTCACGCATGAAGAGAATCTATATAGTGAAGAGGTAGAAGATATGCATGTGGAATTAGAGGTTGATGCTAGAGCCCACGTAAATTCATGTCGGCATTTTCTCGGCAAGATGGATGCATTATGTCCCTTTTGTAAAGCTTTACATTAGGTGGACGAAAAATTGGTAAAATCGTCTAAAAAAAATCCCTTATTCGGAACTTGCTGCTTGCAAGGAAAGGTTAGGCTACCTTTGCTTATGACACATCCTCCACCAATTCAAGCATTGTATGATGGGAATGATGATCGGTCTAAATCGTTTCAGGAGCCACAATGCAGCCAATGCTTTCACGAGTCTTGGAGCCATATTAGATACAAGAGTATTAAGTGGAAGGGGTCCAACATCATTCACTATTCATGGAGAATTGTGACATCGTACAGGATCACTAATGTCACTATCGAACCAAGAAGCATCCTACGCTCAACTTTACATTTATGACCCTAATTCAACTCTTGTTATTCGCAACCGTAGAAATCCTAAATTGAGAAGGGATGTCCTTGGAACTATTCAAGATAGTGTGTTGCAAGTTAATCCATTTGTTGATAAATTTCACCCGGCTCATGTGATTTTAAATCAACTAGAGGAGAGAGAACAAACTTTACATGCTCATCTCCATTATAGTCCGTCAACAAATCGTCGACGATATAATTTACCAACTGCAGATGAGATTGTTGTCATTATACCCGGAGATGGGACTAAAGCGAGTGGGTTGAGAGACATTATTTTACATCTAAGGAGAAATAATGGGCTTATGCGAATAAATGAATGCCACCCAGCATACTTGCTGTTGCATTATGTTCTATTATTTCCACAAGGTGAGCTTGGATGGGACCCTGATTTCAAGCAACGGGATGTTAGTAATGATAAGGTTTCAATTGATCGACTCACCCAATTGCAATTTTACAGCCATTGTTTGTTTGAGCGTTGTATTGAGTATTCAACTATTCTGAGAGGAGGCAAACTATTCCAAGAATTCTTGGTAGATGCTTACCTCAACAAAACAAAATCGGTTGACATTCTATAAGGAATCAGGAAAAACTTCGTGTTGAGCTTTATGAAGATTTGAAAGATATTGGTCCAAATAAATTGGGACCCAATCAGATTGGTAAAAGGTTCATTTTGCCATCTTCATTTACTGGTGGTCCCAGACATATGTTAAAAAATTTTCAAGACTCAATGGCTATAACGCGATATAACCACCACCCTGATATCTTTCTCGCAATGACTGCAAATCCCAGTTGGCCAGAAATTATTGCCGCTTTGTTACCGCACCAGAAAGCTATTGATGGCCCGGATTTAATTGCCCATGTTTTCGAGTTGAAAAGGAAGGCATTAATGAAGGAGATAGAAACAAAGTGTTCGGTAAGAAAGTTGCACATGTTTTTACGATTGAATACCAGAAGCGGGGGCTACCACACATGCACAAACTATTATTTCTTGGAGGTCCTGATAAAATTCGAACATGTGCTCAGGTAGATAAATTAGTGTTGCATCCCTTATTTATTTGATTCTTCTTTATTGATTTTTTTTTATCTTAGTATTATCTCATGGTTATGCTTATGGTCCATTTTTAACTCGTTGTCATATGTATGGTCTATTTTTAAAACACTGGAACATAGGAAGATATGTCGTTTGTTTGAGTTGTAAGCATTCCCGAGCTTCTTTACCAATAAATTCGAACATGTGCTCTGGTAGACAAATTAGTGTGCGCCAAATTCCTATATCCAATAGATGATCCAGCACTTTTTGAAACTGTCTTGTGTTGTATGGTACATAGACCATGTGGAGCACGAAATCCTTAAGCACCATGTATGGAAAACGAGATATGCACTAGGAGATACCCACGGGACTTTGCGGAAGAAACTACCATGGACCAAGATCGTTATCCCGTTTATCATCGTCTCAATACTGAAAAAGTTTATATTGTGAGGAGGCACCCAGTCGATAATAGGGATGTTGTTCCCTACAATCCACATCTCTTAAGGATGTTTAATTGTCACATTAATGTGGAAGTTTGTGCGGGGTTACAATGTGTAAAATATATCCACAAGTATATTTACAAGGGTTATGATTGCACAACGATGGTGTTGGGAGGGGACAATGAGATTCAACAATATCTTGATGCAAGGTATATTGGACCTCCTAAAGCAGCTTGCCGAATATTTGGTCATCGTCTTCATGAAGAGGTGCCAACAGTTGTTCGATTAGAAGTTCATTTACCCAGAATGCATTGTTGTATTTTCAATCCCTCCGAAAGCTTGGAAACAATCAAAGCTAAAGGTGCTCATCAAAAGTCAACGCTCAAGACCTTTTCTTGGTACACTTCTAACAAAGACGCACCCAAATACACTTATCAAGAGTTTCCACAACATTTTACGTGGAGCAAGACGACTAAGATTTGGACACTGAGAGTATCTGGGTTTGCAATTAGCCGAATGTATTCTGCGAGTCCTAACTGCGGGGAGAGATTTTATTTGCGTTTGCTACTAACGGTTGTCGAAGGACCAACATCCTTTGAATGCTTATGCATGGTTGAAAATGTAGTCACTACTACAATAATAGATATGCGTCACACTAAGGAGATTCACAAAGATCACGGTTTTCAGTGAAAGCGTGATAAAAAATGATGCTTAAATTTTTTTATCTCAGTTTAAGTTCAAAGCTGAGATAAAAAGTGGGTTTTAGCGTGAAATAAAAGACCTTGCTCTTGCGGTGAGATAAAAGAAAAACAACTTCACTCTTGAGGGATGATAAAAGATTTTAGGGTGGAAAAAAATGAGATAAAAGATCTCGCTCTTATGGCGAGATAAAAGAGAAAAGATCTCACCCTTGTGGCATGATAAAAAAGAGAAAAGACCTCACACTTGTAACGTGATAAAAGATTTTAGGGCCGAAAAGAACGAGATAAAAGATCTTGCTCTTGTGGCAAGATAAAAGAAAAATGACCTCACCCTTGTAGTGTGATAAAAAACTTTAGCATGGAAAAAAGTGAGATAAATGATCTCACTCTTGCGGCGAGATAAAAAGCCTACTTATTGAGACGCGCAGTCTGAATTTTTACGTGGGCGGGCTAGTACTCAATTAGGCAGATTTTGAAAAGTTATGTGAGAAAAACGATGTCATTTAAGAACTTTGAAAAGTTCTTTTTTTTTTCTTTTTTACAAAAGGTAAGAAGATAAGTTCTAATTACATTCATCCCAAAAAATCTCTACGTTTTATCTTCATCTTCACGCCCAAAAAGATCGAGAGAGAGAGAGAGGGCGAATTCCACAACTGGGTTCTACCAGTGCCCAGTTATTTCTTCGACAACGGGCAGGCTGTTCCACTAGTGCCCGATTTTCACATGGGCGAGCTATGATCTTTATGGTGTATTGTAATAGTGAAATTTAGTTATTTTGGATGTCTTCTAAGTATATATTTGACACATTGGTAAAAAATAATAAATATATTATTATGGCTTAGCCTTATCGAAAAAGTATTAAAATCCAATTGAGAAGCCACCATTGAAATTGAAATCAATATAAACACAAAATTCATGTGAAATTGTGTAACGCCCCCAATTTTGGATACGTTAAATAAACATTTTATTGATAAAACCAAATGGAGTCTGGCTCGTTATTACATCATAATTCTCACAAGAGTACATTTATTCAACAAAGGAAGGAATTAGGGTTCCTAATTACTGCTCCGCCCGCTCTTCCATCCTAGCAAGCTCATCGGCTCCGAAGGCCTCCAATATATACAGCTCACCCTGTTCATCTATGAGATCTGACATATTATACCGGCGTCGCCACCAATATAATATGTCAGGGTCACCAAAAGGTAACACCGTGAGCTAAAAAAGCTCAATAGAGTAACCCATACTCACTAACCCTTAACTTACAAACATTAAGCCATAAAATCAAAGATTTTCACATAGATCAAACATATTTGATAGACAATGATACAAACGCATTCATTATTCAACTAGCGTTGGTGTCCAAGATTCTCTGGGTTTCTCCTACGTGACTCATCGTAGACCGTGTCAATATTTTATCAACATTTCCATAACCATATCACACTTTCAAAATTGTTTTTTAACACACCCAACCTCGATTCCGCCGTTTCGGTCTCACGAGTATCCTCACAATGGTTCCGCCGTCCCAGGTTTCCATTGGCACACAATTGCATTGGCTCCTCTCCGTGGATAACCAAGCCATACCTCACCATGGTTCCGCCGCTCCGGGTTCCCATGGGAACGCACACAACCTCACAATGGTTCCACTGATCCGGATCTCCATTGGAACACACACACACATTCCCACAATGGGCAAGTCCGGCCACATTGGGGTTTTAAAACTTTTTCTCCTTTTTAATCCTCACCATGGTTCCGCCGCTCCGGATTCTCATGGGAACGCACACAACCTCACAATGGTTCCGCTGATACGGATTCCCATTGGAACACACACAACCTCACAATGGTTCCGTTTTTCCGGATTCCCATTGAAACACACACAACCTCACAATGGTTCCGCTTTCCCGGATTCCCATTGGAACACACACAACCTCATAATGGTTCCGCTTTTCGGGATTCCTATTGGAACACACACAACCTCACAATGGTTCCGCTTTCCCGGATTCCCATTGGAACACACACAACCTCACAATGGTTCCGCTTTTCCCGAATTTCCATTGGAACACACACAAAAAACACACCACACAATGGGCTACCACGTCCGGCCACATTGCGGTTTTCAAAACATTTCACCCATTTCAAAACATGCCTTTTCATTAACAACACCCTAGGTTGTCATGTTTCTACTTTCTTGATTTCTGTGTCTCGTTTTCATGCATCGACTCTCCGGTAGGACTTTTCACATACGACATCATTCATTGAAATCTTTAAACTAACAAGATCATTCAACTCAACATTATACCACTAGTAATACAAGCAATTCACGTGAGCATGCACATAACGCTTTTAAAGATCAAATTCCGAATACTTCCATTCAAGCAATAACATTCCAATCTTTTAAAAAAAATCCGTACTTTCTTCCTTTGTGAAAAATTCTAAACAACATATGTTTATTAATGTGAAGATCGATAATTCAACATGCTCATACTTCCATTCGCCAAAGCTAAGTTCGTCATGCATTCCAATCATTATAAACGATAGTAAACCTCATCTACTTTAAAGAAAATGATTAGGAAAGCTATGCTAGGGAGAATGAGTAGAGATTAATCTACCTTGATCCGAAACTAGTCGGGGCCACATAAGCTAGTTGGAAAATCCTACGGGTGGTGAAACTCGCAAATCTGGATCGAACTTTGGATGGTAGTAACTCGGTCAATCTCTGGCCGAATACGATCATTCTTGGGTCGAAATCGAAGCTCTAGAAGCGCTCTACAACTTTTGTGAATAAAGTTGATCCTAGAAACTACTTTAAGTAGGAGAAAAATGGTGATAAAGGAAGAGATAGTATGCTGTCTAGAACTGAAAATCTGAAATTTTTACTGAACTTCGGATGTCAGTATCTTTGTCGTTTCTTGACCGATTAGGATGGTTCTTCAATCTAACTTGAAGATCTTGAAGTGCTCTACAACTTTCCCGAAAGGAGTTGGTTCTAAAAACTACTTTAAGCAGGAGAAAAATGAGGATTTATGAAGAGCAGTAGGCTGTCTGAAAATGATTTCTAGAGAGAAGTTGGAGCAAGAAGTGGAGGTGTGAGAAATGACTTGGGCAAGGGTGCTATTTATAGCAAAATTCTTGGCTATTACCCAAGAGATAAAATTTTCCCTAACAATTATTGTCATATGGGTAAAATTTTTCTATTAAAATAATCCAATTTGGCACGTGCTTTCTTATTAAAATAATGGATTAAGTACTTTAGGAAATCTAGGCTTGCATGGCTAGATTTTTGTACCTTGGATTGGATTATGGAAGATTTGGTGGAGGGAATGAGGGTTTGTACAAGATTTGGTGTTTAAACAAACAATAAAGGACAATTGTAGGATAGATTTTTGGCTAGGAAGAATATACAACCATGGATTTGAAAGGATGCAAGAAGATCATGGTGTACAATCCAATCTCTCTTTCTCTCTCTCCCTCTCTCTCTCTCTCGGCATTTCTCTCTCTCTCTCTCTCTCTCTCTCTCTCTCTCTCGGCATTTCTCTCTCTCTCTCCCTCTTTCTCTCTCCCAGTACTAGTACATATATATAATATTATACAAGAAAGAATAAGTACAAAAGTACCAAGGGTACTAGATTTACAAAATCAAATATCCCCTTAAAATAATCTAATTAGGCACATGTAGTATTAAACAAATAGATTACGTACCTTGCCAAATCTAGGGCCTAATATAATATGATATGAATGTGTACCAATGCCTAATATTTAAATATGGAGGTAGTACCAAGTACCTAATTAAATAAAGGACTAGGATTAAAATAACCATAAGGTACAAGTACTATTATATTACAAAAAGTACTTAGAATCTATGATTTAGATTTACCCAATATTTTAATGCACAAAATCACATGAAAAATCCAAAACTTGATTATTTAATAAAAATCTTGTACCTTGATGGAAGATTAGTGCTATTATCCAATGGATACCAATTCCCCTAGTAGTTATTATCCAATGGGCAATAGTTTTCCTAGCGGTTAATAACCAATGGATAAAGGGATGGGATGATATCTAATAAACAATGCATATTTGTCCTTTGCACAATTGTATATATAACTATATATTACTATATCCTTGTACTTATCAAATATTCTAATGGAAGGCCTATTGTCCAATGGACAAATATTACCCTAACGTTTATCGCCCAATGGGTAATGGTTAAAGGTCCAAAGGGTTTCATTAGGGTTTGAAAGGTTCAAAAGGTTCAAGGAGGTTCAAAAGGCTTATCTAGGGTCAGGAGAAAGTAATTAGATGAATTGGTAGTTAGGTCACTCTAACTAATTGGTTAGAATCTAATATACTTGCCAAGTAGAATCTCTAGTCAAGAAATATAATTTTAAAAGGCTAAAATTCTAATTATGACAGATTTTTTTAGAAATACAAAAGGAATTTTTGGAAGCGAATCCAAGTATTAAAATAAAATTCAAATTTTTAACGAAATTTTTACTTACTAAAAATCAGGGTTGTTACAAATTGTAACGCCCCGAATTTTGAAAACGTTAAAAGGACAATTTCATTGAAAAGCTAAATAGAGTCTGGGTCAATATTACATCATAATTCTCACAAGAGTACTTTTATTAAAAACAAGGATGGAATAACTAGGGTTTCTATCTACTGCTCCGCTTGCTCTTCCATCCTAGTCAGCTCCTCGACTCCAAAAGCTTCAAAGGTGTAGAGTTCACCATGTTCATCTATAAGGTCTGACACATTATATTTGCGTCGCCACCAATATAATATGTCAGGGTTACCAAAGGCAACACCGTGAGCTACAAAAGCTCAATAGAATAACCCATACCCACTAACCCTTAACTTACAACTATAGATCATAGATTCAATGATTTCCACATAGTTCATACATTTCGACAAAACAGTTAACAATGACACATCCGCATTCATTATCCAAACTAACGTTGGTGTCCAAGATTTCTGAGTTTCTCCTACGTGACATTTCATAAACCGTGTCTCCATTTTCCACATTTCATAAACCAAATCATCATTTTCAAAATTCGTTTTTAACACACCCAACCTCGGTTCCGCCACACCGGTCTCCCGAGTATCCTTACAATAGTTTCGCTGCGTCAGGTTCCCATTGGCACACAAGATCTGCATTGGCTCCTCTCCACGGATAACCAAGCCATATTACCAATAAGGCTATCACATCCAGCCCCATTGGCAATCCTCACAATGGGCTACCAAGTCCAGCCATATTGTGGTTTTCGCAACCCACGCAATAGGCTACCAAGTCCGGCCACATTACGAGTTTTCATTCACACAACGGGCTACCAAGTCCGGCCACGTCGCGGTTTTCACAATCCACACGATGGGCTACTAAGTCTAACCACATCGCGGGTTTCCATACACAGAATGGGCTACCAAGTCCGGTCACATTGCTGTTTCAAAACACATCTCTTCATTAACCACACCATTGGTGTCATGTTTCTACTTTCTCAATTTTTGTGTCTCGTTTTCATGCATAGACTCTGCGGTAGGATTTTTCACATACGTAATTATAAATAATTCATTGTAATCTTGAAACTAAACTAACAAGATCATCCAACTCAATATTACTAATCATGCTCAATTACCACTTAAAGCATAACGCCACATGTACGGACGCCTTTGGAGTGGAGACCACTTATACTTTATCATGCATCAAACAAACAATCACGCATACATACTCATAGCTATCCTAAGATCAAAATACGAATACTTCCATGCATTTCGATATACAAACAACATGCAATATACGTAGAGTAAGTAAGTAGAGGTATTCTACGTATACTTAGAGTAAGCGGTTCGAAGTATTCTACCGTTCTTCTTGGCGGTAGGGCGGCTACGGAAAAATGAGTTGATGATCGGGCGGAGTGACTTCCTGCGGTAAGCTTCCGATAGCTTCAAAAGAGAAAGGTTTCTCTCAAAACTAGATCTTGACTATACTACTAAACTTTTTGGATAGAAAGGGTGGTCGAGTGGCAGTTTAGTGGCGGCTTTGGATGAGTTTCTTGAAGAACTTCAAGAAAAACTCAAGAACACTAAGAACAAGGAAGAACAAAGTAAGAACTCAAGGATTCTAGAGAGAGAAGTTGAATGGCTGAAAGGTGTGAGTTAAATGGCAAGTATGGGGTGCTATTTATAGCCAAAGTCTTGGCTATTCCCCAAGGAATAAAATTTTTTCTAACAATTATTGTCCAGTGGGTAATGGGCAATTATGATAGGTATGGTCTTGTCTTGTCCTAAGAAAGATTGCTTGCAAGAAAGAACATAATAATGGCTAGGATTGCATTCATAAATGCCTAGATATTAGGCATAGGTATAGCCTTTCATGTATGGTCAATCCTAGTCTAGGTTTGTAGTCAAATTCTAGGATGATCAAAGGCTAGGATTCTATGCTTGAAATTGTCTAGAAATGGGTTGTCATGAAGTACTTAGGTTGAGTGTGAGGGTGGCTAAAAGGTTTAACTTGTGTAAGTGTACAAAATATATGCACACACTCACAGACTACCTCTCTCTCTCTCTCTCTCTCTCTCTCTCTCTCTCTCTCTCTCTCTCTCTCTCCCCCATGTGTCCATGTATATATATGTACATCTAGGAAAATCTAGGAAAGTAAGTCTAGGAGGGGAATTAGGTTCAAGGTTATTCTTCCTAGGCTTGCATGCATGGCAAGGCTAAGGTTGCTTCTTTTAGAAGCAAAATAATGACTGTTTTTGGTATGACTTGTCTTGTCAAATATATATACACTTTGGTAAGTCTAGTCTCCATTATCCAAGGGATAAAAATTTCCCTAACATTTGTTATCCAATGGTTAAAGGGATAATAATAATAGGTATGGCTTGATATGTCTAATCAAATCTAGGTTCTCATTATGGCAAGTCTTTCTCCTATTACTCAAAGGACAAAATTTACCCTAACAACTATTGATCAATGGGCAAAGAGGAAAATGATGGGAAGGAATATATTCTTGGAAGGAATATTATTTTGAAAGTGACCTTTCAATGGAGAGAAAGGACAAAGTACTTTCTAGGAAAGTGTCTTGACCAAGTAAGCATAATGACAACCTTCCTAGGCCTAAAAAGGTTCATAAGGGTTGGAGGGGTTCATAAAGCTCAAAGATGGTCAAAAAGGTCCATCTAAGGTTAGGAGAATGTAATTAGGTTAAATGGTAACTAGGTTTCTTTAACCAATTGGTTGGAAACTAATTCTACTAGCCAAGTAGGAATTCTAGCCAAGAAATGTAATTTAAAGATTTTATTTAATTCGTTAGGAAAATATACAAGTGCTTTTATAAGCATACTTGTCTTTAGAAAATGACTTAATTGTTCGATGTGAAAAGATAAAATTTTATAAGTCTCAAATCTAATTATGACGGGTTACTAAAGTTAAAAGAAAAATTTTAAGAGCAAAAATTTAAGTAATTAAAATAAAATTCAAATATTTAACGAAATTTTTATTTACCAAAAATCAGGTTGTTACAAAAATGGTTAGTTTATAAAAAAAAATCTAAAGTTTGTCTATAATGTTACAATTTGCAAGTTGTGATAATTTTCATAAAAATACGAAGCGCACACTACAACAAAAAACACTATTGTCTACTAAATTTATTAGCTAAAACTAAATTTTTCGCCCCAAGAAAATCTTCTGGTGCCCGGCAACTAATTTTGATTGGCAAAAGATCTATTGTCATATTTTTAAAAATTTTTAAACAATGTTTATATATATATTTTTTATATATTTTAATATTATGTTAATTGCATTTCAAAAAATTCAACAAATTTTAAGAGAAAAAAAAGTTCTCTCACTCTAGGAAGTAAGTATAAAATATTTTTGTTTTCCTAATCGAACAAAAGTTCTTGGCTAGCTTAGTGGTAAGGGTTTGGGAAATCAACTAAGGGTGCGTGAGTTCGAAACTTGACAATGACAAGAAAAGATGGTTTAGTAGATACAAAGAAAAGACCACGCACAATGGTTTTCCATCTCAGTTTTATGGTGTTGTGATCATTTTGAACTTTCTATCACGATTATAGACCGTGATCTAAAGTGATATACAAGCACATCCAGAAAAGAAAAATGATTACGCCCAAAAGAAGCAATCACGACTTATAACCGTGATAAAAGAGAAACGATCACACCTTTTGGCCGTTATTGTTTCTCTTTTTCAATCACTGTTTATAACTATGATAAAAGAGAGTGACTTACAATCACATCCAGATCTATCACGGTAGCAAGAACGTGATGAAAAATTTACAATCACGGTCAATAACTGTGATCTTTATGGTTTATTGTAGTAGTGAGTGCACAATACATTTAAATCAACCTGTGTTGCGAGAGGGCTATTGGAGAATGATGATGAGTGGGTACAATGTCTTCAGGAAGATGCTGTTATGAAAACTGGATACCAATCGAGGAGATTATTCAGTATAATTCTCACGCAGAGCTCTCTAATACACCCATATGCTTTATGGAAACAATTCTCAGTTCATATTTGTGATGATCTTGCACACAAAATTCGTATATTGTTTACCATATCTAACCCATCAGAGGCTTAGAATGAGGACTAGGGTTATATCTTTTAAATCATTTACTTCAAGAATCTAGCAAGACCTTGCTTGACTTCCCTCCCATGCCACAACCAAATAAAAATTGGAGTGCAATAGTTGGGAACAGATTGATTCTTGAACATCGACAACTACAGATTGAGGCGTAACAAGCACATGCACCATTTAATGTTCATTGTCTTAATAGTGGACAAAGCACTGTGTACGATGCCATCACTTCTTTGGTATTTGAAAACAAAGGGACTATGTTCTTTTTGAATTAGGGGTGCTGGAACAGGGAAAACTTTTTTGTACAACACAATTGCTGGAAAATGTCGAGCTCTCAGCCATATTGTTGTCTCCGTGGCCTCATCTGGAATTGCATCATTGCTATTGACCGGAGGCCGTACTACACATTCGATATTTTGCATCCCATTAGATGTGATGGAAGATTCATTTTGGGGGTTTAAAAAGTAATCCATATAGGTAGAGCTGTTCAGAGAGGCAAAACTCATAATCTGGGATGAAGTTCCTATGCAACATTGATATTGTGCTGAAGCTGTTGACCGGACACTTCGAGATAGTTGCGACAATGATAAGCCATTTAGGGGCATCACTATTGTTCTTGGTGGAGACTTTTGACAAATCTTACAAGTTGTTACTAGAGGAAGTCGTGAGCAAATTGTGAATGCGTCGTTGAGGCGATCTATTTTATGGAAGGAGATTGTCATCTTAACATTGGATGTAAATATGCGTTTAGATCAAGTCGATTCTGGAAATGCTAATTTTGCTACATTTTTGACTGAGGTATCAAAACTCTTCTTTCAAATTAAATTTGTGCTTTTAATTTGAGGAAATGCTTGCACTTATGGGTTCCATTAATTCATTTTATTGGTGTTCCTAGGTCGGAACCATCCCACAAGAAACCATAAAACTTCTATCAACAATACGCAAATGTCGGGATCTCAATGAATTGTTGTCTACAGTTTATCCACAGCTAGATGTCTTAGATGTATCAACTCCCACATTTTTAACTGAGTATACTATTCTTTCTGCGATGAATGAGGATGTCAATGCAATCAATGCTGCTGCATTGAATATTTTTCCAAGTGACGCTATTAATTATTTAGCTGCAGATAAAATGTCTGAAGATGATGAGGTTGATCGTACCATTGCAAATCGATATTCGAATGAGTACTTAAACTCATTAGATCCAACTGGGCTACAACCTTTTAAAGTAGAGTTGAAAGTGGGTTGTCCTATAATTTTATTAAGAAACATTGCACCGAAAGATAGCCTTTGTAACGACACAAGGATGATGGTTTTTAGATGTGGCCCGCACATAATTGAAGTTCTAATATTAACAGGAGGATATTTTGGCAAATTTGCATTCATACCTAGGATTTCCTTGACCCCTTCATCTTCATATTTACCTTTTCGAATGACAATACGTCAATTTCCGGTTAGATTGGCGTATGCAAGACCATTAATAAATTCCAAGGACAATCAGTGAAATTTGTTGTGGTTGATTTGCGTACACCCATATTCAGTCATGGACAGTTATATGTGGCGCTATCAAGATGCACCTCTTTTAATCGTGTCAGCGTACTTCTTCCTAATAATGAACTTGATTCCACAATAAACATTGTTTATCCTGAAGTGTTATTGTCGTGATGTGTAATCAAAACAACTAATAGATAAAATATAAAGGTAGGATTAATTTGTCAATCTCTATGTAAATTTGTTCAATCAACTCTTAAAAGGGTGCTCCACAGTCTTAGTGTATTTTTGTAGGATTAGGAAGAAAAGGCTATGGATCTCAAAGAGGAAGAATATGACATCAACAATACTACAATGGAAACGTAATAAGGTAGTTTCATACTCAAATGGTGTCCATGTATATATGTTTGTTGGATACTAACACACTATTATTTTTCTAAATACTTAGGTTGTCGTGCATTCTTCTAGATGGGGGCATTAGATCAAGACTTTTAAGAGGCATATTGAGGCGTATTTTGGATAGCCATATTGAGAAGCATTTGAGGACTTTTTAAGAGGCATGTTGAAGACTTCTGAACTGGTAAACTAAACACATTTTGTAAACAAGACACTGTATTGGAATGACACTATTGTAATACATTCTTCCCATATTTGTTGCATAGACAATGTTATGATACTTTTGCAATGTGAAGACACTATTTACAATAGAAGACACTTTTGCATTTGACTAACACTTGCTTACTATCACTTCTTTTATATATTCCTAGCTGGATAATGCGTGTGTAGACATTGTTTTAATGGCTCAGATTAGCACTTTGAGTGATGTTCTATGCGTATTTAACCCCATTCCCCGCCGTGTCCCTCCCGTGTTTTATTTAATGACACACCACGTAGTGTCTCCAATGTGTTAGACACAGATATAGATACTTCTTTGAGTGTTGGTGCTTCATTTGTTTAGTTTCCCTTCTTATGGTTACTTCTCCTTCTTAACAAAAATCCAACACTGTGGGACTTTCACACTGTGGTCATTTTAAATGGAAAATCAACATTCTATTTTTTGCATTTTTTAGTGTTTTTATTTGAATTGGAAGTATTGACTTTATTGATGCTTATTAGTTTTCTATTTAATTTTACATTTGTGCATAAATACAACTCAAGTACGTGAATTGTGAGGCTTCTGATCCGTAAGTATGAAACTACCTTATTACGCATTTGGGTGGTGTGCTTAGATGTACTTATGTTGTTAAATGTAGAGCACTGGCTGGTGTACTTAGATTTGCTCTTATGTTGTTACATGCAAACCATTGACTGGTGTGTTTAGATCTTAAGCCTGATTTAGTTAATACAGAGCATTGGCTGGTGTGCATTTTTAAATGTTGGATGGATGGTTTTTTTTATTTTATTAAGTCTTATGCGTTTTGTTGGGGAGAGGAAAGCAGTTAGGGATTTTAAGAGAGGGAAGGGTAAGTTAGGGGGATCATATGTTAAGTTCATAACTATGCACACAGAGAGAAATGAAAAAAGATTACGTATTTTCAAGCTCATCTATTGAGTTTGATATTGTAGGTGAATTTTGGGGACTCCATTAAGCCTCATGGGATGGGGTGTCCAACTTGAGCTCCTACTTTATTTTCCTTCAAAGGAAACTGATTTCTTCTCCAATTTCGGACATGATACCATAATGGGTGTGTTGGATTTTAAAATTTAGTGTATATATTCATGTCCTATTTGTGGAATCAATAGTAGGGAAGAGTGATTTAGTCTATGATGCACGGACACGGATACGAACACGGGGATATGAAAATTCTACAAAAATTGGGACATGGACATGGCGGGGCCGCAGGGGACATGCCATGTGTATATTTATTATTTATTTATATATATATATATATAAAATTCCAATTTTTTCCAAGTTTAAATGGCAAAATGTAGACAAAACATAGCATCCATAGTTTTAATACCATTCAAATAAAACAAGACATCCATGATCCATAAGTTCAATACAATCCAAATACGCAATTGAAAAAAAAATATGATAAACATCCATAGTTCCATAATAAATTATGGGACACGTCACGTAGCGTGTCTCATAAATGTCCTCTAAAAAATTTATATTAAATTATGGGACACGCCACGTGGCGTGTCCCATACATGTCCCCGTGTCCGGACACTGCAATACGTCTATCTCTAGAAGTGTCGGTGCTTCATAGGGTTTAGTTTAATTGTGTTAAGAACATGTTGCACCGCGCCTTTGGGCGCCGGCAATCATAGAACACAAGCTTTAACTCTAGAGAATTGATGCTCCATTGCAAAGGGATATTCATCATAGTTCTGAATACCGTTTCGGACAGGGTACCGGTTTTTCTACTGGTACGGTACGTACCGGTACTGGTCAGGTACCGGGTATCGTTTCGGATTGATCGCTATTAGTGTTATTTTCCTACTTAAAAAAAAATTTATAGTATAATATACACTTTTTTAAAATAAAAAAAATAAAAAATCCGGTATTTGTCCGGTACCGTCCGGTATTTGCCCGGTATTGTCCGGTATTTGCCCGGTACCGTCCGGTATTGTCCTGTACTTGAAAAAATATATAAATTTAAAAGTAGTCCGGTATTGTCCGGTACCGCCCGGTACCGACCGGTATTTGAGCCGGAACGAAATTAGAGGTGTAGAGTACCGGATTTGGTCAAAAACGGTACGTACCGGCCGGTACCGGCCGGTACGGAACGGTATTAATAACATTGATATTCATATAACAACCACATTGCTTAAAACCAAGTTTTGTATATCTGTCAGGTAAAGCTTAGTGGAATAGGTTATGGGAAGTTATGAGATTTTCTTGAAAAAATTAACCTAATTTGGTTAGGTGAGTCACCAACACTCCTAGAGATTACCATATCCATTTTGGACACACCAAATACACTAGGCACACCGGGAACATGTACATGTCCATTAGATTTTAATATGATTAATGGTGGGACGAGCCAAGGACACGACAATGTGAATTATAAATTTTAAAAGCTTTGTGTTGGAGTAAAGTCTTCGAGAAATACGAGTTTACATATCACTATAACATTATTTCCATAGCTCTTCGGCTATAGTTCCTATCTATTTTTTATAAACTGTTTTTAGTTTCTATGCTAATCGGAGGTGAATTGAAGTGATAGTAAAGGGTGCATTGTTGGTAAATTGAAGTGATAGTAAGGGTTTTTGTCAGATTTCAGCGGTAAGCGCCTTCAAGCACGGCACAATCCCTATGGATTGTCGTCGCCCAAATGACCATGGTTGTCATCGGATTATGTTTACTATAGCATGATCGTGTCGCTAGAAGTATTGGAAAAAATTCAGATTATATAACCTTTTGTATTGATTTGTGGTGTGCTTGATCAGGTAACTTATTGACTATTCTGTGGATTGAAGGCAACAACTCTTTGGTAGTACGTGATTTTTGCATTTGGTTTTGGTTTCTATTAGGTAATTTGCACACTGATTATACTCTTTCTATCATGGTCTCTATCTCTTTCTTTCTTTATGGATTTCTGGAACTAATTTTTGTTAAATATTTTAACTAGGTAAAAGGAGTGTGAGCTTAAATATTTTGTAGGATTTTGGTTCTTACAACACATGATAAGTCTGTTCACTATACTCATATGATTAGTGCGTATACGATGTTATTTTGCTGACAAATCCAAAATGGGTCTCCAATCATCATGACTTTGAATCCTAGCGAGTAACCTTCTTGGTATTGCCTCCTTTATCCATTGTTGGTCAAGGAAAAATGAATTAAATTTTGGTTTTATGTATTTGGGTCACTCTATCTTAATCTTTTGCTTATTGTTGGTGAATCTCATCAGATGCATTGATACGGGAGCATTGTAGGTAAACTATATTGTTCGTAAATGTTTTTCTCATATTTCATCAATAAGTATCTTCAGGCACGGGCAAGTAAAGAAATGGCATTTGGTTTTAGTTTACTTTGTTTTTTAAGTTTATGTGGAGGCTCATTGGTGATTGGCTGTGCGGGATTATAATTTAGGTGGTCCATTACATATAGGGCTTTGGTAAATAAGATGTAGACTCACCCTTGCAGGGCATGTGTCTCGACTCCTATTGTACTTATGTAAAGAAACAACATACCAATATTGTTTTCTTTAGGGAGCTTTTGCTAAATGTAATGCATTTGTTATTAGAAATGCCTTAATGGAATTGGACTCTGTTGGTTTTATTTTGTGTATATTATCGTATCTTTCTTTAATTAGCTTGCGGATGACTATGATTATCCAGGAAGAATACGTTTTAAGACTAAACAAAAAATATACTGCGCTGTGCTTTCACGCACGGATTGGTTAGAGGTAGAGAAGGACAATTCAATTTAATTATGTTCAAAACGTGTTGCGCCGTGCCTTCAGGCACCGGCACAATCCCTAGTCCTAGAATATGGTAGAGTATTCTAGAACTCTTTTGGATAGCTCCGGGTTGTTAATCTACTATAAAAGGTATGGAAAGTTCTAGAATTTGGTTGAGGAGAATCCACCTAGTCGAGAATCCAAACCTAAAAAAAAAAAAAACTAAAATAGCTTCATTAATATGGAACAAGAAACATAACATTCATTAATAAGCATTATTAGTTTATTGTAGACCAAAGCCAACACATAGGCCAAACAAACTTATAATTACATCAAGTACTCAAAGCCTTATAAATAGTCTGGCACACAAATACTCAACCAACAGAATTAAAATTAATGAGCAAAACAAACTTGAAATTACATCCACTCATGAAGTCTCTTGAATGAGAAATATGATATGGGAAAGTGAAACCCTAACCTAAAAGTCGAAAACTAATATATTGATATACTCAGATATACATATAAGCATACATACATCATATATACATATGAGGGGGTTTCTGACGTGATAGGGCGGGGTTCAGGTGGGATTGGGGTGGGGATAGACACATATTTACCCTCTGCCCATTCCCTGAATTTTAAAAAAAATTATCCATGAATCTTACCCAATCTTCAAAAAAAAATCCCCGAATCCCCTACCCATTCACGCTGGGGATCAGTCTGGGTAGGGTCGGATAGACCGAAATGGTCATCCCTACTCCTCTTCATGTGTTCATCTTTTGTTTGATTTTATCTGTTAGTATTTCCTTGTGTGATTGAGGGGGTGTTTTCGGGAGTGAAAATTTTGTTATTTGTGGTTGGAAAGTTGTTAGGTGTTTCCGGTAGTGAATAAGAGTTATAAGTTGTAGTGAAATGTTAAGTTGTTTCCTGTAATGAATAAATTGTTGATGGGTATTTGAGTGAAAAAGTTGTTGATAAAACCTTTTTTGTTAGTAGAAACGAGTTGGTAAAATGCTAAAATGTTTTTGTTAGCAGAAATGAGAAGGTAAAATCCGTTAAATTTTTAGTGGAAACGGGGCCTAATTTATGCTTTAGGCATTTCTAAAGTATTAGAACAAATGTGCTATTTTTCAACATTTTTCAGGTGCATTGACTAGATGTGTGCCATAATTCCCTAATGTAGTTGATTAGGTGGAGTCTGTTTAAAGCTTATCTGAAAACAATTCTAGGATAAGTCAACTAGGTGGCGGGATGGTCAACAATAGAGAGTGATAATTCATTTAAATTGTGTTTGAAGCACGTTACTTCATGCTTTCAGAATCAACAATCCCGATTTGTATACGTAATGAAATTTTTATTTTTTAAATATAATAAATAATTTAAACGAAGTAAGGATCGCATCGACTAACTTCAGCAAAGATGCAACTTTTTTTTTTCCCCAGAAACAGAGTAGGATATTATTCATAAGAAATAGGGTCCGAAGACCTAACATCGGCAAGAGCAAGGCTAGCCAAATGGTGAGGGACAGGAACCCCCCACCCAATTCTCTAACCTAGCACATAATATGGATTGTATAGCTAACAAATGGGCTACCTATTGCAAGAGCGATTAACATGTTTAAAAGCACAGTAGAGATGCAACTTCAATATGCATATGAAGTGCTAGACCATTATCAAGTTTGTGAAATTATTCAATAATCCAGGAGCACTGCCATATGGTGCACCTGACCACTCTACCACCATGCATTTTTGTGGGGTTCATGACTAAATGTATAGACTACACATTAAATGTTCAATTTTTGAGTGGATCAGAAACACCACATGACAATACTTCCAAATTACTGACTTGGTACTCATCAAGTTTTAGTCTTGAAAGAGTAAGACTGGTTGTTCAAGATTCTTAAGATTGCAATCTTTTTTATTTGGGTAATTGACCCGGGGACCCTGCCGAGCGGCACCCTTGCCAAGCAGGTGCCGAGCGGCCAATCCGGCCGTTCATCTGGGAATCAACGACTCGGATCGAAACATCTTTTTCCTTTTCCTTTTTTTTTAAATCCATTCGATACCTTTACATCTAGGCCGTCCAAAACACTTTTGAACGGCCGAGATGTGCTCGGCACCCCTGCCAAGCACCCTTGCTTGGCAGGGTCACCAAAAGAGGACGAGAATATTTTAGGGTGGAGAGGGTCACCTCTCAATTTTGCACTGGTTTGAGCTTAGCATAGTAGTCAGTTTTATGTGGTTCCACATGCATCAGCTCATTCATCGGAAACCATTGGAAAATTCATTTGGTGATCTTGGACCACAACATGGTGCCTAAATATCTTTACCCACTACACATTACTAAATGTACGAACCCAGGAAAATATTTTGTGGATAAGGGTGTAATGCCCCAATTTTTGGGAACGTTAATTTAAATACAGTAAAACCAAGTCTAGTGATTATTTAAATAAAATCATAATTTAGTCTTACAAAATAATAAATCTTGAATCGAATTACATTTGTACAAAAAAAAAGGAGGGTACTACGGTAAATATTACTCTTCAGGGCATCCATCTTCCTCTGCAACAACCTGCTCCGCATAAAATTCTCCATGTTCGTCACTTAGGCCTGGCATAATATGTCAGGGTCACAAAAGTAACACCGTGAGCTTTTAAGCTCAATAGCTAACTCCTACCCCTATGTCCTTTACACTAGCAAAAATATCATATAATTTTGTACAGTAAATTGCAGAAAACAGTTCATCACATAAAATCAAATCAACAAATGAAGTGTCAATGTCTTATCAGAGTTTATCATCATCGTAACGTATCATAATTCGTGTCCTCATCTTTCAAGTATCGATTCCACTTTCCGTTCTTTTTTTTTCTCGAGCACTGGTTCCGCTGACCATCTTTCAGGACCTATTAGGCTCCCAGGCTAAATTCAAATTTTGCCACCCAAAAGCACTTATTCCGTTGACCGTCTCTTTCAGGACCTACCGGGCTCTCAATCTTTGATCATTTCACAGTGCACACACGGCACTAGTTCCTCTAACCATTCTTTCAGGACCTACCGGACTCCTAGGCCACACACGCACACCTGAGTTATGGTTCCGCTGACTCTTCTTTCAGGACCTACCGGGCTCCCATGTTCACACACGCATAACCCAGCCATGATTTCACTGACCATCTTCAATGAACCTACCGGATTCTCATGCTCACACAATCATCAACCCTTTTCACATTTCTTTTTCTCATTTCTTTTCGTATTTCATTTCTCGTGTCTCGTAAACATGTATCATTTTCTCGCGTTCACTTCAAAGCTTGCATAAACATGCAATATCGAATAAATCTTAATTTTCCATGCCTTTCTACTTGACCAATCAAAAAAATCATAACGGCACATAATCTAAGAGCAACATTTCTATCATGTAATCAATATAATCATACTTTACAACTAACCAACTATAATAATTAAATACAATTTCTAATAATTAACTCAAAATCATGTTTTTCGAAATCAAGGGGGGGAAAAATGACTGTACACTTAGCCTATTAAGATCATTTCCTCTAATTAACGATTTCGTCATCTTCCAATTTTCTAGGAGGTTACACCTCCACTGTTTTTTTTTTTTTTTCCTAACATGCATTTATATATCATTCAAGCATAATTTCTGTACTTTTTAAAATCGACGAACACATAGCACTATTATATTTAAGTGAATAGATAAGAGGTTTCTACCTTGCTTTTAGGCAGCAGTAGATGATAACGGCATCGAGTCGAAGCGTGAGCAACGTAACTTCGTTCGGCTTCGGATAGATCGGATAATCGTAACTTGTACTCTAAAAATCTTAAAACCTTATAAACTCAGAGACCTAACTAGACTGGAGGGTGGTCTTGGTGGTGATGTGGCTAAAAAGGTAGGCAAAACAATTCACTTTTCCTCCCTCATGTTTTTCAGCCAACACACCTCTCTCTCTCTCTCTCTCTCCAAAGGGGAGCAAAAATGCTATCAAAAGTGCTACACACACAACGGTTGTGTAAAACACAACACACAATCAATCTCTAGCCAGTCCATTACTATAATAAATGGTCAGGATTCGCTCAAATTTTTTCCCCATAAAAGTTAAAACTTTTTCTTGGAAGAGTTTTTTCAAAAATACTACTTGCACAACCGTTGTGTTGATTGTGTGCATAATTCTAATCGTCATTTAAAAAAAAAAAGCAAAGGTGGATTTGCTATTTATACGCAACTTCAATTCCCTCATTCGCTCGCTTTTTCTCGGCATCTCTCTCTCTCTCTCTCTCTCTCTCTCTCTCTCTCTCTTATTTATTTCTATCCTATCCTTCTTTCTTTCTCTCTCTCTCTCTCTCTCTCAAATATTTCTATCCTATCCTATTTCTCCTTATCTTCCTCTTTCTTTCCCTCGAAGTATGGGTATATATATATATCTACTTATATAAATATAGCTAGAACATGTTTAATATTATTTTAGGTTTTCTAGGTTTAGACTACAAGGTCTAATTAACAAAAAAAAATTAATCAAAAAATATATTTCAATAAAATATTCAGTTTTATTCGGAAAACAATTTGGTTGAAAATTCAGGTTGTTACAAAGGGGTGTTGTTTCAAGTCTGATTTTGTCACCCTCATCTAAAGAAGGTGAAAATTACATTCACTCTTATTAATAGAAATTGTGTAAAGTTCACAGGATCAATACACTTTTTGGTAATAACAAAGTTAGTTTGTGATGGAATTCACACTTTTTTTTGTGGTAACAAAATTATTCTCGTGTTCGGGCACCAAGACCACTGAATAATTACTCGAAACGAGCCCTGCTATCAGCAAAGAAGATTTGCAGGGAACAACGCAAGTAAAAACGCGTTTGGCCCCATTCCGGATCCCACAAAAATCTAAAAAATATTCATAAATTTCTGAATATTATTTTATGGGGCCCTATAAAAAATCAGCATCAACGGGCAAACTGAGTAGTTTCGCGTTACAAATCCAAAAGTAATACTTACTGATCTTCTTTGGAGATTATTTTTTTCAGGGCCCTATAAAATAATATTCAAAAATTTATACTCGTAATTATGTTTTTAGATTTTTGTAGAATCCGAAATAGACCCAAACGCGTTTTTCCTTACGTGGTTCCTTGCAAATCTTTCTAATGATTTGAATTTCCGTCATACTATATACACATTTATAGTTGGAGATAGCTATCAAATAAATGAGGTATTTAAAATACGGTTTGGTGTCACAGGTTTCGAGTATATAGCTATGTACAGATGAAGAGATCACAACCATGTACCACTTTTCATTTCTCAATCATTTTTCATCACTCTAAACTTATGAACACCACAGAATCCATGGAGGAGGAGAGGATTGAAACGACGATGAGCAACTTACCCCCTGAAATCCTTCGCCAAATCGTTTCATTAATCCCATTGAAAGAGGCTGTAAGAACCAGCACTCTCTCCACCTCATGGAAAACCCTCTGGACTCCATTCCAAGTCGAATTCGACTCCGACCCGAATCAAATTACCACTGATACCGGCGATGAAGCTAGCAAGAATATAAATCAAATCGTGGATTTGCTCTCGAAATCCTCCAGTTCTCCAGAGCTTTGGAGATTCTCTCTCCAAACGGAGAAGACACAGAAACCTCTGTTTTTCTCAGCTGCCAAGGGAGGAGGAGGAGGAGGACGAGGAGAAGAGCTGCATCTTGATTTCCTTGCAAAAGAAAATGAAATTCAGAGTAATTTCAACTTGGTTTACGACCCGACTCCTCGAATCTCCAATTTGTCTTCGATAAAGACTCTGCATATGGTTTCTGTCAACAAAATTGCCGAGGACTTGGTTTCGACTCTGTTTTCCAGCTGCCGGTTTGTCGAGAGCTTGAAGCTTGAGAAATGCAGTGGGATTCAGAGCATCGATATCAAAGCAAGTGACTCTCTCAAGAGTTTTGAAGTGGTGGGTTGGGAAGAGTTAGAAAGTATCGCGATTTCTGCACCGAATTTGAAGTCGTTGTGGTACAGAGGAGCGCTTCCTCTGGTTCAGATGAATGGATGTCTGAATTTGGTTGATGTGGTGCTTGATTTGAGAGAAGGTTTTGGCAGAAGTGAATTTGATTGTGAGGATGTTTTGAATCTTCTTTCCTCTCTCAAGGATGTTGAGATTCTCAAGATTAGTGGGTGGCTTCTTGAGGTATTTTTTACAATCTTTTGTTTCGTTTTCTTTTGGTGTTTTTTCCTTGCATTCTTTTGGCTTTACCATCTTTGAGTTTTTTTTTTCTTTTTATCCCCTAAACTATGCACATTTTTTCTATCCAATCTCTAAACTACCGATTTAATGATTTCATCCCCTCAACTATCACACCGTTAGCTATTTAGTACAATAGATAACGAAAATTAGAAATTTGGATGAAAAATGTCATGTAAGGCCCTGTTTGGACCATGTAAAGCAAATACTTCATTATGAGAGTCTTGGAGATAAAAATTAATTATGACCCTTTAGGATAAAATGATCAAAAAAATAAGATATTCGCACCAATTCAAAAAAATTAAAAATTGAAGCACTTATTTTTTTTACAAGATTCATATATTAGAATCTTACGTGGCATTTTATAGAAACTAACGCATATATATATATATATATATATATATTAAAAAAGACTGAATTCTTTATATAGAATTTAGACTGTTTCTATATTAAAAATATGGTTAAAAATTAAGCGATCTAATTTTCAATTAGTATGAACCGGTGCGAAGATTTTATTTTTTTATCATTTTATGCTAAAAGGTTATAGTTAATTTTTTTTTTCTAAAACTCTCATAATCAAGTATCTGCTCTAAAATATCCCAAATAAAAAGCAGATATTTAATTATGATAGCTCTAGAGATAAAAATTAATCATGACTCTTATCATATGATTAGAAAAATATCTTTGCACCATTTCAAACGGATTGAAAACTCTAGCACTTAATATTTTTAGAAGGTCTATATACTAAAAAATATGGTTAAAAAATCCAGTGCTCCAATTTTCAATCTGTTGAAATCGGTGCAAAGGTCTTATTTTTTTGTCATTTTATGCTAAAAGGTTATAGTTAAATTTTTTTCTAAAGCTCTCATAATCAAATATCTGCTTTAAAAGATTCCAAATAAAAAGTATATATTTAATTATGATAGACCTAGAGATAAAAATTAATCATAACTCTTTAAAATAATATGATCAGAAAAATAATATCTTCGCACCATTTTAAGCAGATTGAAACTCGAGCACTTAATTTTTTTAGAAGGTCTATATACTAAAAAAATATGGTTAAAAAATTAAATGCTCCAATTTTCAATCTGTTGAAACCGGTGTGAAGGTCTTATTTTTCTGATCATTTTATCTTAAAGGGTCATAATTAACTTTTATCTCTACGGCTCTCATAATCAAGTATTTGCTCTACAGGGTTCCAAAAAGGCCTTACATAACATTTTCCATCCAAATTCCCAATTTTCGTTATCTATTTGACTAAGTAGGTAACGGTATGATAGTTGAGGAGATAAAATCGTCAAATTAATAATTTAGAGACTAAGTAGAAAAATTGTGCATAATTTGGGAGATAAAAAAAAAGAAAAGAAAACTCTACAATCTTTTGATCACATCCTTTTGGTGTTTTTGGAAGCAGTCCAGTATGAGAACCCTTCTTTCTTTTTTTTCACTTGATTGGAGTTTCTTGAATGCTCAATTTGTTATTTAACTTGAACTACTTTTTCCACTTGAAAAAGTGGTTGTGTGCAGCAGGGGTGGTTTTCGAAAGGCTTCAGTTCAGATTCAACAAGTTGAAGGAATTAAGCTGGTTTGATGCTTTGATGAACCAGACAAAGAGGGATTCATTGTCTTGCTTCTTGCACATATCACCTCACTTGGAAATATTGTTTGTCAACGTGAGACAATACTCAACAATTTAAGTGAAAGTGATACATAACCAAAACCATTTATTAAACAATTTTTTGGGCGTAATCTTGGATATTTTAAAAAATATTAGGGTAAAAATCATACTAATTTTTTGCTCTTCCAATTCGTCTCGAATAATTCACAAAAATTTGAAGCGAAACTAACAAACGCAAAAAATACATATATTTAAATAAAGACAAAACTCAAAAAGCCCAAAAAAAAACCTCATAAAGCTCTTTGTGGAACAAGGCCCTAAACCATAAAAGAATTTTTGTGCATAGTAGACTCCAAAACTTAAAGTTGAAAATACACAGAGACCTCCTCAATTATGCCTTTTTTTTCACGGAAACCCCCTAAAGTTTAAAACCATCTGTACAGACTTCCTCAACCATATGAAATGAAAAATTGACTAACTTTGTCAACGGAATGAGGCGAAATGACGATTCTACCCCTAAAAAATCTCCCACATTGACCCCCTCATTTATAAAAATTGTCTACACTAACCCATTCATCTTAACGGTCTTTTTGACAAAATTGTGTTAATTGGTTAACGATTATCGTTGAGGGGGTTTAATTGTATAGGCGTTTTTAAATGTTAAGGTAGAAAAAAGTGATAGTTGAAGGGGTCTCCATGTACTTTCACCAAACTTAAACGTTACCTAATAGATCTTAAAGTTTTTTTGTGAGAAAGTTGCGATAAATGCTAGAAAATGAAATAAAAATCCAATAAAACAAATATATGCATGTATTTGATTTTGTTTCCTTAGAAAGTGGTCATCTATATTTCATGAAATTTATTCCTCTTTTCGCATATACCTTATTTTGAAGGAAAATAAAATTTTCTTCTCATTACCTTTCTTCCACTTCATTTTCGCCCCATTTTTTCTCTTCTTCTTAACCCATTGGAATTATGTACGTGCAGATTGATCAAAATTTGAGCTCCATCCCCTGCCCATATTTCCACCAATACTGGCACGAGCCTCACTTGTGGATGGACTACGTAACAGTGACGTCGCATGGTTGTCAACTTGAACATCTGAAACTCATTCAATTGGAAGGTTTTACAAATGAAGAGGATGATCAGTTGATGATGCTAATGAATCTTTTGCTGAGGCAGTCAGTTGCTCTTAAATCCATGACTGTGATATCACCGGAAAAAGAGTCACGCCGAGTCAGGAAAATACCGAAGAGTCAGTTAAAGCAAACAACCGTGTGCAATCCGAAGTGGATAGTTATTTCTTCTCCGAACGAGGACTACTTTTTTGGATTAATCAAAGACAGGAAATAATTTCCTTTGGTTGTAAATTTAGGTGATCAAGCTTTATGATTTTCTTTTTTTCGGGGGAGGGAGGACTGAACTATTGTAAAATGGGAGGAATTGGGTGGCCCTACAAAAATAATTGACGGAATAAAATCAATTCTGTACAGATTAAACTTGTTTTTTTCCGTAACTGGACAAGCAAGAAAAAGTCTTCCAGTTATATTTCTGTTTGACCCCCCCAAAAAAAAAGTCTTCTAGTTTACAGTGTCAAATTTATTTGATCCATGAATAGTCCTTTTCACTTTGTGCCAATTTTGTTTGCTTTATGGAATGTAATCCATGGATAAAATCGGGAGAACCGTGCCCCACGGATTGGTTCGAAACCAGACCGTAGGACTTTTGGACTAGACACGAATTGCATTTTCTTAGAACCAAGTGTGACTCCCGGTTTGATTCTAGGATTCATAAGCATCCGAACCGCTCTGGAGCGCGGACAGCCCTAGTCTTGATTTAGGTTCAATGTCAATATTTTACTTCCTATAACATTTGAGAGTTGCATATATAGTATTATATAATAAGGAATTGATATTCACGCTCCCTTTTTTGTTATCCCCACTCTCTATTTTGTTTGTTAGTGTGGGCTTATTTTTTATAAAAGACAAAAAAAGAGTATGGATAACAAAAAAGGAAGTGTAAATATCAATTCCCTATATAATACTAGAGATTGTCCATGCCTAAAGGCATGAAGCAACGCGTTTTGAAACACAATTTAAACGAATTATCACTCTCTACTGTTGACCACCCTGCCAGATTATGGAATGCATATTTTCAAAATGCATTCTCGAAACTATACTTTGAGGCTTCGTTTGATAACAGTGATAGATGATTGGGATTCATAAGAAAATGGGATTATGATTAGGATTGGTAAGGAGATGGGATTGGAGAAGCCCTGCAAGAGCTTTTGAAATTTCATTTTTGCATTCTAGTTTTTCGGTGGGATGAAAAGACCTAATTACCCCTGCCTTTTTATCACATTTTTTGAAATTGCTCGCATGTTGTTTGTCACCCTAGCCCTTATCCTCTCCCAACGTATTAGACCTATGGGATCGATGTTATAATAAATTAATATTACCTTAAAATTTTCTAAGAAAATATTTAAGACAATTTGGTTAGAAAAAAATTGAAGACTTATAAATACGGGACACATGTATTAAGAAAGATATTTTAATTCATAGGAATAATATTTAAAAATTAATGTCAATCTAAAAAGGGTGCTGCTAGATAACATCCATTGGGGTCAACTTAAGAAAACAAATAAAGGTTCTTAAATTAAGGAGCAACCATGTGTCCCTCTTCCATCCCATCTAATTTAGCTTTTAGTTTACATCATTGTACTGTGGTCACTCGTCTTTTCTTAGATGGAATGACAATCTTAACCTTCTTTTTTTCTGCCCCTTGAGAAAACCCAACTTGGCCTCCCCCCTCTCTCTCTACAATTTTTTTGAACATCTCTCTCCACAATAATGGCAGCAAAATCCCTCCAATCTCGCGGAAAACCTTTTTTCCTTCCTCATTTTTTTTCCCTAAAAAAACTTGACCCTCTTACCTCTCTTTTTCCAATCTCTCTTCAAAACTAATGGAAATGTGAGTGTATAATTGTTTTTGTTTATTGGCTAGAGAGGAAACCCCTTTCGGAAACAATAAGAAAATTCAAGTTTCAAATTCAGTCAAATATCCTTTCAAATCGAATTGGGGGATAGTGTTGTGCAGTGCTGTGCACAGCACTGTGCTGTGCACCTCTGAGCCATCGGATCGTTGGTTGTCAAGATGAGATCCGAGCCGTTGGATGCACGATCCGATGGCTCGGAGGTGCGCAACACAATGCTGTGAACTCACTACACAGCACCAACCCGAAGTCCTTTCAAATCAGACCGAAGTACAAAAAAAGAAAAAAAACATATCTTTCAAAACTGTGATGTTGTCAAATTAGAGCCAAACTATGGACAATCAATTCATTATTACAACTAACTAACGATTCAGAAAAAGAATGGTGCATGTTCTGAACTTCCCATGGATCGACAAAAACACTTATCCTTATATGAAATTGGGAATCAATAAGGTCCGGTTTCGCCTAATGAAAATGCTGGATTAGTTTTTTGTTTTAAGACTAAGTTCCACTAACTAAAATAAAATAAGTACTTATTTTTTGAATTAAATGTGATATATGGTTAGAGAATGATTTGTCTCGTAAAGCAAAAAATAAGTACTCAGAAAATAAGAACCTTAGCAAAACGAGACCTATTCTAATAATTCATCGTTAAGACAAATCAATAATTCACTTAACGCAAAAGTAACAAATGAAAAAAAAATTGAGTAACAAAAATAATCCGGCTTTCTTTACAATATAAAGACATTAAAGGTAGTGAAAAATTATTCTTTCAAATTTTTTCATTTTAATAATTATTTGAGTCTTTATAATACTTTTTTACTTTCAAAATTTTATTTATCAAAACGAGTGATTAATTCACAAATTTGATAGGACTTTAAAGAAAGACAATTAGAAAACACTAACAAAAAGACAATAAAAATTTAGCTGAAATGAGAATCAACGATAAAATGAAGATTGAAATATTAAAATACATGTGGTGAATTTGGGTGATGAAGGACAAAGGCAAATTTTTTTTTTTTTAATAAGCACTTCATTTTTGGAGTTAAGACATGAAGACCCACAATTTAGATTGGAGAAAATGGTGATGGGGTCAATTTTGTCATTTCACTTCACAACATACATCACTTCAGGCTGTCTTCAGCATAGGAGAGAGAAAGGTTGCCCTTGCATTTGAACTGACAGGAAAGGACTATTCTATTAAGCGCGTGGAAGACACTTTGGACTGCCCTTTGGGCTATCTGTAGAATTTGCCTTCTAAAAAAGTGGAGACTTTTAAATATGAGCACAAGTATTTGCAAAGATATTTTAATGGGGAATTTAGAGGCCAGCTCCAAAAAGTAGGTTCGGACTTAATTTAGTCCTGACAAAAATATTCCTTTTTTATGTCAATCCTTTTTCTAGACTTTTTATGCATTTTTACTATTTTGCCCATTTTTCTTAACTTTTTGTGTACATGTCCATTTTTAGTAAAATTTATTTTTTAATTAGAATCAACTCCTGACCCATATTAATTCAGACAAAAATACCAATGGGTATGTGAATTGGCTATGAAAATTGTCAATTCCCATAGTCAGTTAACATAATATTTCGGACAAAAATATCCCCGCCAGTTCACATAACCCACGTTAACATATTATTTTGAACTATGGCTATGAGAATTGGGGCTATGAGAGCTATATTTTTAGAATCAATTCCTGAATCATATTATTTCGGACAAAAATACCCTTGGTTATGTGAACTGGCTATGAAAACTGCCAAGTCTCATTATTAGTTCTATGAGAACTGACTATGTCACGCCCTCGATTTTCAACATAAATAAAGATAGTTTTTCATAAATAAAACTCCTCACAATTCAACCGTTCATCTCAATCACATATAATGATTTCACAACGAAGACTTATTCACAAGAGGTAGTAGTTGGAATAGTAATAAGGATAACCCGACTTCATTCAACTCATAAGCATTACACCATTCATTCTTCATATAAGTATTCGCATATCAAAGGATATTCTCTCGCAACGGCTCATAGATTTTCACCTTACAACTCATAAAACCATACAATTTACGCAAATGACATATCACATATCGAACATAAGGAACATGTCTCACATACCCCTGCCTAGCGTTGCTTAACTCGAAGGAGTGTCCTATGTGTTTATTTCTCACATTGCATGTCAACACATACAACCCTCGCCCACGTATATTTCTTACGTTCCCTAAACCCTCGTTTCGGTGTCATAAGACTCATACGGAACCCGATGACCACCACAAAGCCTAGTATACCACTAGCCTCGTCAAATCACTCAATTAAGTACTTAGGAGAACCTAAGAACATCCATGTCTCACCCAAACGATTCTAAGGAAAAGGATTTTCCAACATCTACGAACATATCTATCTTATTTTGGCTACCAAATCTTATTGGTTAAGAATTAGGAGATGAGACCACCACCATTGAAAAGTAGACTTCCGGCACATGAATTTCGGTATAAAATTTACCCAAAACGGAGTTCGGATGAAAAAGTTATGCCCTTCCGAAATTTTACCAAAAATGTTGATTTTCCACTTCCTACCGGTAGAACACAATTTTCTACCGGTAGGAGACCAGAATTTCACAAAATGGCTCTACTGGACAGCGTTTCTACCGGTAGGGCCAAAACTCCTACCGGTAGGACTTGGGTTTTCAGTGCACGACTTTCAGATTTCACCAGAACAATTCCAACAACAAAACCAATGATCTAGGGTGCGATTCAAACACCAAATCAACACATAAACATATAAAAGGTGTGAGAAATCCCTACCTCGAAGTTGAAGAACGAAATCCAGGCCCAACCAAGCAAGCCCTAGCTCCGAAAACTTCGAATCATCCGAATACTCCTCTCCGAGCTCAAACCCACGAATTTTCAAGCTCTAGAACACTTGAATGCGAGAATTTTGCGGCGGATTGAGGTGGGTTCAAGGTATTTTGGGGTGTTAGAGTGTGAGAGTTTGAGAGAGAGAGAGAGAGAGAGAGAGAACGAGAGGAGCCGAGAGAGAGAGATCGGGAGGAGAGAGAGAGAGAGAGAGAGTTGGGGATTTTGATTCTCTACACCCTCACACACACACACATATATATACTTGGACACACACCAACCACACTTGCACTCCCTCCACTTTTAATCCTATCACATTGACCCCAAATCAAATAAATTCAACAAATTTCACATTTATTCGATATTCTAACATTAATAAAACCTTTAAACGATTTTTTTTCAAAAATACGGATCTTTACAGACTATGTGAACTGCCAATTTTCATAGTCAGTTTTATGAGAGGTGATTGTTCTCATAGACAACTAGCTTTGAGAACTGACTATGTGAACTACCAATTTTCATAGTCAGTTTTATTAGAACTGCCAGTTTTCACAATCAGTTCTATGAGAATTGGCTATGAGAAGTGACTGTTCTCATATACAACTAGCTTATTAATTCTATGAGAACTGCTCAGTTCTCATTGAGAACTGATTATGTGAACTGCCAATTTTCATAGTCAGTTTTATGAGAACTGTCAGTTTTCACAGTCAGTTCTATGAGAATTGGCTATGAGAAGTAACTGTTCTCATAGACAACTAACTTTGTGAATTGGTTATGAGAACTGAACTATGTGAACTGAAAAATACATATTTCACATAGTCTTACCACACACTAAAATACACAGTTCTCATAAAAAAAATATATTCTCATAGAAAATACACGGTTCTAATAAACAATTCTCATAGACAATACACAATTCTCATAGAAAAATATACAATTCTCATAGAAAATACACATACGAACAAAAAATGAACAAAAAGAAGGTAATCAAAATCAAATATAGTTATAAATGTTCTCACCGCCACGTCTTAAAAAAGTAATCAAAGTAAAAAAGTAATAGTTCAGATAGAAAATAAATTGATTTAGAATTGAATTTTTAATGCCAAGTCTCATAGTCAGTTCTATGAGAACTGCTCAATTCTCATAGAGAACTGGTTATGTGAACTGAGTTATAAGAACTGTCAATTCCCATAATCAGTTCTATGAGAACTGCCAATTTTCATAGTTAATTCTATGAGAACTATGTCTGTGTCTATGAGAACTGTGTCTATGCGAACCGAAAAATACACAATTTAGATAGCCTCAACACACACTGAAATACAGTTTTCATAGAAAATACATAATTCTCATAAAAAATACACAATTCTCATAGACAGTTCTCATGGACAATACACAGTTCTCATACAAAAATACACAATTGTCATAAACAGTTCTCATAGACAATATACAATTTTCATAGAAAAAATACACAATTCTCATAGAAAAATACACAATTCTATACGGTTCACCTATACATTTCACATAGAAAACATATACGGTTCACAAATACAATTCACATGGTTTAACATTGAAAATCAACATCAAGCCCAATGCAACTGAGAGAGAGAAAATGAAAATGAAAATGAAAGATTCCAACTAACTTTACCTTTGTTTTTTTCACTGCCGACATCAGAACCATCATTAATGGTTGGATTCACATTTTTTGAGGATTGAATATCGACGGAGAGGTCAACGGCACAACTGTAGTCAATCATTCGATCAATTCACTTACACATGACACAGGCATTAGATATGAGTAAATATGGACGAGTATATATAGAGGCGGTGATGACTTGGATGGCCGGCGACGGAGCTGGGGGGCCCTCAACGACCTTGAAGGGGTATTTGAGGACGGAAGGGACAAGAAGAGTGTGGTCGAGACGACTGTTTCAGACCTCGTTGTACACGGCGGTGAAGCGGCCTATTGCCGACGCGGGGAATTTAACGATGGAGAGGTCGCCGTTGGCTACCATCGCATACGCCATTGGTCGAAGCTGAAATCTCAGATCTTTCAGAGGATGGTTTTTTGAAGCCTACGCTTTTGGAGGGGCAAGCATGGAGGAGGATGACGGTGTCGCCTAGGCGGAGGTAGTGGTGGACATACCACGTACTCGACGGCGAAGGCGCTCTCGTCGCTCGACGGCGACGTGCATCTAGCCGCCAGAGAGAGTTGGATGAGTTAAGAGATGGTGGGTTTGGTAGAGAGAGAAAGAGGAGAGGGGACAATTCACGTAGTCCAAAAAAGGGCAAAAAAGACATTAAGCAATATAACTGAGCCTATCTAGGCTTGGGAACAATATTCAAGGTTGGGATGAAACCCAACCTAAAAAGGGAGACTGGCCTCTAATTTTCTATATTTTAATTATCTACAAATTATTGTCAATCTAAAAGGGTTATTCATAAACATTATAATAGCTTAATACATAACTAAGGGCAACATGATAAAAAATCAATACATAATTTATTTTGAGGTTTTATCCACTCATACACTACTCTATTTCAAAATTTATTCTGCATATATCACTCCCACACTTTATAATTCATAAACTAGATCTGAGCACAATCTAAAATCTACACTTCACAACTCAAAATGCACAATGAAAAAAGAATTAAGCTCCGAAATGACACATACTATTTCAGACCGACATCTTGTTGGTCTTGCCCAAGTTGCAGTCTGTTCATTGACTCAACCTCAACCATAAATGAAAATAAATCATAGAGAGAAGGTTCAACAAATGAATATATATATATATATATATATATATATATGTATCATATCCTCCAATGTGACTCTTATATGACATAAAATATGACCCATCACGGTTTTACTTGACGATTCGAGCCATGATATTTGTAGGCATCAATGTGTTCATCAATGTCCATGTCAAAGGGGGAAAAAATCGGACTTAAGTATTCACTTGAATGAAACATGCATACTATCATATACACAACTCCTTTCTCTTATGACCAATACTACGATTTGATCAAGTCTCTACCGGTGTCCGATCAACTTGATTTTACAATCACATGAAAATCGCATTAGAGGATATCACTTAGACAGGATATTCTTCTTTTTTTTAATGGCAAAAGAAAATTCCATTAATCTTTGAAAGAAGATACAAAGACTAATAGAATGAGAAGAAACAGCGTCGTATTCCTAACAAATAAGAATAATCCTTTACCCAATCCGAGACCCAATCCCTCGAATTGGTAGAAAACCAAACAAAGAGCACACCTAAGGGCCGAAGCCCACACCCAAAGGGCTGAAACCTGAACACCTAAATGGGCCAAGCCCAAACCCATGAAAACCAAAAAACCCTAACCCTAATCAACTTCTACAACCACCAGGCTAGAGTTGTAGCACTGCCACCACCAACCACCGATAATAGCCACCACAACATGTTGACAACACCACTCCCTCCTGCCAAGAAACCAAGCATGATGAGCAGAAGCACCAAGGGCGGCGAAAAACAAGAGCGACGCCACCAACATCCAAATCTAGTCGCCCCAAACGTCCTCCACGGTCAAACCCCATCGCCACCACCATCATCCACCGTCAAACCCCAAACTAAACCAGGAATTAGACAGGATATTCGTAATTATTCCTGGTTTAGTGGTAGCAACGTCCACAATAATTAAGGACATCGATCTCAAAAGTCTTTTTGGATTGATTTTCACGATTAAATATTTAAATTAATGCAACCGCCTACTTTGCTGCTAGTAGTTGTAAAATCATCTTCAACTTAAGTTACGATGTCGGCCAGCTCAAAAAATTTTGCACCGCAAAGTTAGTCAAATGTTTCGTTATTAGTTAAGTACTTAAAAGATGGCCCAAATGACTTTAGCAATTACAATTCCTTGAAATTGATTCAAATTCTTTCATAAGAAATCTAAATTTTTTTAACGTATATTTGAAAAACTAGAAGGCTAATTGATACTGTATATATAAAATCCCAAACAAAGTAAAACTATTGTGGTAAATTTGTTCTCTTAAGAGAAATCCTCCCTAGTGAAGTTGGTTATCTCACCCTCCTTCCACAGTGGAGGCAGAGGTTCGAGCCTCACAGGTGACGAATTTGGGGTTCAGAGCTATGGACAGCCTCTGGACCTCCTGTTGACTAACATACTAACACCCTGCTAAAAAATTTGGTGTATGTACACGTAGTATGTATGCACATGTATGTACTTCTAGCAAGGCTGTGTCTCCCATGCAACCGGCTTATCTCACATACCTTTTTGGGCTTTTTTTATATTTTGTCCTTATTCAAAAAAAAATCGCATTTGTTAGTTTTGTATTAAACTTTTGTTGATTATTGGTTCCTCTTAACAAGAGGAATCAAAAAATTAAAAAATTATAACTTTTACCCAAATATTTTGGAAAATATCTAAGATAAAGTCCAAAAATCCCACTAAGATGAATCAATAATCCATAGAAATTAGACGCAAAATTTAAAAATACAAAAAAAAAAAATTTGAATAAGGACGAAATCTAAAAATCCCGAAAATCTGCTAAGTGAAACAAGGCCTATAAAATCCCAAAAGCCCGCCTAGGGAGATTTTAAACATTATATAATGTGAAACTTGGAGAACGAGAAATTTCCAAACTTTTTTCCTTCAACATATTTTCAATTGTTCGTATGGATCTTATTTGATACTCCACTCTTAATTGTTAGGTTTCGAAACCGGTAGACTTCATCAAAAATAGACATATACAATGACTTTCAAAGTTTGAAGGAAATAAAGTATAATGTAAAACTCTCAGTGCATCTCATCGTACGTAGATATATTTGTTAGTCCACATCCGCTCCTGCATACGGTTTTTTTTTATCGTCGAAACAATATAATGATATTGTTTGAACCCCCAAAAAAACTAAAGGTATAGTTTTACTTTATTTATTTAGTCTAGAATGAAATGATTTGATGAATAGTAATTCGTTGTTGTTTATTATTGTTTATGCCAAAATCTCAATGGGCCAAAACGTGAATATTGTTGGACTCTGACCAAACCAAGCTTACGAACTTTGGGCCCAACCGAAGGCCAAGCCCATCATGCCTTACAGCATACAATTTTTCGGCTTTTTCCGACTTATTTCCGTTCGGCATGGTTAATAAGGTTCTTCTTCTTCTTCTTCTTCTTTTGTACCAAATTTGAGTAATTTTCAGCTTGTTTTTCTAATCTAATATTACTGAAATTATTTTTTTTTTTTATTATTCTTAATTTTTTGTTTTTATTATTCATCAAAGGACATTTGTCGGATGAACTCAAATGAATTTTCTTTGTAGAATATGCTAAGATACAATATACTAAGATATAGATAGAAATAGTGTATATTTTCCTAGTTTTTACAAGAGTTCAATCTCATGGCTAGTTAATCCGTTGCAGTTTTTTTTATTGAGGCTTGTTTTATTCGAAGAAATTGGTTGATCGAAGATCAATGGAGACTTAAGAGGCACTGGTCGTGCAATTGACCTTATGGGGAATATGGTTCATTCAAAGGGACGCGATCGGATAGCTTGTTGCTTTTTGTTGGGCTTCAACATGTGGATAGTGCTCATGTTTGGGTTATAGGTGTTTGGGAGCCCCACTTTTTACATTCTACTTTTTGTATTTTTTGTTTTTTAAATTATGATTAGAATATATTTTGAATCTGTAGAGTGTTTAGAAAATATGTGTAGAATGCATTTTGCAACAAAAATGATGTGTGGGAGTATAATCATTATAAATTTTCAATGGATGATGGGTTAATTTTTTACCATGTTACCGTTTACTATTTATTATTGTATCAAACATATGAATAACCATTTCAGACATTTTTTTAGATACTCGCTAATTAAAATATCTTTTGATTTTTCCACTTCACCAAAATATGTCACAAACATATCATTTTTTTTACAATGTATTTTGAGTCATTATTTCGTTATGGAAATTGAGAATAAAATCATAGAGGGAGGAGATCAAATTCTTACATAAGATCGTATAAGAACCAACCATAATAGAACGCACAAAAACTAATATGATTTGATTAACACTAAAGTTTTGAACAACAAGAATACGTAGTAGAAAAAAATTAAGACATGATAATGACGGATGAAAAGTGGAAGTAATCTAGCAAACCTCCAACAGGAGAATGCAAAAATACTAACCAACAGCTTCTTCTTCTTCTTCTTTTTTATATCCTTAATAACAACAGCTAGAAACAACGAGGCCCGTTGTCCGTACCACTTGTTCTAGCGTCAACCTCACTTAAGAAATCAAAAGTCAAAGCTTGAGACTCGGGAATGTTGACGATAACACTACTACAAAGGGCTTGTTGGTTGAGGATTGAGGATTTGGACCCTAAAGAAGCACTTGGCGGAACAGAACGCGGGGCTATCCCTTCTTTCTAAACTTTCTCTCTCTAAACTTTTCAGAAAAAAGGGTTTTGCTTGGGGGGTGGGGCTGCCGCCTCCCACCTCCACTCCCCCTTCCCTCCTCCTTCCACCCACCCTCCTCCACCATACCGCCCCCTCAAAACTCTCTCCTCTGCCGCTTTCCTGCCCTCCGCTCCTGTCCCACCTTCTTTCACCTCCCTCACCCGTAACCCTTCTTTCTTTCCCCCACCTCCTCCACTGTTTTCCCCTCTCAAATCCCTTTCCCCGCTTCCTTCTTCTCCTCTGTGGCTCAGTTTAGGGTCAGATCGGGCGTTGTGGTGTAGCTAGGGTGGCTTGGCTTCTCCTCCGGCGAATAAGTTGCAAGTTCCGTGGCGGCGGCTCCTGCTACCGGAGGTGTTTTTTCTTGTTTTTAGTTTTTGTTTTGTCTTCTCACTCGCCAGTTTCGGAGAGGGTTGTTCCCTGCGTGGAATGATAGGCGTGTAAATGTTCACATACGCGCCCCTTAATTTATCTTTGCTAAGTCTTTTTAATATTGTTACTCGGAATTTAATGCTAAATTTTTGTGTTATAGATAATTGGAGGGTTTGATACAAAACGCGCAAAGTTAGAATATTAACGGTGTTTGAAGCAAATCCATATGGGTCAAGAGTTTATGAGAAACTTCCTGGCCGGTCCTCCTTGGGTGAAGAATAGTCCACTAGGTCCTGTCCAAATAGTCCATAGTCCAGTAGGTCCTCTTCAATATTTTGTTGACAAAAATACCCCTTCTAAAAAAAAGGCGATTGGAGCTCTACAAAAATACCACCACCACAACCACGCCGCCGCCGCCACCACCACCATTCCGCCCCCACCACCACCACATCACCCCCACCACTACCACCACGTCACCACCACCACCGTTGCCACCGCCGCCACCACCACCGCCACGCCACGAACACCACCGCCACCACCACCCACACCACCATGCCGCCGCCACCACCATGCCGCCGCCACCACTACCACCACACCACACCACCAACGCCACCACCACCACCCACACCACCACGCCACCACCACCACGCCGCCACCACCATTCCACCCCCACTACCACCACATCGCCGCCGCCGCCGCCACGGCCACGCCACGAACACCACCGCCACCACATCGCCGCCACCACCACCACCATGTCACCACCACCACCACCACCCCACCACCACCACGCCGCCGCCGCCACCACCAACACGCCACCGCCTCGCCACCCCCGCACCACCACCATAATGGACACCTCCACCCCGCCACCACAACCACCACCATCACCACCACCACCGTCGTCACCACAATGACCGCCACCACCATAATTAACAGTGTTAATTAACAGTCAGCCCTACAACCTCCTACACCACCACCATAACGCCGCCACCGCCGCCACTCCACCATCACCACTCCACCAACACCACCACAATGACCACCACCACGTCACCACCACCACCATCACAATTAACAGTGTTAATTAACACTTGGCCCATATAACCTCCACCACCACCACCACCACGCCGCCACCGCCACGTTGCCACCACCACGCCATGAACACCATAACCACCATGCCACCCACACCATCATGCCGCCACCACCACCACACCGCCGCCACCACCACACCGCCGCCGCCACCACCATAATGGCCACCTCTATGCAGTCACCACAACCACCACCGCCATCACCACCACATTGCCGCCAGCACCACTACATCGCCCCCTCGACCACCACACCACCGCCACCCACACCACTACGCCGCCACCGCCACCGCCACCGCCACCACTATAATGGCCACCTCCATGCAGCCACCACAACCACCACCGCCGCCGCCGCCACCATAATTAACAGTGTTAATTTAGACAAAAATTAACAGTGTTAATTAACAGTCAGCCCATAAAACCTCCTACACAACGCAGCCACCGTCGCCACCACTCCACCAGCACCAACACCACCACAATGACCACCACCACCACCACAATTAACAGTTTTAACTTCTGTCTAAATTAATTGTATTAATTAAATTAACACTGTTAATTTTTATATAAATTTACACCACAATTAACAGTTGGCCCATATAGCCTCCACCACCACCGCCACAATTAACAATGTTAAATTCTGTCTAAATTTACAATTAGTATTTTTAAATTCTGTCTATATTTATAATTAACAGTGTTAAATTCTATCTAAATTTATAATTAACAGTGTTAATTGTAACCACCACACAAAAAATTTTCTAGTTTCAGATTGTTCAGTGTGCAAACACAGTACCGCAGCCCCTTCAATTATGCACAAATATCCCAGTGTTTGACAGTATACTCAACTATGAGTCAACCAACCATACTCCACCACTTGGTCACAATTCACAACAGTGATACTTTATGTCTAACCATTTAAGATGCTTTATGAATTTAGTAATAACCACACAAACTGAACACTTCCACGTGAAAACTAAAGTACCCTCCAACTAATCTAACAAATTCAGTAGCTTAAGTTCTAAAACTCAAAAAAATAAAAAAGAATAATACAAATTATCTCATTTGCATTTAAATTCATACTACAATTAATAGTGTTAATTAACAATTGGCACATATAACCTCCTACATCACCACCACCGCCATCGCTGCCACCATCGTCACGATTAACAGTGTTAAATTCTATTGAAATTTATAATTAACAGTGTTAACTTCTGTTTAAATTAATAGTATTAATTTCTATATAAATTCGCACCATAATTAACAATGTTAATTAACAGTTGGCCCGTATAATCTCCTACACCACCACAACCCCATCGCCACCACCACAACGCCGCCACAATGACCACTACCACACCGCCACCATTACCGCCGCCGCCGCCGTCGCCACAATGACCACCACCACCATCACCGCCACCGCCGCCATCACAATGACCACAACTACAGTGCCATCACCACAATTAACAGTGTTAATTTTTGTCTAAATTATCGATGTTAATTTTTATATAAATTTACACCACAATTGATAGTGTTAATTAACAGTCAGCCCATAGAACCTTCTGCACCACCACCATCACGCCGCCACCACCACCATCACGCCGCCGCTACCACCACCAACATAATTGACAGTGTTAATTTCTGTTTAAATTAACAATTGGCCCATGTAACCTCCTACACCATCACAACCCCTCCGCCTCCACCACAACGCCGCCACAATGACCACCACCACACTGCAACCACCACTATCACCAACACCACCACCACCACTGCCATCACAATGACCACCACTACGCCGCTATCACTACAATTAATAGTATTAATTTTTGTCTAAATTATCAGTGTTAATTTTTATATACATTCACACCACAATTAACAGTCAGTCCATAGAACCTCCTACACCACCACCATCACGCCACCGCCACCACCACCACCCTCATCACGCCACCATCACCGCCGTCACCACAAGGACCACCACGTTGCCGCCGCCGCCATCACCACCACAATTAACAGTATTAATTTTTGTTTAAATTAACTGTGTTAATTTCTATATAAATTCACACCATAATTAACAGTGTTAATTAACAGTTGGCCCATATAACCTCCTACACCACAGCCGCTGCCACGATTAATAATGTTAAATTCTGTCTAAATTTATAATTAACAATCTTATATTATATCTAAATTTACAATTAACAGTATTAAATTTTGTCTAAATTTATAATTAACAGTGTTAAATGCGGTCTAAATTTATAACACCCACGCACCAAAAGAAGAAATGGACTGATTGTCTGTATGAAGACAATATTACTCGACTGAGCTCTTGGTTGTATAGCTAATTCAAGGCTTCTCAACTTCGGTCTCTCCAACCCTTCCTCACGAGTGTGTTCGATGGGTCCGGCTTCGACGTCATGGTTCTATGCGAGTTTTTTTTTTTCCCCTGTTTTTCTTTCTGTTTTTATTTTCTTTTGTTAGTATTGTATTTGGAACCGATAGTGTCCCCTTATTATACTGTGTATGTTTTGGTTGCGTTTGATATAATATTGAGATAATTTGGTTTGCTCGAAAAAAAAAAATCCATATTCTTGGTTGTATAGCTGCAGTAGTTTAAAAGGAAGCCTACTTTAAGCTCTTTATTTGCTGTTAAATAAGACTATATGTATTACTAGTACAGTAGTATTTACATACAAACCTCTGTTTCTTCTTTTTCTATAGATGCATATATAAATGGCTGTAGTTTACCAAAAAAAATATGAAAATGGCTGTAGATCAAGATGCCATCTTTTTCAAAACCACAATCGGTCAACACCCCAAATCCGATGAAGCATAGACAAAACCTTTTAACTGTCTAGTTGTGGAGAAATAGAAAGATCAGACCTAATTCCATCATTTTCGAAACCAGACGATTTTAGATTCCGAGAATTTCTTGCACTTTCTCCGGGGACTTAGAACGCACTCCGGGCAACACGCGAACCCACATATTTCGGCGCCGGAGCCGGCCCACACGGCGTCTCGCACGCGTCCACCACTGTCGACTCCCTCACCGCCTCCGATTCCTCCGAATCGGCACGCCGGCGTCACCACAGAAGGCGGCGGGATCCGCACGACTTGAGTCGGGGCGGCGCGAGGGGGAGCAGGATCGATTAAGTCGAAATACAAGTCGGGGTGTAACCAGAAAGCCATCTCATCCTCTTGCATAAAGAGCTGGTCGTTATTTAATCCCGACTCGATCGGGTGTGGTGATCGGATCTCTCTCCGGTCGGGCGGCATAGCGGCGTCGCCTCCGATCAGAGGCCTCTTGGCCAGTAGTTGGGCGGTGGTGGCGGGCGCGCAGTGGGGGCTGGTGGCGGTGCATTTGGGTGGTCGGAGGGTTAGGAGCCGGAGACGATGAGGTCAGACTGGGAAGTCGGTGTGGCCCTTGAGTCTTTGACGCAGTTCTTGTCCTTGAGCTTGCGTCCCATATGTGGAGGGTAAATAAGTAAAATCATAGTCAGGGGACTTGGAGGGAATTGCACTTTTGGGGAACAGGACCTTGCGGGCTAACAAGCCCAAAATTAGGAGCGGCCCGTCATTTACTCAAAGTTTATTAGCACTGAACTTAATTAGTCCACGACTCCACGGCAAGGCTACTGAATTGCAAAATTGAGTGGGGCCCTATGCATTTGACTAACTAGTGGGCTTATATAAAAGGTATTAGGCCTAAGCCTGTCTCAGCCCACGAGGGTTTATTAGTCGGTGACAAAAAAAATAGGTTATAAAGAAAAGAAAAGGGAAGCTGCCAAGGCTTTCGTTTGTACAGTTATTCTTCCCAATTTTATTTCATTCAAGTTATTTAAAGCTTTGTTTAATTATTCGCATTACGGTAACTCGTTTTAATTTTTGTTCTTAACAAAAGTTATTCGCTGGTATTTGATTAGTTTATATTTCTTATTTATTTTTCATCTCGCATAATAGAAGCATGATTAATTCTAAGGTTTCATTCCTTTTATTTTTAATAATGAGTGAGTAGTTTTTCTGAGGTTTGGTCGTTGGGTAAAGGCGCGCCACGATTCAATTAGAATTCGTCTCGCAACTTTTTCGTATATTAATTTAATTAAATAAATTTAGTTGGTGAAAATTACGTCCATTGGACGATCCGAGGCATTGCCGAGACTCATATGAGCGGGATCGGGGGACCACAACTTGTTCGCCGCTGTGTACGGAACCGGCAACCTTAGGATTCGCATCCTTCGGAGTTTCCAATTCTCCCTAAATTTAAACATTTTTTTAGAACCTTGAAAAGTAAGCAGCGAGTGGATTCTAATTGGGTAGCGAACACCGGATTTCCTACGACCGTGCCTCTCTTTTTAATCATTTGAGTAAGTTATCTGTTAGTATTAGTTAATTAATCAACTAAAAGACAAAGGGTGGCTACCTAAGAACTAATTTAAATACTACAACCCGAGGTTCCACAGCACACACTTCATCGTCCTTAGTGGATTCGACTCCGGACTTGCCGAATATTGTGCTACGTCGGTCTCCGCCCTACGCTTGGGCAACCCATTATTTTAGGACTAGAAAATCGTCAAGCATGGAACTTTTGCTACTCTTTGTGGGTGTTTCTGTTTCCGTTGAGAATTGGTCGGAGAAGAGGACGGTGAGGCGCGTCAAATTACAGCTGTCGTCTTCTTCTCCGTTTGTGTCTACGTCCGCTCCCTGCGGGGAACTTTCTCTACCACTTTTGGATAGTGTTTTCCGTACTCAGAGTATTCCTATCCAAACCATATGGATAACCCTTATCGTAGGTTTGCGTAGAGACTCGAAAAATCTTAATTATTGAAATATTTATTAAATGTCTAGTTGGGAAATTGTGGTTTAATTGGTGGTTAATTAGATTGGGGATTGAAATGAATGAATTGAGAGTTGAGGGAGTATAGGTGTGATAAGAAAATATAAGGGTATATAAGGTGTGTATATGGGGTGTAGGGGATCATTTTCCACCTCCCAAGTCTCTCTCATCCGTTCTCTCTGTCTCTCTCCTAGCCGAACTCTCTCTCTCTCTCACTCAAAACTCCGCCCAATATCTCAAGAACTTCAAGAATCAACCTCCCTCCGATCTTGCATTCACGTTCTTAAGCTCGGAAGTCCTTGGGTCAAGCTTTGATTAGGGTTTTCTTTGATTTCGAAGTTCAAAAAGGCTAGGGCTTGCTCAAATCTCATAGATCTTGGTGTTCGTTGCGAGGTAGGGACTTCATTACCTCTTTTATGTGTTTATATGTTGATATGATGTGAGAATCGAGCCTTGATCGTCTCCCTTCATTCATTTCGAAAGCTGTCGAAATCTGCAAAAATTGCCCGAAATCGCATAGGGATTGATCCCTAAACTTGGGGGATCGATCCCCCATTTCATTTCTGGTCCAGAAAGCCCAGGGATCGATCCCTGGTGATGGGGGGATCGATCCCTCCCCTCTCTGGAATTTTCTGCTCGTCTTTCGGGTTTTAGCCCAACTTCAAACGGCTATAACTTTCTCGTCCGATATCGGATTCATGAAAATTTTATATCGATTCGAAGGTCTTGAAGTTAGCTTTTCATTGCCACCAAAATCATTTAAAGACTCTAAGCATACAAAAAGTTATGACTGTTAGAGTGGGGGTATGTCGGTCTCCCAGCATCCATTGGCTACCCCTACGATTCTTGTTTTGCCATTATGACTTCCTATGCTTAGTGGATGTTATTTTTGACTCTTTGGCCTTTCGTTAGCAAGGAATAAATAATAGTTTACTTGGTTAAAATATCAATAAGATGCAACTTGCGAATGAATGATTGTTTGTGAATGTTTGTGGCATATTTGTGATATTGTTGGCATGTCGTGACATGTTTCATGAATGAATGAGGTTCAGAGAAAGTGTTAACTTAACTTGTATGTTGAGTGAGGAAATAGTTGTTTGAGTTGGTGGTCGATTTAGAAAGTCTTTTAACGCAAGGGGTGGTAATGCAAAAATTGAGATGGTCTCGTAACGCAAGGGGTGGTAATACGGAGATCCTAGATGTTGGTGCACACCGTAACGCTAGGGGTGGTAATACGGTAACTCTTGTAGTGCTATATGGTAACACAAAGGGTGAAAATACGGATGGTGGAGATTAGTGATAGAGAGTCGTGTCGAACCGTGGAGTTGCTTGAGTCTTATGAAGAATGTGGTTGATTGGTGATAGTGGCAACTCTTAAAATGGTTGTTATGAATAATTGGCATCCCTTTGAAATGATTCTTATCTATCGATTGAGTTATACCTTTGTGTCTTCATCTCTCTGCACTCGTCTTCATGTTTGCACATAGTATTGGTAAAGATTTTTCTAGTAGCTCAACCTAATCTTTCTTTTCAGGTTCAAATGCTGGTTAATAGCTCGCATGCATTGTTTGCTTGGAAGTAAAAGACCTTTTTGGACGCTATTTGCATTGAGTTACTTAATCATCTTTGTAATTGACAAAAATGCTTGACCGATTTCTAGTCCTAAAATAATGGGTTGCCCCAAGCGTAGGGCAGAGACCGACGCAGCATAATATCCGGTAAGTCCGGAATCGAATCCACAGAGACGGTAATGTGTGCTGACTAAAAATTCAGGTTGTTATAATTTAAATGGGCTCTTAGGTAGCCACCCCTTGACAATTGATTGAGATTTAATTAAAACCTACGAAACTTGAATGCGCTTTTCTAGAAAATTAAAATGAGGTATGATCGTAGGGTTCATAACACTCGTAACCAGTCCGGGTTAACCTGCTCTGTTTGGAGTTCTTAAAAGCGTTTAATTTTAGGTCGAAAAAGATACCCTGCAAGATGCGAGACCCTAAGGTTACCGTATACCCATGCGCAGCGAAGAATGAGTTTTGGACCCCCATCCACCCGTTCACATGGGCTCCGACAATGCCCAGGTTCGTCCGCAGGAAGTATTTTACCAATCTAAAATTATTCTTTTTCATTGGTTGATAAAAGAAGCAGTGCCCGAACTAGTCACGGTGTGCTAATCACACCACGACCCTACCTGCACGACTACTCACTCATTATTAAACAAGAAGCAAAAAGCAAAAGATCAAACCCTAAATTGAGACATGCTTCAATTACTCGAAACGAAAAATAAACAGGAGATCTAAACCAAACAAAAACAATCGAATAACTTTAATGAAGAACAAAAATTAAAACGAATTACCAGAATGCGAGTAATTAAATAAAACATCAAAAACTTCACTGGAACAAAATTCGAAACAAAACTATCCACTGTCCCGTTCTCTATTGTGCGGACGAAAAAGTGCTATACGGCAGCAGCAGCCTTTTTGTTCTTTTCCACGCAGGGAGCCCGTCCGAATTCCTTTCGTTTTTTTTCCAAAAAGCTGCTGCTTTTCTTTCCACGGCTCCTGAATCCCCACAGTAGGGTAACAAAGTAGGTTTTTATAGAAATTGAAAGGAAGAATCACATAGAAGCCCTTGGGTTTCATCTACTTTGCGCTTTGACCCAAAACTTTTGCTAACTTCCGTCTTTACCCCAAAATCTTGAAAATCAAGCTCGAGCAACCTTTATACATAACAACAAATAATAACATCAGTTAACAAAAATAAAAGACTAATAAATATAGATTGGAGGGCCAAAATATACATATTTTGGCACTTATCAGATGGGTTTGTAACTATTCATTCAAATATTTCCTTTTGAATAAACTGTTTGTAACTTAACAATTTGTTCGTACTTGTTTTAAATTTATTTGGGCCGGAGTGCCAATGTTGTATTTTCCTTAAATTTGGGGATTTGTTTGTAAAATTAAACAAGTGGGGACTCTTTTGGGATATTATTAATGATATGCGAGGACCTTTTATTAAAAGTGGAATATTTATTTGTGTTGAAAATTCAGGGCGTGACAGTTTGTTCCCATCGATGGGCTCCGGTTTGGGGTTTGTAGCCGTTTGGGCGGATTTTGAGTAATCAAAATCTTCTGAGTTTGTTAAAAAAAAAAGCATTTGGACTCTAAATAATTACCATACTCTAACATCCATTCATTACCCTTATCTCCAATCATTACTTTCATTTTTATCTCTAACTCACCAATCATTACCCTATCTCCCTACCCTAATTATTACAAATTCAAATTCAAAATCTAAATCCAAAAACCTTCAACCAAACAAGTCCAAAGTTATTCAAACTGTTTTGATGGAGTATATTAGAAGATGGCCCAAATGACTATGCCCCATCCAGAAATCTTTTTAAAAAATAAGTACTTATAATTTTCAAACTTAAAAATAGTGGGCTTACAAAAATAATTTTTAAATTTTTTTGCATCATTTAAAAGATCTCAATAAGATTTTTCAAACTAGATCCATATTATATATTTTTAGATTTCAATAAACTCATTATTTTTGCGAAAAGTCTAAGTACACATATAAATAGAGTACATATTCTACCCAGTTTTTTTGTGGGGCACACCTCAGGTCTCACACAAACAATCCGAGGTGTTCATTAAATGTAAAATATGTTTTTAAGGTCCCCTGCTAAAAATCAACTCAATCCAATATCTATAGATGTTTGATCCAATCATCTAACTATTCATTATCCGAAAATCAAAATAAAAAATTGGATGATCGGATTCAGCATCTATAAGTATGGATTGAGTTGATTTTTTGAGGGTGGGCCCTTGAAAAAATATTTTACATTTAATAAATATTTCGGATCGTTTATGTGGGACTCGAGGTGGGCCTCATAAAAAATCTGTGTAAAATACGTACCTATTTATATGTGTGGGAAGCAGCGTTATTATTTTTAAGCTTGAAAATTGCAAATAAGTACTTTTTTTTAAAAGGCCAAATAAGTACTTATTCAATGTTCAGCTTCAAAATTAAGTACTTATTTTTTTTAAAAAAACAATTTCAAGCTCAAAAATCATGTGTTTACGCAAATAATTTTTCTAGCAATATGGATCCCTTTTTTATCATTAATATGGATCCTGTTTGATAGATCTTATTGAGATCTTTTAAACGATGCAAAAAATAAAAAAATTATTATTTATTTTTATCATATTTGAGTTTAAAAATGTAAAATAAATACTTATTTTTTAAAAAGGGAATGTGGAACACCAAATGTATGGTCCATAGGCCATGGCCTCTCTTTATTAGCAAATTCCATGACAGGACACACATTTAGAAAGAAAATCAAGGGTGTGAAAATATATAAATGTTTTTCAAAAAAAGTACTTGAGCAACTCAAGATAGGCTTTAGATGGTGCTAGAGCAACTCCATTTATAGAAACTACTCTTTCACACAGAACTTTTAGCCATGTACTGAGCCACAGAGTTACCACACGTCTCACAAAACTCTCATCAAGTTCATCAGATAAGAAAAAACGACGACACCCATAAGGGATGAGACATAAGGGATGAGAACTATAGACCCCAAAAACAAAAAAAATAATAATCCACAAAAATCTACAAGAAATAATAGACTCACACACCTAAATTCAGTCGTCCAAACCGCCGACCAAGACCGCAACCATCATTGTCGCCACCACCGCTAACACAAGGGTGGCCAGGTGCAAAGACCACAGATCTAATTCCCGACCACCACAACAGCCATACACCACCATCCAACAACACCAAGTGCAATGACCTCTGGCCCAAGAACTAGGACCTCGTCTTGACTCGATCTATGCAACGCCCGAAACGACAAGGACGGGGATGGCTTGATAACTTCTATTTAGCTGCATGTGGTGAAGAAGATTGAGAAGAAGTGCACGCAGGTGGACTGCTCGCGAATGATCGGCTCCGTCAACGTCAAAGCGCACCAAGTTTAGAAAGGGAGAAGGATCCGAAGGGGGGGGTGGGGGGGTCCTTTCCCATGAAAACCCCTAATCGCCAAACTCAGAGAGAGAGTATATATGCATCATACATACTCCAGTTTTAAGAGATTACATCGCTTCTAATTTTTGTTGTTAAGCATGTGAGGGAAATGTGTAAACCCTGTTTTGAGTAAATATGTGGGGATAGTGGTGATGGAGCAATTAATACGACTTGAATGCCAATAGAATGTGGGATTAGGGTAGTCGTAGTTGCCAAAGCAAGGCTTTTTCAAGTGAAGGGTTTTACTCTAACGAGTTACTAGTTTAGTAATCCCAACAAAAAGAGAAAGTCTACTTAAATACTATCCAATTAGCTCCTTTTTTTTATCCCCTGCACCTTTTGTGTTTTTCTTTTTTGTTCTCTTGCACCTTCTGTGTTTTTCTTTTTTGTTCTCTTATTCTTGAAAAGTTGCAAACTATTTGCTCGTATCTTCAACCTAATTTTGTTCTACAGCATAGTTTAAAATATCGACTCCTTGCGAAAGCTACCAACCTAACTATATAGCATTTGATATAAAGGAATATAGTATTAAAAATCCAATTGGTGGGGTAGACCGTGTTTGGTTCCTTTTGTAACGATAAATAACATACTTTCTCCTATTATTAAATTGTTTTCACCCTAAGAAAGTCATTAATTCAAATTCGAACCCCTTGTAATTATGTTTTCGTATTGTCAACCCATTACATATAGTGAATTAGTCCTAACCTATTACTCAATTACTCTGACTTGAAAAGCCACTTGCCTCGGGATGTATTTTTAAGGGGGAAAAAATCTGTTTGACCTAGAATACAATCTTATAGGATCGAGTTTCACTTAAACTTATGGTTCCTAGATTATCTCCCTAATCCAATGTCGATCTTATTGAGAATCAAGACTTACTCTCCATATCTCTAGAAGGTTTCATAGAATTCAACATTATTCTAGAGTAATTTGGAATATCCTAGAATATGGTAGAGTATTCTTGAACTCTATCGGATAGCTCCGGGTTTCTAATCTACTATAAAAGGTGTGGAAAGTTCTAGAATTTGGTTGAGGAGAAACTACCTAGTCAAGAATCCAAATCTCAAAAAAAAAAAAAAAAAAAACTAAAATAGCTTCAGTAATATGGAACAAGAAACATAACATTCATTGATAAGTTTATTGTAGACTAAAGCCAACACATAAGCCAAACAAACTTGTAATTACATCAAGTACTCAAAGCCTTATAAATAGTCTGGCACACAAATACTCAACCAACAGAATTAAAATTAATGAGCAAAACAAACTTGAAATTACATCAACTCATGAAGTCTCTTGAATGAGAAATATGTTATGGGAAAGTGAAACCCTAACCTAAAAGTCGAAAACTATTATACTGATATACACGGATATCCATATAAGCATACATACATCATATATACATATGAGGGGGTTTCTGACGTGACAGGGCGGGGATCGGGTGGAGATTGGGGTGGGGATAGACACATATTTTCCCTCTACCCATTCCTTGAATTTTAAAAAAAAAATTATCCATGAATCTTACCCAATCTCCTAAAAAAAAAATTCCCCGAATCCCATACCCATTCACGATGGGGATCAAACTGGCTAAGGTCAGATAGACCGAAATGGTCATCCCTACTCTTCTCCATGTGTTCATCTTTTGTTTGATTTTATCTGTTAGTATTTCCATGTGATTAAGGGGGTGTTTTCGGAAGTGAAAATTTTATTATTTGTGGTTGGAAAGTTGTTAGGTGCTTCCAGTAGTGAATAAAAGTTAATAAGTTATTGAGAAATGTTAAGTTGTTTCCCGTAGTAAATAAATTGTTGATGGGTATTTGAGTGAAAAAGTTGTCGATAAACCTTTCTTGTTAGTAGAAACGAGATGATAAAATGCTGAAACTTTTTTGTTAGTAGAAACGAGAAGGTAAAATCCGTTAAATTTTTAGTGGAAACGGGGCCTAATTTATGCTTTAGGCATTTCTAAAGTATTAGAACAAATGTACTATTTTTCAACATTTTTTTAGGTGCATTGACAAGATGTGTGCCATAAGTCAACTAGTTGGTAGCGTGGTCAACAATAGAGAGTGATAATTCATTTAAATTATGTTTTAAGCGCACTACTTCATGCTTTCAGAATCAACAACAATGCCTGATTTATATACCTAATGAAATTTTTATTTTTTAAATATAATAAATAATTTAAACAAAGTAAGGATTGCATCGACAAACTTCAGCAAAGATGCAACCTCAACATGCATATGAAGTGCTAGATCATTATCAAGTTTGTGAAATTATTCAATAATTTGGGAGCACTGTCACATGGTGCACCTAACCACAGTACCACCACGCATTTTTGTGCGGTTTATGACTAAATGTATAGACTCCACATTAAATGTACAACTTTTGAGTGGATCAAAAACACCACGTGGCAGTACTTCCGAATTACTGACTCCGTACTCATCAAGTTATAGTCTTGAAAGGGTATGATTGGTCGTTCAAGATTCTACAATCTTTTATATTTCGGTAATTGATGCGTATTTTATACCAAAAGAGGACGAGAATATTTTAAGGCGGAGAGGGTCACCACTCAATTTTGCACTGGTTTGAGCTTATCCTAGTAGTCAGTTATATGTGGTTCCACATGCATCAGCTCATTCATCGGAAACCATTGGAAAATTCATTTGTTGGTCTTGGACCACAACGTGGTGCCTAAATATCAGACCACACTACTGTACGGACCCCAGGAAAATTTTTTATGGATAAGGGTGTTGTTTCAAGTCTGATTTTGTCACCCTCATCTAAAGAAGGTGAAAATTACATTCACTCATACAAATAGAAATTGTGTAAAGTTCACTGGATCAATACACTTTTTGGTAATAACAAAGTTAGTTTGTGAAGGAATTCACTTTTTTTTTTTTGCGGGTAACAAAATTATTCTCGTGTTAGGGCGCCAAGACCACTGAATAATTACTCGAAACGAGCCCTGCTATCAGCAAAGAAGATTTGTAGGGAACCACGCAAGGAAAAACACGTTTGGTTCCATTCCGGATCCCACAAAAATCTAAAAAAATATCCAAGAATTCCTGAATATTATTTTATGGGGCCCTATAAAAAATCAGCCTCAACGGGCGAACAGAGTAGTTTCGCGTTATGAATCCAAAAGTAATACTTACCGAAGGTCATTAGAGCTTATTTTTTATAGGGCCCTATAAAATAATATTCAAAAATTTATGAATATTTTTCTAGATTTTTGTAGAACCCGAAATAGGCCAAAACGCGTTTTTCCTTGCGTGATTTCCTACAAAACTTTCTTACTATTAGAATTTCCGTCATACTATATACACAGTTACTAGTTGGACATAGTTATCAAATAAAATATAAACAGTTACTAGTTGGAGATAGCTATCAAATAAATGAGGTATTTAAAATACGGTTTGGTGTCACATGTTCATGACTAAATGTATAGACTCCACATTAAATGTACTATTTTTGAGTGGTTCAAAAACACCACGTGGCTGTACTTTCGAATTACTGACTCCGTACTCATCAAATTTTAATCTTGAAAGGGTATGATTGGTTGTTCAAGATTCTGCAATCTTTTTTATTTTGGTAATTGATGCGTATTTTATACCAAAAGAGGACGAGAATATTTTAGGGCGGAGAGGGTCACCTCTCAATTTTGCACTGGTTTGAGCTTAGCCTAGTAGTCAGTTTTATGTGGTTCCACATGCATCAGCTCATTCATCGGAAACCATTGAAAAATTCATTTGGGGGTCTTGGACCACAACTTGGTGCCTCAATATAAGACCACACTATTGTACAGACCCCAGGAGAATTTTTTGTGGATAAGGTGTTGTTTCAAATCTGATTTTGTCACCCTCATCTAAAGAAGGTGAAAATTACATTCACTCATACTAATGGAAATTGTGTAAAGTTCACTAGATCAATACACTTTTTGGTAATAACAAAGTTAGTTTGTGATGGAATTCACTTTTTTTTTTTTGTGGGTAACAAAATTATTCTCGTGTTGGGGCGCCAAGACCACTAAATAATTACTCGAAACGAGCCCTCCTATCCGCAAAGAAGATTTGTAGGGAACCACGCAAGGAAAAACGCGTTTGGTCCCATTCCGGATCCCACAAAAATCTAAAAAAATATCCATGAATTTCTTAATATTATTTTATGGGGCCCTATAAGAAATCAGCCTCAACGGGCGAACTGAGTAGTTTCACGTTATGAATCCAAAAAAAATACTTACCGATGTTCGTTAAAGCTTATTTTTTACAGGGCCCCATAAAATAGTACTCAAAAAGTTATGGATATTTTTTTAGATTTTTGTAGAACCCGAAATATGCCCAAACACGTTTTTCCTTGCGTGATTTCCTACAAAGCTTCCTTACTATTAGAATTTCCTTCATACTATATTCACAGTTACTAGTTGGAGATAGCTATCAAATAAATGAGGTATTTAAAATACGGTTTGGTGTCACAGGTTCAGGACTAAATGAATAGACTCCACATTAAATGTACAATTTTTGAGTGGATCAAAAACACGACGTGGTTGTACTTCCGAATTACTGACTCTGTACTCATCAAGTTTTAGTCTTGAAAGGGTATGATTGGTTGTTCAAGATTCTACAATCTTTTTTGTTTTGGTAATTGATGCGTATTTTATACCAAAAGAGGACGAGAATATTTTAGGGCGGAGAGGGTCACCTCTCAATTTTGCACTGGTTTTAGCTTAGCCTAGTAGTCAGTTTTATGTGGTTCCACATGCATCAGCTCATTCATCGGAAACCATTGGAAAATTCATTTGGGGGTCTTGGACCACAACTTGGTGCCTCAATGAAAGACCACACTACTGTGCAGACCCCAGGAAAATTTTTTGTGGATAAGGGTATTGTTTCAAGTCTGATTTTGTCACCCTCATCTAAAGAAGGTGAAAATTACATTCACTCATACTAATAGAAATTGTGTAAAGTTCACAGGATCAATACACTTTTTGGTAATAACAAAGTTAGTTTGTGATGGAATTCACATTTTTTTTTGCAGGTAACAAAATTATTCTCGTGTTGGGGCGCCAAGACCACTGAATAATTACTCGAAATGAGCCCTCCTACCCGAAAAGAAGATTTGTAAGGAACCACGCAAGGGAAAACGCGTTTGGTCCCATTCCGGATCCCACAAAAATCTAAAAAAATATCCATGAATTTCTTAATATTATTTTATGGGGCCCTATAAAAAATCAGCCTCAACGGGCGAACTGAGTAGTTTCACGTTATGAATCCAAAAGTAATACTTACCGATGTTCGTTAGAGCTTATTTTTTACAAGGCCCCATAAAATAGTATTCAAAAAGTTATGGATATTGTTCTAGATTTTTGTAGAACCCGAAATATGCCCAAACACGTTTTTCCTTGCGTGGTTTCCTACAAAGCTTCCTTACTATTAGAATTTCCGTCATACTATATTCACAGTTACTATTTGGAGGTAGCTTTCAAATAAATGAGGTATTTAAAATACGGTTTGGTGTCACAGGTTCAGGACTAAATGAATAGACTCCACATTAAATGTACAATTTTTGAGTGGATCAAAAACACCACGTGGTTGTACTTCCGAATTACTGACTCCATACTCATCAAGTTTTAGTCTTTAAAGGGTATGATTGGTTGTTCAAGATTCTACAATCTTTTTTATTTTGGTAATTGATGCGTATTTTATTCCAAAAGTGGACGAGAATATTTTAGGCTGAGAGGGTCACCTCTCAATTTTGCACTGGTTTGAGCTTAGCATAGTAGTCAGTTTTATGTGTTTCCACCTGCATCAGCTCATTCATCGGAATCCATTGGAAAATTCATTTGGTCTTGGACCACAACGTGGTGCCTAAATATAAGACCACACTACTGTATGGACCCCAGGAAAATTTTTTGTGGATAAGGGTGTTGTTTCAAGTCTGATTTTGTCACCCTCATCTAAAGAAGGTGAAAATTACATTCACTCATACTAATAGAAATTGTGTAAAGTTTACAGGATCAATACACTTTTTGGTAACAACAAAGTTAGTTTGTGGTGGAATTCACTTTTTTTTTTGCGGGTAAATAAATTATTCTCGTCTTGGGGTGCCAAGACCACTGAATAATTACTCGAAACGAGCCCTGCTATCCGGAAAGAGGATTTGTAGGGAACCACGCAAGGAAAACGCGTTCAGTCCCATTCCGGAACCCACAAAAATCTAAAAAAATATCCATGAACTTCAGAATATTATTTTATGGGGCCCTATAAAAAATCTGCCTCAATGGGCGAACTAAGTAGTTTCGCGTTATGAATCCAAAAGTAATACTTACTGATGTTCGTTAGAGCTTATTTTTTACAGGGCCCCATAAAATAATATTCAAAAATTTATAGATATTTTTCTAGATTTTATTAGAACCTGAAATAGGCCGAAACGCGTTTTTACATGCGTGATTTCCTACAAAGCTTCCTTACTATTAGAATTTCCGTCATACTATATACACTGTTACTAGTTGGAGATAGCAATCAAATAAAATATACATAGTTACTAGTTGTAGATAGCTATCAAATAAATGAGGTATTTAAAATACGGTTTGGTGTCACAGGTTCATGACTAAATGTATTCCACAGTAATTGTACAATTTTTGAGTGGATCAAAAACACCACAGGCAGTACTTCCGAATTACTAACTCCGTACTCATCAAGTTTTAGTCTTGAAAGGGTATGATTGCTTGTTCAAGATTCTAAAATCTTTTTTATTTGGGTAATTGATTTGTATTTTATACCAAAAGAGGATGAGAATATTTTAGGGCGGAGAGGGTCACCTCTCAATTTTGCACTGGTTTCAGCTTAGCATAGTAGTCAGTTTTATATGGTTCCACATGCATCAGCTCATTCATCGGAAACCATCGGAAAATTCAATTGGTGGTCTTGGACCACAACACGGTGCCTAAACATCTTTATCCACTACACATTTTTAAGAGTTACACTATTAAATGAATGGACCCAGGAAAATTTTTGGTGGGCAAGGTTGTTGTTTCAAGTCTGATTTTGTCACCCTCATCTAAAGAAGGTGAAAATTACATTCACTCTTATTAACAGAAATTGTGTAAAGTTCGCAAGATCAATACACTTTTTGGTAATAACAAAGTTAGTTTGTGATGGAATTTACTCTCTTTTTTTGCGGGTAACAAAATTATTCTCGTGTTGGGGCGCCAAGACCACTGAATAATTACTCGAAACGAGCCCTGCTATCCGCAAAGAAGATTTGTTAGGAACCACGCAAGGAAAAACGCGTTTGGTCCCATTCCGGATCCCACAAAAATCTAAAAAAATATCTATGAATTTCTTAATATTATTTTATGGGGCCCTATAAAAAATCAGTCTCAACGGGCGAACTGATTAGTTTCACGTTATGAATCCAAAAGTAATACTTACCGACGTTCGTTAGAGCTTATTTTTTATGGGGCCCCCTAAAATAATATTCAAAAACTTATGGATATTTTTCTAGATTTTTGTAGAACCCGAAATAGGCCCAAACGCGTTTTTCCTTACGTGATTTCCTACAAAGCTTTCTTACTATTAGAATTTCCGTCATACTATATACACAGTTACTAGTTGGACATAGCTATCAAATAAAATATCCACAGTTACTAGTTGGAGATAGCTATCAAATAAATGAGCTATTTAAAATACGGTTTGGTGTCACAGGTTCATGACTAAATGTAAAGGCTCCACTTTAAATGTACAATTTTTGAGTGGATCAAAAACACCACTTGGCAGTACTTCCGAATTACTGACTCCGTACTCATCAAGTTTTTGTCTTGCAAGGGTATGATTGGTTGTTCAAGATTCTACAATCTTTTTTATTTGGGTAATTGATGCGTATTTTATACCAAAAGAGGACGAGAATATTTTAGGGCGGAGACGGTCACCCACTCACCTCTCAATTTTGCACTGGTTTGAGCTTAGCCTGGTAGTCAATTTTATGTGGTTCTACATGCATTAAGTCATTCATTGGAAACCATTGGAAACTTCATTTGGTGGTCTTGGACCACAACGTGGTGCCTAAACATCTTTACCCACTACACATTTTTAAGAGTTATACTATTAAATGTACGGACCCAGGAAAATTTTTTGTGGGTAAGGGTGTTGTTTCAAGTCTGATTTTGTCACCCTCATCTAAAGAAGGTGAAAATTACATTCACTCTTATTAACAGAAATTGTGTAAAGTTCACAGGATCAATGCACTTTTTGGTAATAACAAAGTTAGTTTGTGATGGAATTCATATTTTTTTTTGCGGGTAACAAAATTATTCTCGTGTTAGGGCGCCAAGACCACTGAATAATTACTCGAAACGAGCCCTACTATCCGCAAAGAAGATTTGTGGGGAACCACGCAAGGAAAAACGCGTTTGGTCCCATTCCGGATCCCACAAAAATCAAAAAAAATATCCATGAATTTCTGAATATTATTTTATGGGGCCCTATAAAGAATTAGCCTCACCGGGCGAACTGAGTAGTTTCGTGTTAAGAATCCAAAAGTAATAATTACCGATGTTCGTTAGAGCTTATTTTTTATAGGGCCCATTAAATAATATTCAAAAAAATTTGGATATTTTTCTAGATTTTTGTAGAACCCGAAATAGGCCCAAACGCGTTTTCCTTGCATGATTTCCTACAAAGCTTCCTTACTATTAGAATTTCCGTCATACTATATACACAGTTACTAGTTGGAGATAGCTATCAAATACATGAGGTATTTAAAATACGGTTTGGTGTCACAGGTTCATGACTAAATGTATAGACTCCACATTAAATGTACAATTTTTGAGTGGATCAAAAACACCACGTGGCAGTACTTCCGAATTACTGACTCCGTACTCATCAAGTTTTAGTCTTGAAAGGGTATGATTGGTTGTTCAAGATTCTACAATCTTTTTTATTTGGGTAATTGATGCAAATTTTATACCAAAAGAGGACGAGACTATGTTAGGGCGGAGAGGGTCACCTCTCAATTTTGCACTGGTTTGAGCTTAGCCTGGTAGTCAGTTTTATGTTGTTCCACATGCATCAACTCATTCATCGGAAACCATTGGAAAATTCATTTGGTGGTCTTGGACCACAACGTGGTGCCTTAACATCTTTACCCACTACACATTTTTAAGAGTTACACTATTAAATGTACGGGCCCAGGAAAATTTTTTGTGGGTAAGGGTGTTGTTTCAAGTCTGATTTTGTCACCCTCATCTAAAGAAGATGAAAATTACATTCACTCTTATTAACAGAAATTGTGTAAAGTTTACATGATCAATACACTTTTTGGTAATAACAAACTTAGTTTGTGATGGATCTACACTTTTTTTTGCGGGTAACAAAATTATTCTCGTGTTGGGGAGCCAAGACCACGGAATAATTACTCGAAACGAGCTCTACTATCCACAAGGAAGATTTGCGGGAAACCACGCAAGAAAAAATGCCTTTGGCCCCATTCCGGATCCCACAAAAATCTAAAAAAATATCCATAAATTTCTGAATATTATTTTATGAGACCCTATCAAAAATCAGCCTCAACGGGCAAACTGAGTAGTTTCCCTTATGAATCCAAAAGTAATACTTACCGATTATCTTTGGAACTTATTTTTTACAGGGCCATATAAAATAATATTAAAAAAATTATAATTATTTTTTTAGATTTTTTAGGAACCCAAAATAGGTCCAAACTCGTTTTTCCTTGCATGGTTCCCTGCAAATCTTCCTTACTATTAGAATTTCCAGTCACGCTATATGAACAGTTATAGTTGGAGATGAGAGCTGCTACACACACAACAGTCTGTGCACAGATTGTGCACAGATTTTTTTGTGGGGTCCACCACGGGTCTCACACAAATCATCCGAGCCGTTCATTAAATTTAAAATAGTTTTTCAAAGGTCCCCGTAAAAAATAGGCTCAATCCAATACCTATAGGTACTTCATCCAATCATCTAACTTTTCATTCAGATTTTTGATTAATGAAAAGTTATGTGATTGGATCGAGCACTTATAAGTATCGGATTGAGCTTATTTTTTATGGGGTCCCTTAAAAAAGTGTTTTACATTTAATAAACGGCTTGGATGATTCGTGTGGAATCCGTGGTGGGCTCCACAATAAAATCTGTGCACAATCTGTGAATAAAGTGTATGTGTGTGTAGACTTTCTGGTTGGAGATAGCTATCAAATAAATGAGGTATTTAAAATACTGTTTGGTGTCACAGGTTTCGCGTATATAGCTATGTACAGACGAAGAGATCACAACCATGTACCACTTTTCATTTCTCGATCATTTTTCATCACTCTAAACTTATGAACACCACAGAATCCATGGAGGAGGAGAGGATTGAAACGACGATGAGCAACTTACCCCCTGAAATCCTTCGCCAAATCGTTTCATTATTTTCATTGAAAGAGGCTGTAAGAACCAGCACTCTCTCCACCTCATGGAAAACCCTCTGGACTCCATTCCAAGTCGAATTCGACTCCGATTCGAATCAAATTACCGGTGATACCGACGATGAAGCTAGCAAGAAGATAAATCAAATCGTGGGTTTGCTCTCGAAGTCCTCCAGTTCTCCAGAGCTTTGGAGATTTTCTCTCCAAACGGAGAAGACACAGAAACCACTGTTTTTCTCAGCTGCCAAGGGTGGAGGAGGAGGAGAAGAGCTGCATCTTGATTTCCTTGCAAAAGAAAATGAAATTCAGCGTAATTTCAAATTGGTTTACGACCCGACTCCTCGAATCTCCAATTTGTCTTCGATAAAGACTCTGCATCTGGTTTCTGTCAACAAAATTGCCGAGGACTTGGTTTCGACTCTGTTTTCCAGCTGCCGGTTTCTCGAAAGCTTGAAGCTTGAGAAATGCAGTGGGATTCAGAGCATCGATATCAAAGCAAGTGACTCTCTCAAGAGTTTTGAAGTGGTGGGTTGTGAAGAGTTAGAAAGTATCGCGATTTCTGCACCGAATTTGAAGTCGTTGTGGTACAGAGGAGCGCTTCCTCTGATTCAGATGAATGGATGTCTGAATTTGGTTGATGTGGTGCTTGATTTGAGAGAAGGATTTGGCAGAAGTGAATTTGATTGTGAGGATGTTTTGAATCTTCTTTCCTCTCTCAAGGATGTTGAGATTCTCAAGATTAGTGGGTGGCTTCTTGAGGTATTTTTTACAATCTCTTGTTTCGTTTTCTTTTGGTGTTTTTTCCTTGCATTCTTTTGGCTTACCACCTTTGAGTTTTTTTTTCCTTTTTCATCTAAACTATGCACATTTTTTCTACTTAGTCCCTAAACTATCGATTTGATAATTTCATCTCCTCAACTATCATACCGTTACCTATTTAGTACAATAGATAATGAAAATTAGAAATTTGGATGAAAAATGTCATGTAAGGCCCTGTATGGACCATGTAAAGCAAATACTTCATTATAAGAGTCTTAGAAATAAAAATTAATTATGACCCTTTAGGATAAAATGATCAAAAAATAAGATAATCGCACCTGTTCAAACAAATTAAAAATTGAACCAATTAATTTTTTTACAAGATTCATGTATTAGAATCTTACGTGGCATTTTATATAGACTAATGCATATATATATATATATATATATATATATATATATATATATATATATATATATATATTAAAAAGACTGAATTCTTTATATAGAATTTAGACTATTTCTATATTAAAAATATGGTTAAAAATTAGGCGATCCAAACAGGGACGAATGGAGTAAAAAATATGGTTAAAAAATTCTGTGCTCCAATTTTCAATCTGTTGAAATCGGTGCGAAGGTCTTATTTTTTTGATTATTTCATGCTAAAAGGTTATAGTTAATTTTTTTTTTCTAAAACTCTAATAATCAAGTATCTACTCTAAAAGATTCCAAATAAAAAGTATATATTTAATTATGATAGCCCTTGAGATAAAAATTAATCATGACTCTTTAAAATAATATCTTCTCACTGTTTTAAACATATTGAAAACTAGAGCACTTAATTTTTTTAGAAGGTCTATATACTAAAAAAAAATGGTTAAGAAATTATATGCTCCAATTTTCAATCTGTTGAAATCGGTGTGAAGGTCTTATTTTTCTGATCATTTCATCTTAAAGGGTCATAATTAACTTTTATCTCTAAAACTCTCATAATCAAGTATTTGCTCTACAGGGTTCCAAAAAAGCCTTACATGACAGTTTCCATCCAAATTCCCAACTTTCGTTATCTATTGGACTAAGTAGGTAACAGTATGATAGTTGAGAAGATGAAATCGTCAAATTAATAATTTAGAGACTAAGTAGAAAAAAGGTGCATAATTTGAGAGATAAAAAAGAAAAAAGAAAAAAGAAACTTTACAATCTTTTGATCACATCCTTTTGGTGTTTTTGGAAGCAGTCCAGTATGAGAACCTCTTTTTTTTTTTCACTTTATTGGAGTTTCTTGAATGCTCAATTTGTTATCTAACTTGAACTACTTTTTCCACTTGAAAAAGTGGTTGTGTGCAGCAGGGGTGGTTTTCGAAAGGCTTCAGTTCAGATTCAACAAGTTGAAAGAATTAAGCTGGTTTGATGCTTTGATGAACCAGACAAAGATTGATTCATTGGCTTGCTTCTTGCACATATCACCTCACTTGGAAATATTGTTTGTCAAGGTGAGACAGTACTCAACAATTTAAGTGAAAGTGATACATAACCAAAACCATTTATTAAATAATTTTTTGGGCGTAATCTTGGATATTTTCAAAAATATTAGGGTAAAAGTCATAATTTTTTACTTTTTCAATTCATCTTGAATAATTCACAAAAATTTGAAGCAAAACTAACAAACTCAAAAAAAAAATTCATATTTGAATAAATACAAAACTCAAAAAACCCATAAAGCTCTTTGTGGAACAAGGCCCTAAGCCATAAAAGAATTTGTGCAGAGTAGACTCTAAAACTTAAAGTTGAAAGTACACAGAGACCTCTTCAACTATGCCTTTTTTTCACGGGAACCCCCTAAAGTTTAAAACCATCTGTACAGACCTCCTCAACTATATGAAATGAAAAATTGACAAACTTTGTTAACGGAATGAGGCGAAATGATGATTCTACCCCTAAAAAATCTCCCACACTGACCCCTCATTTATAAAAATTGTCTGCACTAACCCCTTCATCTTAACGTTCTTTTTGACAGAATAGTGTTAATTGGTTAACAATGATAGTTGAGAGAGTCTCCCTTACTTTCACCAAACTTAAACGTTACCTAATATATGCATGTATTTGATTTTGTTTCCTTAGAAAGTGATCATCTATATTTCATGAAATTTAGGATGGTGCTAATGCCACGAGGGTATTTGTTAGACACATGATAAATTGTGTGGAGTAACCATTATACCCCTGTTCAGACAAACCGATGGAGAAATCAATGCTCTCCTCTCTCACCTCTCTCACACAATCGTTTTAGCAACTCACCCTTCCTTTTCCCTTCTCCTTCAAAGGCACACCACTACAATTCCTCTACTCTCTGCACCACTCCAATTCCTCAACTCTCCTTCCTGATTTCTTTTAACCCTTTGTAATTTCCAACACCACAAAACCCACTTCGCCCTCTCTCTCACCAGAAATCAGCCACAGCGCCCCATCCATCCCTCTTTTCATTTTATCTTTTTTCCTCTTCACGCTTGATTTAATGCTGCAGACTATGCCTTAAGTTATTCTATGTTTAGATAAAAAGAGGAAGGAACTGGAGTGATGCTCGATTCGGAAGTCAGCAGCGTTTCGGCTGTGACGTTGTCATCGGTGAAAGTGGTCGGCAATAATATGGTCTTGTGCGCATGGGGCAAGTCGCAAGAAGTTTTTGATTTGTGAACTCAGAATTTCTACATCCCGGATTTGTTTCCTTGGATGTTAAATTTTTTTTTGTTTTTGGTTTCCCTCGAGATAACGATCCACAAAATAAAGAGAACTGAGATTAAAGACAAGAAATATGAGGAAACAATTGAGAGGAGAGGAGAGGAGTTCGGAGAGAAGAGAGAAGAGAGGGAATGGCCTAAATGGGTGTATTGATGTGAGAGAAAATGGGTTTAGTGGAAGAGTCAAGAAACAGTCAACTAGTTAAGGGTAAACCTGTCAGAGTAAATACACAGTTGTGCAATTAACAAATACCCTCGTGGCATTAGCGCCACCCGAAATTTATTCCTCTTTTTGCATATACCTTATTTTGAAGGAAGATAAAATTTTCTTCTCATTACCTTTCTTCCACTTCATTTTCTCCCCATTTTTTCTCTTCTTCTTAACCCATTGGAATTATGTGCAGATTGATCAAAATTTGAGCTCCATTTTTCCTGCCCATATTTCCACCAATACTGGCACGAGCCTCACTTGTGGATGGACTACGAAACAGTGATGTCGCATGCTTGTCAACTTGAACATCTGAAAATCATTCAATTGGAAGGTTTTGCAAATGAAAAGGATGATCAGTTGATGATGCTAATGAATCTTTTGATAGGCCAGTCAGTTGCTCTTAAGTCCATGACTGTGATATCACCGGAAAAAGAGTCACGCCGAGTCAGGAAAATACCGAAGAGTCAGTTAAAGCAAACATCCGCGTGCAATCCGAAGTGGATAGTTATTTCTTCTCCGAACGAGGACCACTTTTTTGCATTAATCGAAGACAGGAAATAATTTCCTTTGGTTGTAAATTTAGGTGATCAAGCTTTATGATTTTCTTTTTTTGGGGGAGGGAGGACTGAACTGTTGTAAAATGGGAGGAATTGGATGGCCCTACAAAAATAATTGATTGAATAAAATCAATTCTGTACAGATTAAACTTGTTTTTTCCGTAACTGGACATGCAAGAAAAAGTCTTCCAGTTATATTTCTGTTTGACCCCAAAAAAAAAGTCTTCTAGTTTACAGTGTCAAATTTATTTGATCCAGGAATTGTCCTTTTCACTTTGTGCCAATTTTGTTTGCTTTATGAAACGTAATCTGTGGATAAAATCGGGAGAACCGTGCCCCATGGATTGGTTCGAAGCCAGATCATAGGACTTTTGGTCTAGACACGAATTGCATTTTCTTAGAACCACGCGTGACTCCGTTTCATTCTAGGATTCATAAGCATCCGAACCGATCTAGAGCGTGGACAACCCTAGTCTTGAATTAGGTTCAATGTCAATATTTTACTTCCTATAACATTTGAGAGTTGCATATATAGTATTATATAATAGAGAATTGATATTCATGCTCCCTTTTTGTTATCCCCACTCTCTAATTTGTTTGTTAGTGTTGATTTTTTTTTTTATAAAAGACACAAAAAGAGTATGTATAACAAAAAGGAAGTGTGAATATCAATTCCCTATATAATACTAGGATTATTCATGCCTAAAGGCATGAAGCAACGCGTTTTGAAACACAATTTAAACGAATTATCACTCTCTACTGTTGACCACCCTGCCAGATTATGGAATGCATATTTTCAAAATGCATTCTCAAAACTATACTTTGAGGCCTCGTTTGATAACAGTGATAAATGGTTGAGATTCATAAGAAGATGGGATTAGGATTGAGATTGTAATGAGAATGGATTGCTAAGGAGATGGGATCTGCAAGAGTTTTTGAAATCTCATTTTTGCATTCTAGTTTTTCGGTAGGGATGAAAAGACCTAATTACCCCTGCCTTTTTATCACATTTTTTGAAATTGCTCGCATGTTATTTGTTACCCTAGCCCTTATCCTCTCCCAACGTATTAGACCTATGGGATCGATGTTATAATAAATTAATATTACCTTATTATAATAAATTAATATTACCTTAAAATTTTCTAAGAAAATATTCAAGACAATTTAGTTAGAAAAAAATTGAAGACTTATAAATATGGGACACATGTATTAAAGAAGATATTTTAATTCATAGGAATGATATTTAAAAATTAATGTCAATCTAAAAAGGGTTCCTACTAGATAACACCCATTGGGCAGTCAACTTATGAGAACAAATAAAGGTTCTTAAATCAAGGAGCAACCACCAGTCCCTCTTCCCATCCCATCTAATTCAGCATTTAGTTTACATCATTATAGTGTGGTCGCTCATCTTTTCTTAGATGGAATGACAATTTTAACCTTCTTTTTTTCTGCCCCTTGAGAAAACCCCGCTTGGCCTCCCCCTCTCTCTCTACAATTTTTTTGAACACCTCTCTCTCCCTACAATAATGGCAGCAAAATCCCTCCCATCTCGCCGAAAACCCTTTTTCCTTCCTCATTTTTTTATCCTAAAATAACTTGACCCTCCTACCTCTCTTTTTCCGAACCCTCTTCAAAACTGATGGAAATGTGAGTGTATAATTGTTTTTGTTTATTGGCTAGACAAGAAACCCCTTTTAGAAACAATAAGAAAATTCAAGTTTCAAATTCAGTCACATATCCTTTCAAATCGAATTGGGGGATGGTGCTGTGCAGTGGTGTGCACAGCACCGTGCTGTGCACCTCCGAGCCGTCAGATCGTTGGTTGTCAAGATGAGATCCGAGCCGTCAGATGCACGATCCGATGGCTCGGAGGTGCACAACACAGTGCTGTGAACTCACTGCACAACACTAACCCGAAGTCCTTTCAAATCATACCGAAGTACAAAAAAAAAAACATATCCTTTCAAAACTGTGATATAGTCAAATTAGAGCCGAACTGCGGACAATCAATTCATTATTGCAACTAGCTAGCGATTCAGAAAAAGAATGGTGCATGTTCTGAACTTCCCATGGATCGACAAAAACACTTATCCTTATATGAAATTGGGAATCAATAAGGTCCGGTTTCGCCTAATGAAAATGCTGGATTAGTTTTTTGTTTTTAGACTAAGTTCCACTAACTAAAATAAAATAAGTACTTATTTTTTGAATTAAATGTGATATATGGTTAGAGAATGATTTGTCTCGTAAAACAAAAAATAAGTACTCAGAAAATAAGAACCTTAGCAAAACGAGACCTATTCTAATAATTCATCGTCAAGACATATCAATAATTCACTTAACGCAAAAGTAACAAATGAAAAAAAAAATTGAGTAACAAAAATGATCCGGCTTTTCTTTACAATATAAAGACATTAAAGGTAGTGAAAAATTATTCTTTCAAATTTTTTCATTTTAATAATTATTTGAGTCTTTATAATACTTTTTTACTTTTTAAAATTTTATTTATCAAAACGAGTGATTAATTCACAAATTTTGGCACAAATTTGATAGGACTTTAAAGAAAGACAATTAGAAAACACTAACAAAAAGACAATAAAAATTTAGCTGAAATGAGAATCAAGGATAAAATGAAGATTGAAATATTAAAACACATATGGTGAATTTGGGTAATGAAGGAGAAAGGTAAATTTTTTTTTTAATAAGCACTTCATTTTTTGGAGTTAAGAAGTGAAGACCCACAATTTAGATTGGAGAAAATGGGTGATGGCCTGATGGGTCAATTTTGTCATTTCACTTCGCAACATACATCACTTCAGGCTCTCTTCAGCATAGGGGAGAGAAAGGCTGCCCTTGCATTTGAACTGAAAGGACTGGCCTATTAAGCGCGTGGAAGGAGAAATTATTCGTTGCCCCAAGGGCAACACGTCATTTTTGCCAAGGTGGTGCCTCTCACCAATCAAAATCAACCATGTGGGTTAATTACAGTCTGAAAGTCTACTTGGGGCAGTAAAATATCCACTGACACACATTTCTCTCTCTCCACCATGACATAGCCTTTCTCTCTCTAAAATAGACTTGTACACCTAAAAATTCAAACTAGACGTGTACACCTAAAAATTCAAACTCAAAGTTCTGTTTTGTAGAAGCAAAAGAAGCAAAGACCCATGACATTAATTTTTGGGTTTTATTTTGTTTTATTTTTATTTAAAAAATATTTGGATAAAAATATCAATTTTATTTTTTTGATTTTTCTGTACAACAAGAATCAATAATTCATAAAATGTAGGTGCAAAACTAACAAACGAGATTTTTTTTATAAGGACAAAACAAGAAAAAATCCAAAATTTGTTGAGTTCCGCTGAGAGCTATTTGGTTTTTTTTTTTGGTTTTGCTATTATTCATATTTTTCGCGTTTGTTAGTTTTTTGGGACAAACTTTTATGGATTATTGATTCGTCTCAAAGAGAGGAATCATAAAAATAAAAATTATGACTTTTATGCAATATTTTTTCAAATATCCAAGATAAAGCCGAAAAAACCGGTTTAAAGTAAAAATTACGACTTTTACCCAATTTTGAAAATAAACAAGATAAAGCCTAGTTTTGTGGGCTTTATCTTGGATATTACAAAAAAAAATATTAGGGTAAAATTAAAAAAATATTATTTTTCCGATTTTTCTCGTCGAGACGAACCAATAATCTACAAAAGTTTGTCGCAAAAATTAACAAACACGAAAAATATAAATAACGACAAAACGAAAAAAACCCCAAAAAGCCCTTAGCGGAACTCAACGGATTTTGAGTTTTTTTTTGTTTTGTCCGTATTCAAAAAACTTTCGCGTTTGTTAGTTTTGCACCTAACTTTTACGGATTATTGATTCGTCTCATCAAGACAAATTGAAAAAATAAAACCCAAAAGCCATATTTCAATGAATATTTGGTTAAAAGTCTTAACTTTTTACTTTTTTGATTCGTCTAGGCGAGACGAATCAATAATTTATAAAAATGAGGCACAAAACTAATAAACGCAAAAAAAAAAATTTTGAATAAAAAAATAAGAAAAAATTCAAAAATCTTGGGAAAGTCTTGTAGTTTGAATTCAAAAATACTTATTTCTGGAGCAACCATAATAAGAGTTTATCGCAATCATTCAAAAGTGTTTTGGCGGTCTGGATGTTAATAAAACATTTTCGAGAAAGAGTTAAAATTTTTCCCAAAAACGTTTTATTAAAATCTAGACCGTCCAAAATACAATTGCGATAAATTACTATTATAAACAAGTTATTTCCGACTGCTCCGGAAATAAGTATTTCTCTTGAATATTTGGTCTACACGACTATTTTAAAGGGACAAGGCTGTGTCTTAGTAGAGTGGAGAGAGAAAAGTATGTGTCAGTGCATATTAGTATTTAATGCCTGGTAGACAGACTGACAAATTTCCCCAAGGCTGTTTTTGATTGGTAAGAGGCACCGTTTGGCAAAATGACGTGTTGCCCTTGGGGCAACGAATAATTTAGAGCGTGGAAGAAACTTTGGACTGCCCATAGAATTTGCCATCTAAAAAAGTGGAGACTTTTAAATATGAGCACAAGTATTTGCAAAGATATGTTAATGGGGAATTTCGAGGCCAGCCCCAAAAAGTAGGTTCGGATTTAATTTAGTCTGACAAAAATATTTCTTCTTTATTTTAGTCCTTTTTCTAGACTATTCATGCATTTTTACTATTTTGCCCATTCTTCTTAACTTTTTGTATACATGTCCATTTTTAGTAAAATTTATTTTTTTAAAATCAACTCCTGACCCATATTAATTCGGACAAAAATACCATTAGCTATGTGAACTGGTTATGAGAATTATCAATTCCCATAGTCAGTTAACATAATATTTCGATCCCCGCCAATTCACATAGCCCGAGTTAACATATTATTTTGAACTATGGCTATGAGAATTAGGATTATGAGAGCTACATTTTTAGAATCAATTTCTAAATCATATTATTTCGGATAAAAATACACTTGGTTATGTGAACTGACTATGTGAACTGCCAATTTTCATAGTCAGTTTTATGAGAACTGCCAGTTTTCACAATCAGTTCTATGAAAATTGGCTATGAGAAGTGATTGTTCTCATATAGAACTACCTTTGTTTGGTTATGAGAACTGAACTATGTGAACTGAAAAATAGACATTTCACATAGTCTTACCACATACTAAAATACACAGTTCCCATAAAAAATATATAATTCTCATAGAAAATACACGGTTCTAATAAAAAATTCTCATGGACGATACACAGTTCTCATAGAAAAACACACAATTCTCATAGAAAAATACATAGTTCTCATAGAAAATACACACACAAACAAAATATGAACAAAAAAAAGGTAATTAAAATTAAATATAGTTATAAATGTTCTCACCGCCATGTCTTAAAAAAGTAATCAAAGTAAAAAAGTAATACTTCACACAGAAAATAAATTAATTTAGAATTGAATTTTTAATGCCAAGTCTCATAGTCAGTTCTATGAGAACTGGTTATGTGAACTGACTATGTGAACTGTCAATTCTCATAGTCAATTCTATGAGAATTGCCAATTTTCATAGTTAATTCTATCAGAACTATGTTTGTGTCTATGAGAACTGTGTCTATGTGAACCGAAAAATACACAGTTCACATAGCTTCAACACACACTAAAATACAGTTCTCATAAAAAATACATAATTCTCATAAAAAATACACAATTCTCATAGACAGTTCTCATGAAAAATACACAGTTCTCATACAAAAATACACAATTCTCATAGACAGTTCTCATAGACAATACACAAGCCTCATAAAAAATATGAACAACACACAATTCTCATAGAAAAATACACAATTCTATACGGTTCACATATACATTTCACATAGTAAACATATACGGTTCACAAACACAATTCACATGGTTTAACATTGAAAATCAACATCAAGCCCAATGCAACAGAGAGAGAGAAAATGAAAATGAAAATACAAGATTCAAACTAACTTTACCTTTGTTTATTTCACACATCAGAACCATCCATTAATGGTTGGATTCGCATTTTTTGAGGATTGAATATCAACGGAGAGGTTGACGGCGCAACTGTAGTCAATCATTCGATCGATTCACTTACACATGACACGAGCATTAAATACGAGTAAATGTGAACGAGTATATATAGAGGCGGTGATGACTTGGATGGCTGGCGACAGAGCTGGGGGGCCCTCAACTACCTTGAAGGGGTATTTGAGGACGGAAGGGACAAGAAAAGCATGGTCGAGACGACTGTTCCGGACCTCGTTGTACACGGCGGTGAAGCGGCTGATTGCCGCGCGGGGAATTTAATGATGGAGAGGTTGCCGTTGGCTACCATCGCATATGCCATTGGTCGAAGCAGAAATCTCAGATCTTTCGGAGGATGGTTTTTTGAAGCCTACGCTTTTGGTGGGGCGGGCATGGAGGAGGATGACGGTGTCGCCTAGGCGGAGGTAGTGGTGGACAGACCACGTACTCGACAGCGAAGGCGCTCTCATCGCTCAACGGGGACCTGCATCTAGCAGCCAGAGAGAGCTGGATGAGTTGAGAAATGGTGGGTTTGGTAGAGAGAGAAAGAGGAGAGGAAACAATTCATGTAGTCCAAAAAAGGGCAAAAAAGACATTAAGCAATATAACCGAGCCTAGCTAGGCTTGTAAATAATATTCAGGGTTGGGATGAAACCCAACCTAAAAAGGGGGACCGACCTTTAATTTTCTATATTTTAATTATCTATAAATTATTGTCAATCTAAAAGGGTTATTCATAAACATTATAATAGCTTAATACATATCTGAGGGCAACATGATAAAAAACCAATACATAATTTATTTTCAGGTTTTATCCACTCAAACACTACTCTATTTCAAAATTTATTCTGCATATATCACTCCCACACTTTATAAATTCATAAACTAGATCTGAGCACAATCTAAAATCTACACTTCACAACTCAAAATGCACAATGAAAAAAGAATTAAGCTCTGAAATGACACATACTATTTCAGACCGACATCTTATTGGTCTTGCCCAAGTTGTAGTCTATTCATTGACTCAACCTCAATCATAAATGAAAATAAATCATAGAGAGAAGGTTCAACAAATGAATATATATATATATATATATATATATATATATATATATATCTCATATCCTCCAATGTGACTCTTATATGACATAAAATATGACCCATCACGGTTTTACTTGACGATTCGAGCCATGAATTTTGTAGGCATCAATGTATTCATCAATATCCATGTCAAAGGGAAAAAAAATTGAACTTAAGTATTCACTTGAATGAAACATACTATCATATACACAACTCCTTTCTCTTGTGACCAATACTACGATTTGATCAAGTCTCTACCGGTGTCCGATCAACTTGATTTTGCAATCACATAAAAATCGGATTAGAGGATATCACTTAGACAGGATATTGTTCTTTTTTTATGGCAAAAGAAAATTCCATTAATCTTTGAAAGAAGATACAAAGACTAATAGAGTAAGGAGAAACGGCATCGTATTCCTAACAAATAAGAATAATCCTTTACCCAATCCGAGACCCAATCCCTCGAATTGGTAAGAAACCAAACGAAGAGCACGAAGCCCACACCCAAAGGGCCGAAACCCGAACACCTAAATGGGTGAAGCCCAAACCCATAGAAACCAAAAAACCCTAACCCTAATCAAATTTTCAGCCACCAAGCTGGAGCCGTAGCACTACCACCACCAACCACGGATAATAGCCGCCACAACATGTCGACAACACCACTCCCTCCTGCCAAGAAACCAAGCATGATGAGCAAAAGCAACAAGGGCGGCGAAAAACAAGAGTGACACCACCAACATCCAAATCTAGTCGCCCTAAACGCCCTACATGGTCAAACCCCATCGCCACCGCCATCATCCACCGTCAAACCCCAAACTAAACCAGGAATTAGACAGGATATTCGTAATTATTCCTGGTTTAGTGGTAGCAACGTCCACAATAATTAAGGACATCGATCTCAAAAGTCTTTTTGGATTGATTTTCACGATTAAATATTTAAATTAATGCAACCGCCGACTTTGCTGCTAGGAGTTGTAAAGTCATCTTCAACTTAAGTTACGATGTCGGCCGTCCGTACAGCTTGTTCTAATCAAAGTCAATGTCAGAGTCTGAGACTAGGAAATGTCAGCTAGGAATATTAAGCTCAAAAAAAATTGCACCACAAAGTTAGTCAAATGTTTCGTTATTAGTTAAGCACTTAAAAGATGGCCCAAATGACTTTAGCAATTACAATTCCTTAAAATTGATTCATATTCTTTCATAAGAAATCTAAATTTTTTTAACATATACTTGAAAAACTTGAAGGCTAATTGATACTGTATATATAAATCCCAAATAATGTAAAACTATTGTGGTAAATTTGTTTTCTTGAGAGAAACCCTTCCTAGTGAATTTGGTTTTCTCACCCTCCTTCCACAGTAAAGGCGGAGATTCGAGCCCCACCTGTGGCGAATTTGGGGTTCAGAGCTATGGACAATCTCTGAACCCCATGTTAACTACTCCACGAACACTCAATATTTGGCAAAAGTAAAATAAAAAAATTGTTCTCTTGTTTTCCGTTTGACAAGAAGGAAAATTAGCTGCACCTAACGACAATGACCTTCCTTGAGGATGACCAAAGTTGCCCTTCCCCGCAAGTTTTTCCTAATGTGAGCTTTAACATTTGTCTCCCACAAAAAGAATATCCGTACGACATGTGCGTACATACCTCGTGTACATACGCCTTTGGAACCCGTCTCGAGTCCCATAAATATGATCCGAGTCGCTCATTTTGTTTAAAATATATTATTTAGGGCCCGTACAAAATATCAGCTCAATCCGATAACGGTAAGAGCGTTTACGAAACATTCAAACTTTCCTTTAGAATTTAGCCTAAAAACTGAAGAAAGTTGGATATTCATAGACCCTCTTACCGATATTGGGTTGAGCTGATATTTTACAAAAAAACCTAAACAATATATTTTGAAAAATGAGCAGATTCGATCATGTTTGTGGAGCACAAATGGGTCCCAAAGGTGTATGTACTCGAGGTATGTACGCACATGTATGTACTTCTAGCAAGGCTGTGTCTCCCATGCAACCGGCTTATCTCACATACCTTTTTGGGCTTTTTAGATTTTTTGTCCTTGTTCAAAAAAAATCGCATTTGTTAGTTTTGTATCAAACTTTTGTAGATTATTGGTTCGTCTCAACGAAAGGGATCAAAAAATTAAAAATTATAATTTTTACCCAAATATTTTGGAAAATAGATAAGATAAAGTCCAAAAATCCCACTAAGATGAATCAATATCCACAAAAATTAGGCGCAAAATTTAAAAATACAAAAGAAATTTTAATAAGGACGAAATCTAAAAATCCCGAAAATCCGCTAAGTGAAACAAGGCCTATAAAATCCCAAAAGCCCGCCTAGGGAGATTTTAAACATTATATAATGTGAAACTTGGAGAACGAGAAATTTCCAAATTTTTTTCCTTCAGCATATTTTCAATTGTTCGTATGGATCTTATTTGATAATTGATACTCCACTCTCAATTGTTAGTTTTCGAAACCGATAGACTTCATCAAAAATAGACATACACTATGACTTTCAAAGTTTGAAGGAAATAAAGTATAATATAAAACTCTCGGTGCATCTCATCATACGTAGATATATTTGTTGGTCCACATCCGCTCCTGCATACGGTTTTTTTTTTTTATCGTCGAAACAATATAATGATATTGTTTGAACCCCCAAAAAAACTAAAGGTATAGTTTTACTTTATTTATTTAGTCTAGAATGAAATGATTTGATGAATAGTAATTCGTAGTTGTTTATTGTTTATGCCAAAATCTCAATGGGCCAAAACGTGAATATTGTTGGACTCTGACCAAACCAAGCTTACGAACTTTGAGCCCAGACGAAGCCCAAGCCCATCATGCCTTACAGCAGACAATTTTTCCGACTTATTTCCGTTTGGCATGGTAAATAAGCTTCTTCTTCTTTCTTTCTTTTTTATACCAAATTTGAGTAATTTTCAGCTTGTTTTTCTAATCTAATATTACTAAAATTCTTATTTTTATTATTCTTAATTTTTTGTTTTATTACTCATCAAAGGACATTTGTCAGATGAACTCAAATGAATTTTCTTTGTAGAATATTGCTAAGATACAATATACTAAGATATAGATAGAAATAGTGTATATTTTCCTAGTTTTTACAATAGTTCAATCTCATGGCTAGTTAATCCGTTGCAGTTTCTTTTATTGAGGCTTGTTTTATTCGAAGAAATTGGTTGATCGAAGATCAATGGAGACTTAAGAGGCACTGGTCGTGCAACTACCCTTATGAGGAATATGGTTCCTTCAAAGAGACGCGATCGGGCTTTTTGCTGGGCTTCGACATGTGGTTAGTGCTCATGTTTGGGTTATGGGTGTTTGGAAGCCCCACTTTTTACATTCTACTTTTTGCATTTTTTTATTATGATTTGAATATATTTTGAATCTGTAGAGTGTTTAAAAAATATGTGCATAATGCATTTTACAACAAAAATGATGTATCAAACATGTATGAATAACCATTTAAGACATTTTTTTTAGATACTCGCTAATTAAAATATCTTTTGATTTTTCCACTTCACCAAAATACGTCACAAACATATCATTTTTTTTACAATGTATTTTGAGTCATTATTTCGTTATGGAAATTGAAAATAAAATCATAGAAGGTGAAGATCAAATTCTTACATAAGATCGTATAAGAACCAACCATAATAGCACGCACAAAAACTAACATGATTTGATTAACACTAAAGTTTTGAACAACAAGAATACATAGTAGAAAAAAATTAAGACATGATAATGACGGATGAAAAGTGGAAGTAATCTAGCAAACCTCCAACAGGAGAATGCAAAAATACTACTGTATTATACAACAGCTTCTTCTTTTCTTTTCTTTTTTTATCCTTAACAATAACTGGAAACAGGCTTTCGAAACAACCCCACACCCCCAAGCCTTTCCCCCTCTACTTTTTCTTCCTTTCGTCTCCCTCTCTCTCTCTCTCTCTCTCTCTCTCCTCCTCTCCTTTTCTCTTCGCTCTCTTTCTTGCAGTTTCTAGCTGCGGTGTTGTAGTAGGTGACAACTGACAACGGTGGCTTGCAACGGCAGGATGGAATCTCGGTTGCCGATTTTCACAAATTGTTTATAAGTTTCGAAATTGCGGTTTCTCGGTGATCAACATTCGGATCTGGATCCTATTTGGTTTTGCAACGGCGAGGGTCGCCGGCAGGGCCGGTCCCAGGGCAAGCCCAATAAGTCCTTTGGCAACCCCCATCATGGGAGAACTGTGCTACTGGTACAGACAAAAAATCTGTACCAGTGGGTACAAACTCCTTTTTCGTTATATTTTGGGTTTCAAAAAAATGATCGAAGTTGCTGATTTTGTTTAAAATACTTTGCTTATGATCCCTACAAAAAATAAGCTTAATCCGGTATCGGTAATAGTATTTACGAAGCATCCAAACTTTGCTCTACTGAATTCTAGAGCAAAGTTTGGATGTTTCGTAAATACCCTTATTGATACTGGATTAATCTTATATTTTGTAGGAACCATAAGCGAAGTATTTTAAATAAAATGAGCGACTCTGATCATTTTTTTGAGACCCAAAATGAGACCAAAAAGGGATTTGTACCCACTGGTATAGATTTTTTGTCTATACCAGTAGACTTTTTGATCATGGGACAACCAAAAAAAAAAAACAAAAATACTAAAGGTACAGCAGTGGCTGCACAGAGACCAGTTCGCGCCCGTCTCGGATCCCTTAAGTCTAAATTTTGAAGCAAAGTTGGATGATTCATAAATACCCTTCCCGATATCGGATTGATATGATTTTTTACAGGGACCCTAAACGAAGCATTTTGAACAAAATGAGCGCCTCCAATCATCTTTGCAGGACCCGAGACGGGAGCGAAACTGATCTGTGCAGTGTTGTACGGCAACCGCTGTTGTACCTGTAGCAGCGTCCAAAAAAAAAATAACCATGAAGTATGTATTAAATATCAACCATGCTACTTACACATATGTTTTTCACATATCTTGCACATACATATTTGTGGGCCCCATATCGAGATCTCACAAAATAATTCAAATCGTTCATTTTTTTTAAATATTTTTTAAAGGGTTCCTGTAAATATTTAATATAGGGCCATATATATAGTTAGCTACTTCGGCCAAGTGGAAAGATTGTGGTCCTGTACCGCTTTTTTTTAAATCTTCTTTTTCAAAAAAATATATTTTCAAACTCAAATACAACCACAATGAAAAATAAATTTTTGATTTTTTTTTGCACCGTTTAAAAGATTTTAATGAGATCTATCAAACAAAATTCATATTAATAGAAAAATTATTTACATAAATACATAATTTTTAAACTTAAAATTACCTTTTATTTAAAAAAAAAAAAAGAAGGTTTTAAAAGAAAGGGGAAGGGACTCTGTGTCTTTCCACATCACTCGCACGGTGGCACAGGTTCAAGTCCTTGCCTATGATAGTTCCTTTTTTCATTTTTTATTTTCTCAAGGGAGCCCCCCTTTTTTATTGTCTGTCCATAGAACTTTTTTTTTTATTTTCTTTGCTTAAGCCTCCAACTATTTTTTTTTTTTTCGTTTTTTTTTTTCACTTGACCTCTACTATTATTAAAAGTTAAAGGGCACAATTAATAATTTGGGGAGTACAAAATTTATTCCCCTATTTGTTTTGGTCAAACTATTTTACTTTTATATTATTTTTCATTACAGTAGCTAAAATAGACGTTAGGAAGTCAATATTGGTAAATATTAGTACTCGCTTAATTTTAACCTTATATGGTAGGTTTTTTTGCCAAAAAGGATTTGTAAAAATAATTGCTTCGACGGAGAGTAGTTTTTCTTGGTTGAAATCACATAGAAATTTATCTTCGGACTACTATGTCACACTAGAGATTAAATGGATTGGTTATGATCTCAATTAAAAATAAGTATATGAAGTCAAAGTACAATAACTTAATTTATCTTCTTTTTTTTCAACAGAAGAAGCAAATTCGTTAATCAAGCCATACGACATCTATAGATGAATTCCAAATACAGAACAAGACATACGACAAGTACAGATTTACACCCAAATACAGAGAAAAAGAGACACAATACAAGAAAAGACTAAAAAACAAAATTAATGTCTAGCGACTATGTAAGAGCCAAATGCTCACTTCTTCACACTGTCAACATGACCGGCTAACGTGGAGCTAGTACCCAGACACCACCGTCTCGGGATAGCAGAGCTCCGAATCAAAGATAGCATTAAATATGTGGAAATCAGTCACTCGATCTGATTTTCCAGATTGGAACAAAACCACCCGAAAAGACTCACCGGGACAAAAATCGGACCCAACATCCGAACAAAAACTAGCCTCAACATCCGGACATAAACCGGACAAGAGTCCAGACAAAATAAAAATGAAACACAAAATCAAAATCCTAACCTGTCGAAACATTCAAAATAGCCACCACAGTACTGCCGCCACAACCATTGGACCAACCACAAGAATCACGACAACCCCTACTGCCGCCATTCCCAGTCCCAACACACTATATCCACTCACAGCATCACCACCAATAACCAAGCAAAATCGCACCATCCACCACCCGAAACGGCCAAAGCACCGCTAGGCAAGAGATCGGCTATCTCCAACAAGGTAAAACGATCATTCACAACGGGGTCCAGAAGGCCGGTAGAACAGGATACACCCAACAGAGTATTCGGCGGGATCTTACCGGGGGGGGCGGGGGGTGGGTGGAAACGAGGAAGGAGGACGGATGGGGGAACAATAGCCCACAGAGGAGGGGAGCGCTGGCAAGGGAATGGGAGAAGAAAAAGGAAGAGAGAGAGAGGCGCCCGGGGGAGGAGGCGGTGCCCCCCCCCCCCAAGCAAACAACGGCGGCCAGGGTTTCTCTGATAAAAGTTTAAAGAGAGAAAGAAGAGAGAAGGGAGAGCCCCCTTCGACAGCGAAATCCAAGCTACTTAATTTATCTTTAGAAAGTAGTCTTTCTTAGTTAGTCACAAGGAGAAATTTTGGCATTAGCAACTTTCTTTATATATTTCTTGTTCCTTTCATTGAGATCCATAATTAATTTCAAAAATGACAACGAAAAGTTAAAAAAAAAATTATAAAGCACCATAGCCAGGATTACATTTTGACTTTGAATTTTTGATGTAATTCAAGCTAAAAGCACAATATAACTTTGTTTTTCTTTTTAATTTTTTTACTTGTTTGTTCTTCTTTTTTATGAATTAATATTAAGTGGGCAACCAAGTGTGAGGTCAGGCTTGGGCAACCCAAATGATGGAGCCGGCACTAGTCGCCGGTAGTCTTTCTTCAGTTTCATCGGCTTGTTTTTTATCCCCCTTTCCCTAGCCATTCTACTACCTTTTCTCACCGTCGCTTTCTTCGTCATCGTCTCCCTTTCTATGGCTTCGTCTCCGCTCTGTTTTGTCAATTGCCTGCAAATTACCACTCTTGGGTGTAATCGATTAGCTTAACGGCAAGGTGCAATCCTAGCGGCAGATAGTGGCGATGTTTGCGTGGTCTCGCACTAGTTATTTCTCGTAGGTGTAATTGGATCTAGCTTAACGATAAGGTGGAGTCTTTGCGGCTAACGTTGGCACGACAGCATCTCTAGGCGTTGTAGGGTGATGTCCACTAGCGGTGATGGTGGTATGCACGGACGTGTGGCGGTGCAATCTAGTAGTGGTAGGCGCTTGAGCGATCTTGGTGGGTTGCCTGCATGTTTGTGGTGGCCAACTATTTTGGGGTGGTGGTGTCTGAAGGGTTTGCGCATGGTTATGGTTAGGCTTTGGATTTCTTGGGTTGGGCTTGGCCCATAATTTGCATGGGCTTTGTATTTTTAGGTGTTTTGGATTTGGTCCCTGGGTGTTTTTGGGTTTTGTTCAAACTAGTGTTTTTATTTTATTCAATTTTTGGTTAAATTCCCGTCCTCTATCCCCTAACTTGATGTACCATTTGTCAATTTTTCTTTAATAAAATGTTACTACAGCCAATAAAAAAAAAGAGGAGAATGCAAAAATAATAGTGAGGGACGGTAATTTCTAAAATTTTGTCAAGGGTAATTTGGTTTTTTGCGTCTTCCACATAAAAGAGACCCTATAAGAAAAAATATATTTGGTGACAAAAAATAAATTCGTCACTGTTTTAACAACTTCCATCCAATTATACCTATTTAGCAACAAAATATAAAATTTGGTCTCCAAATTTGGTCTCTAAATGTACCAATTGATGACAACAACAAAAAATCGACGATAAAATATTTTTGCCACCAAAGGTGACCATTTGGCAATGAAATATTATTTTTGTCGCCAAATGGTTATCTTTAGCGATGAAAAATAATTTTGTCTCCTTTTTTATGCTTTTGGTGACAAAAAATGTATTTCATCGCTAATGGGTACCTTTGATAACGAAATTTATGAAGGTTGCATATAAAAAATTATGATAAGTTATTTTTTTTTGGTTGATTTGTAATTTTTTTCTTAACGTGTACATTAACGTTATGGGTACCAAATAATTTGCAGTAGGCAAATTTTAAATACAACTTGTAAAAGATTCTCTTTTTGAAACACAAACACGAATAGAGAAAAACTCTCAATTTTCATTAATAATCATCAAAAAAACAAGCCCTTAGTCCTAAGGCTTACAACTCAATTTATAATAAACTAGAAATACTAAAAAGGAAACCTAAATAAGGAAAAACTCAATCTACGTCTTAGAGAACAAGAAAACAATAAAGAGGAAATAGAATCAACTTAATTCAGAAAACCCAATATCTTATGCAATTTATGCTAAAATAGAAAGATTTTTAATAAAATACTAATTGCAAAATAATAAACTAAAATTCTTATATTTCTTAAATAACTAAAATATCAATTTACATAAAAATGTGATAAAACCCCTTTTCATTGGGATTTCAGTATAAGATTATGGGACATCCATAATTTTATCAACAACTATGTGCAATTGATAGGTACGTTTCCGTATGTGTTCCAATATGTGCAAAGCATCATCTACTAATTTTGGACTTCAATATATTTTTCTACATTTTTTATTTCTACTTGTGTTATTATATTATGCAAATGTGGTTGGATTGGTTGTTAACTTCACTGAGTGTCGAAATGCTGGAAATCAAGAATCTATGGTCAGAGATGTGGTGCTACTTGATAGAAGGTATGGTGTTACTCTAACTTATTTGTGCATAAAATATATTTATACGATATGAATTTAATAGCTGCTCACTGTTTGATAAACAGTATGATATTTGTTCGGTTTACTTTATGGGAATGAAGTATCGACAAGAGATGTGATATGTCTACTTGAAAATTTGTAGAATAATAATGTTTCATTTACTTTCACGGTAATACTACTCTCAATCTTTTTAAACATTTTTTCCCAAAAATAAGAATCTAATAATTTTAATATTGTAATTTCTAGGTCCATACCTTAGCTCTTGCATGAAGAGCACATTATATGTTAACCACCCATTTCGCACAGATGGCTTTCTTCAATGGTAAGTTAGATATTGAGCGAAAGTTGGATATAGATCGAGATGGGTATTATTTATTCATTTAGTTGTTCTAAACAAATATGTGCTAATCTATGTTCGCCGATGATAAATATGTATAAAAGTTGGTAGCATGGAATCGCACATATGAATTTTCAATTTCATAGGCACTAAAAATATCAAATGTTAAGATAATTCGAATAAATCAATTTGCGTGCATGCCCAATGTAAGATTTTTCCATACCTGATTCTATGGTTGATATTTTTGTTCGATTATATACCTACAGTACTTTAAATTTATGATTTTATTTTATAGGTTCAACATTATCGCATTTTTGGCCGCATCAAGAAAATATACGTTGAACACCTATGGATTGATTTATGCAAAACGTGCTTTAAGAAAGTTGAAGATCAATATGACTGGTTTGTATGTAATCACTACGGACGTGAAGATGTCTAAACAGCAACCAAGCCTTTATTTGATAATATTATTTGAACTAATTCATGCATTTTATAGCTTTTTTTTTCCAAACAACTTATAGCTAAAATTGAAGTTAAGATTTTAACAGGCGAAAAATTTGACAAATTGGCCTTCATACAAAGAATATCTTTATCA